>JAXLNS010000010.1:29833952-30188952 GCA_037215915.1 Pantherophis vulpinus
ACTGAGAAGCGGTATATAAGTCTAAGTGCTATTGCTATCTTCCTTCCTTCCTTCCTTCCTTCCTTCCTTCCTTCCTTCCTTCCTTCCTTCCTTCCTTCCTTCCTTCCTTCCTTCCTTCCTTCCTCCCTACCTCTCTCCCTCCCTCCCTCCCTCTCAGAGGTTAGAGTGGTGCATTGCAGGCTAACTATGCCCCTTGCCAGGAGTTTGATCCTGATCGGCTTAAGGTTGACTCAGCCTTCCATCCTCCTGAGGTCGGTAAAATGAGGACCCAGATTGTTGGGGGACAATATGCTGACTCTGTAAACCACTTAGAGAGGGTTACAAAGCACTGTGATATATAAGTCTAAGGGCTGTTGCTATTTTCCTTCCTTCCTTCCTTCCTTCCTTCCTTCCTTCCTTCCTTCCTTCCTTCCTTCCTTCCCTCCCTCCCTCCCTCCCTCCCTCCCTCCCTCCCTCCCTCTGCCCACTGCCAGCAGTTCGATCCTGACTGACTCAAGGTTGACTCAGCCTTCCATCCTCCCGAGGTCGATAAAATGAGGACCCAGATTGTTGGGGACAATATGCTGACTCTGTAAACCACTTAGAGAGGGCTGTAAACCACGATGAAAGCGGTATATAAATCTAAGCGTTATGGCTATTTCCACTTAAAGTTCTTTAGTAATGAATAGAACAGTGTTTCTCGACCTTGCAACTTTAAGACGTGTGGATTTCAACTCCCAGAATTCCCCAGCCGGCCTGTGCACATGTCTTAAAAATTGCCAAGGCTGAGAAACATTGGAATAAGAACGTTCTTCCAGAACTTCACCACTTTCTGATTATTTGGCCTTTAGTTCCCAGAATTGTCAGCAGTGGTTACACCAAGTTGGTCTACATCTCTGAAGCACATCAAAGTTGGAAGGGGGATGGAGAAGACTCTTCTGGATTGAGTAACCCAGTAGCACACCCATTCTAAATTGAGTTCGGGTGTGTATGTTGAGGTTAAGAAGGGGAACAGCTGGAGCTGCGTGATTAAGGACAGATTCTGCTTGTTTGAGGATTTCAGCATCGGTCCTGGACGTCTGCAGGGCAAACAGAATTTCTGCTCAAGACTCCAGAAAGCTGATGATGTCAATACTATTTGTAATTATGGCAGACATTGCTTAATAGTAACAGGATTAATTTATTTGACTTGGCAGCTTCCTGAGAATTCTGCTGAATGAGGTTCAGGCAGTTCTGTTCCCCCAAAGCAGGCGGGAGGGGGAGAAAAGAGCTTTGAAGAAACAATTTCCCATTTCTGTAGAAGTGTCTGTGCAGCGATTGAGTAATTTTGGAATCTTAGTAGCTCTCGGGGACTTCTGCAAACATTCCTCTTCTCCTTGGCTCCGTTGCCGTTTTGTGCGTTGCAGCTTCTCCTTGTGTTCTCAGAATGCGAGAGCAAAACAAAACAAAAACGAAATAACAACCACCAGCAACCGATTGTGTGGCCCTTATTTATTAAAGACAAGATTTTTTTGCTCTCTGTGCCCAACCGCTCCAGCCATAGACAAGGATTTAGTTCTGGCCTAGTCTGCTCATCAACCCATTGGCTGTAATACTCAACCTTGGGCTAACAAAGCATAATTGCTTTGTTTATAATGCCTGCTGTGCCCCCAGACAAATCAATCCTATTTAGCATCATGTGATGACCTGGCTTATACTACATGCTGAAATCCATGGCTGGCTTCCCACAGGATGCTGAACCAGAAATGACCCTGATCCTTTGGAGCCTAGATGCTGGCAAACTCAGCATGATTTGTGCATCTGATTATAGTATATCTTCGCCCTTCCCGAGTGGTAGACTAGAAGGAGAAATCCTGATTGGCTTAAAGTTGCCTCTCTGGGGTGAAAGAAGATTTAAGCTTCAGCCTCTCAATTCTGATAAGCGCTATTTTTTTGTTGTCGTTGCAGAAAAAAGAATTTATTTCAAAGATAAGGACAATAACGCAAGCTCCCATTGCTGGTTTCCTTCTAACTCTACTGTATTATTAATGGGTAAAGAAAAAAATGAAAAAAAATTGGAGGGAGGTGGTGACTCAGGGGCTAAGACGCTGAGCTTGTCAATCGAAAGGTCGGCAGTTCAGCGGTTCGAATCCTTAGTGCCGCATAACAGGGTGAGCTCCCGTTGCTTGTCTCAGCTTCTGCCAACCTAGCAGTTCGAAAGCACGTAAAAAATGAAGTAGAAAAATAGGGACCACCTTTGGTGGGAAGGTAACAGCGTTCCATGTGCCTTTGGCGTTTAAGTCATGCCGGCCACATGACCACGGAGACGACTTCGGACAGCGCTGGCTCTTCGGCTTTGAAACGGAGATAAGCACCGCCCCCTAGAGTCGGGAACGACTAGCACATATGTGCGAAGGGAACCTTTACCTTTTTAAAGAAAAAAAAATCCCTACTGAGTATTTCAAACTTGAGTTCCCGGCTCTATGCTCTTGCCAGTCCAGGTGAGGATATTTTTCGGGATGCTAATTTGGGCTTCCTCCTAAATTATAAGTCCTGGGCCTTATCCCTGAAGGCAGTCCCTAAGACCAACTGCTTTCGCAGCTGGAGGTTTTATTTGGCTTTTAGGGTGAAGAGCTGCTGTTGAGAAAACACCTTCAGTGATTTTGCTGGCTGGTGTTTGTAACCATGTTGTACAAAAAGCGGGAGCGATGATAGGATCCCCTTATCTCCTCCAATGTTGGCTTGTATAATTTCAGCCAGCATGCCCCCTTGCTCATTAGGAATTATATGGGACTTGCAGTTGCAAGATTATGGGGAGAGAATTGGTATGAAGAAAGAAGTGTTGGAAATCTGGGCATCAAGCAGATTTAGGTTTTAAATCAGTCCAAGGAAGTCCTTTATGTGCGTGCAACTTGCAACATTTCTCTGGTTAAGCGTGCATAGAAGGATAATGAGGATATATAACAAGCCATTTTCTTGAATCTCCTTTTCTCAGCACTATCGGGATCATAACAATACTGAGCAAATGTACCAAAATGTTGGAAAGATTTCTTATGTAATGTTATGCCGTTCTTCTTCTTCTTCTTCTTCTTCTTCTTCTTCTTCTTCTTCTTCTTCTTCTTCTTCTTCTTCTTCTTCTTCTTCTTCTTCTTCTTCTTCTTCTTCTTCTTCTTCTTCTTCTTCTTCTTCTTCTTCTTCTTCTCCTCCTCCTCCTCCTCCTCCTCCTCCTCCTCCTCCTCCTCCTCCTCCTCCTCCTTCCATATCTGTCATCAGACGTTGGCGATCCTATTTTCATCAACAGCCGCACGAAAAAGTGCTATTGAGTTTTGTCCAAACTGCTCCCTTAGATTTTGAAGCCGTGATGTTCTTCTGCCTGGACCTTCAATCTTTCCTTGGAGGATTAAGTGAAGGATGCCGAATTTTTCCAGGTGTCGCATCGCAGGTCCGAAATATTCTAACTTTCCCTTCTTGAAGGTTTTGATGATTTCCCTTGGCATTCCCAGGCAGCTTATCCCCTCCTCATTTCTGATTTGGTCAACCCAACTTATACGTAACAGCTGCCTGTGAATCCACATTTCAAATGCTTCTAGTCTCTTCAAGTGGCTTTCTGTCCAAGATCAGCTCTCCACTCCTTATGCATTTAGATATAGTAAAAGATGCCAGAGTGAGTTTCTCCTCTGCGGTTACTTAAATCTTGCACTGACTATTTTGCTGGCGATAGCCAACATGACTTCCTGGACATTCAACTCCAGAGCTATTGTGAAGATAGAATACTATTCTCATAGCCTTGGAGGGAAGTAACCCAAAACCAGAAACTTTTAACAAAAGACCAGGGATTCCAGGGCTCAGCAGAGCTCTAAAACATGATCGAAGTGGTTTTCCTCCCCATGCATTTGGATAATATGTGTGTATGTTTGTGTTAATACCCTGTTTTCTCAAAAAATAAGACCCAACTGGAAAATAAGCCCTAGCGTGATTTTTCCAGGATGCTCATAATATAAGCCCTACTCCAAAAATAAGCCCTAGTTAAGATTGTCAGCCAGATGGATGCACTTAGTACCGTATTTCCCCCGAAAATAAGATCTAACTGGAAAATAAGCCCTAATGCGTCTTTTGGAGCAAAAATTAATATATGACCCGGTCTTATTTTCAGGGAAACATGGATAGTCAAAATACAATATTAAGCAGAAAAACATGAATCCAAGAAGTCAAACTCAAGGAGGTGGATCCCGGGCAGGCAAATGGTCACATACACATACAATATGTAAAATTAAGCCATTAGTAGGATAGCAGATGAAAGAGATTGCAACTCCAGAATGTCCTATACTTTTCCACTGAGAAGCCAGGAAACGTAGAATTGGAAGGAGCTTCCAAAGCCTTCAACTCCATCTCTTCACTCCTTCCAGGCATTCATAAAAAAGCATCCCTAACAGAACCATCATTAAGCAGAACTGGCTTTACCCCAGGGGTGAAATCCAGCAGGTTCTGACAGGTTCTGGAGAACCGGTAGTGGAAATTTTGAGTAGCTTGGAGAACCGGCAAATACCACCTCTGTCTGGCCCCAGAGTGGGATGGGAATGGAGATTTTGCAATATTCTTCCCCCAGGAGTAGGGAGGGAATGGAGATTTTGTAGTATCCTTCCCCTGCCATACCCACCAAGCCACGCCCACAGAACCGGTAGTAAAAAAAATTGAATTTCACCACTGCTTTACCCATTGACTTTGCTTGCTGCAAGTCAACTGGGAAGTTTGCAAATGATGATCAAACAACCCTTGGGCACCCCAACGGTTGTAAATATATGCCCATTGCCAAGTGGCCAAATATTGAATATGTCATTGTTGAGGATGCTGCAATGGTTGTAAGTTCAAGGACCGATTGCGAGTCACTTTTTTCAGGGCTGTTGTAATTGGAAACTGTTGGTAAACAAGTGATTGTAAGATGAGGACTACCCGAATGCTCTTGTAGCAGAAGAGATGACCATTATATGTGTGTCTGTGTGTGTATGTGTGGGGGAAACAGCTTTTCCACCCTGACACTCTCCAAACAGGAAGGACTTCAATTCCCATAATTCCCTATTAGCATAGACTGAGACTGTCATCTTCTTCTTCTGTTGGCAATCCTATTTTCATCAACAGCTGCACGAAAAAGCACTGCTGAGTTTTGTCCAAACCGGTCCCTTAGATTTTTTTTTTTTTTTTTTTAATTTGATTTATATGCCGCCCTTCTCCGGAGACTCAGGGCGGCTTACAGTGCGTTAAGCAATAGCCTTCATACTTTGGTATATTTATACAAAGTCAGCTTATTGCCCCCACAAACTGGGTCCTCATTTAACCTACCTTAGAAAGGATGGAAGGCTGAGTCAACCTTGAGCCTTGGAGAGATTCGAACCAGCAGTAATTGCAGGCAGCTGTGTTAATAACAGGGTGCTTTAAACCACTGTAGTACCAAGGCTCTGTAGTACCAAGGATTTTGAAGCCATGATGTTCTTCTTCTCCCTGGACCTCGTTTGCCATCAATCTTTCCCCGGAGGATTAAATGAAGTATGCCTTATTTTTCCAGGTGTCACATCACATGTCCAAAATATTCTAACTTTCGCTTCTTGATGGTATTGATGATTTCCCATGGCTTTCCCAGGTGGCTTATCACCTCCTCATTTCTGATTCTGTCGACCCAACTTATACTTAACAGCCGACTGTAAATAAACATTTCAAACGCTTCTAGTTTCTTCAAGTGGTTTTCTGTCAGAGACCAACTCTTCACTCCATAGAGCAGGATGGAAAAGACGTGGCATCTGACAAGCTTGAGTTTCAATTTTAGGCTTATGTCATGACTTATGTCATTTTGAAGAACGCTGTTTGAGCTTTCGCTATCCTTATCTTTACTTCAGAATAGAACAGAATAGAATTTTTATTGGCCAAGTGTTATTGGACACACAAGGAATTTGTCTTGGTGCATAGGCTCTCAGTGTACATAAAAGAAAAGATACATTCATCAAGAATCATAAGGTACAAAACTGGTGTTAAATTACAGAGCTCTGCCTGTTGAGGCATCCAGGCTCCATGGATATCCAACCCAAATTAATGGGTTGTTTGCCAACGACCATGATCTGGGTTTTTGAGGTGTTAAGCTTCAAGCCGTATTTTTCAGATATTTCTGTGACTCTGTGGACGAGGAGTTGAAGATGGAGGCCAGGACAACCCTTATGCAAATTTCCTTGAACCTGGGATTTTGACTCCTCAATTTTACACGCAATTTTTTTAAAAAAAAAATCTGCGAGTTGGAAAAAGTGGTTGAAGAGAACATCTTCACAATTGGCCTCTTCGTTTTCCCCATCAGGCATGAAATCTGTGCATCTTTAAAAAGTTAACATTCCTAAACCATCCAAGGTTTCTGAATAAGCTGACATCAGGGTCCAAATGTAAAATAATACTTTGGCACTGAAGAGTTGCCCTCTCCTTTAAAGCTTCCCCCCCTCCCCACTCCTTTCCTTGCATTCCATAGTAGAAGGCCCGTATTTAGACCTACTGCTACTTCCCCCCACCCCCAAACTAATCTCTGGGGAGGAAAAAGTTATTTTCATAACTGCTCCGTAGCTGGAAACCAGGAGTTGATTGACAGGGAGTTTTGCTTTGGCTGTTTGTCTCAGCCGTAGAGGCACTAAAATTTCCTTTAAAACAAAACACACACAAAAAAAAAATGCGCAAAGGCTCCACCAACTCCTCCTCGCTCGTATTGGTTTTCAGGTATAAGCTGCCAATTTTTACAAATCCAGTCCTTTGAGAGAAGGGAGATATTTTTCCCTGATTAAAATTTTGGTGCCAAATTAGAACAGGATACAACGGGTAAGGCGATAGTTTGCAAAAGATGGAAAGGAAAGGACTGTCGCAGGCCTCATCCAGCGTGTTTTGTGGGGAAGAAACACAAATTGTGATGGGGGAAGGGGTGGGGGGAGGCATAAAACAAATCAGGGCTTTCTGTTTTTTTTTTTTTCTCCATGGCTTGGATAACATTTGGAGGGCTTTTTTTTTTTTTTTTTTTTTTTTTTGAAGGGTTGAGTTATTTATGCATCAATTTATTTTGCTTCGGCACCTAGCAGACCAGAAACCAAGTTAGATTATGATTCACTCCCTTTTGGGTGGGAGAATCTCAGGGCTTTCCTTTTTTCTTTTTTAATTAAAATAATATTTATTAAATTTCCAAAGATTAAAATACACAAAAAGAAACATAATACACAAAAAAAGCAAGAAAAACACACACACACACAAACAAAAAACAAAAAATATAAACAACCAAAAACAAACATCAAAATTTCAATACTTTTCTGCATCGGTATCACTAGCCTATTTATTTATTTATTTATTTATTTATTTATTTATTTATTTATTTATTTATTTATTTATTTATTTATTTAATTGAATTTCTATACCGCCCTACTCCCGAAGGACTCAGGGCAGTGAACAGCCACGAAATAAAACACATACATATAAAAATTTAAAATAGAATAAAATGAATTAAATAAATTTGGCTGAATTAATACCCAGGATTTAAAATACCCATATTTTAAAACACGTTAAAATTTAAAATTTGCACTTAAAAGGGAGAAGATTTAGGCGAGGCCAGCTTGATGAAATAAAAGTCTTCAGCTCACGGTGGAAGGTGCGCAGATCCGGAATCCTCCGTATCTCTGGGGGGAGCTCGTTCCAGATCGTCGGTGCCCCCACAGAGAAGGCTCTCCCCCTAGGGGCCGACAGCTGACATTTTTTGGCGACGGCACCTGGAGGAGCCCCTCTCTGTGGGAGAGTACTGGACGGTGGGAGGCTATTGATGGTAGTAGGCGGTCCCGTAAGTAACCAGGTCCTAAGCCATGGAGCGCTTATTTAACCTCTTTACACAAATTCTACTTCTAAATATCTTAAACTTACATCTTTATTTAAATTATCTTGATTTCTATTTACAATTCGATCTCATAACAAAAACATCCCTTAAGTTTTATGTTTACTCTCCAGCCAGGAATACCATTTATTCCATATTAAATAGTATTCGGTGTCCTCCCTCTCCTTCAATTCCATAGATAATCTGTCCATCTCTGCACATTCATATATATTTTTTTACTATTACATGATCCGGACGGATGTCTGGTTGTTTCCAATTTTGTGCTATCACAATTCTACTTGCTGTTAGTATGTGTAATATGATATATTGTATACTTTTCTGCATTTTCCCTTCCAGAATACCCAGGAGAAACAATTCCAGTTTTCTTTCTATCTTCTACCCTTTATTTCATCCAGCCATTTTTTTAATCTTGCCCCCAAATTTCCTAATCTTAGGAGAATCTCAGGGCTTTTCATGGATGTAGGTTTGAGTGGGAAGTCCTGGATAGCCAGTTATTTATTATTAACTACGAAAACTGTCCTATTTTATTTTCACTTTTTTCTTTTTAATCTACTGTGTTGAGGAGGGGATGACCCTCCTGAAGGCAGGGCAAGAAGTGGAAATTTATCAAAGAGGGATCCAACCTAGAATTAAAGGAAAAAAAATTTGAACTGACAGTAAAATCTGTTCAGTGGAATCGCCTGGCTTTCAGAAGTTGTGATTGCTCCATCACTGGAGGATTTTAAAAAGGGACTGGAGGAGGACAGCTGTTTCTCTGGAATAGTATAAGATCTCCCGCTCGAGTAGGTTGGACTAGAACAGCCACTGGTGGACCACTGGTGGTCTGGTGGTCCGTGAGAAAATTTTGGTGGTCCTCAGAAAAATTATTTGCATTTTTTATATTGCACTAAATCGGGGTCCTCAAACTACGGCCTATGGATCTACGACATCAGCAAGGAAGCTGAGGACCGTATGGGTTGGAAATTTGCAGAAGAGGCCTTCGTCTTGTAGTGGATAGGCAATGGCTGAAATGATGAAAAGAATAAATTAAAAAAAGAAAGAAGAGAGAGAAGTGGAGAGAAAAAGAAAAAGAGGGAGGGAGAGAAAAGAAAGAAAGAATAGAGAGAAGTTCCCTGAAGATGGGCTCCAGCACGAGTCTGAAAGCTCGGAAGACAAAACTTCTGGTCCTGTTGACCGACCCAGATTGGATCCTGCAACATGATCCTGGGACATGTGTGAAAGGGAGGAGACTTATTTTTAAAAAGTTTCATTTTAGAAAGATTCCATTGCAAAACGGGAGGAAATCACTTTGCTGATTTTCTGCCGTAGTGGTTGAAGTGAGGTCTGAGGGCTGTTGACTCCCCTCAAGCTGTCTTGTAGAATAGAATGGAATGGAATGGAATGGAATAGAATAGAATAGAATAGAATAGAATAGAATAGAATAGAATAGAATAGAATAGAATAGAATAGAATAGAATAGAATAGAATAGAATTCTTTATTGGCCAAGTGTGATTGGACACTCAAGGAATTAGTCTTCGGTTCATAAGCTCTCAGTGTACATAAAAACTATAAGTGATAAATCATGATCATAGTCATCCTAAAAATACATTCATCATAAATCATGAGATACAACACTTAGTGATAGTCATAGGATACTAAATAAGCAATCAACATAAATCGTACTAGGAAACTAAATAAAACAATATAAATAGTAAAGATACAAGGAACAAAGTTATAGTCATAAGTAGAGAAAGAGATAGTTAATAGGAAAGATGAGAAGATTAATAGTAGTGCAGACTTAGTGAATAGTTTGACAGTATTGAGGGAATTGTTTGTTTAGCAGAGTGATGGCGTTCGGGAAAAAACTGTCCTTGTGTCTAGTAGTTCTGGTGTGCAGTGCTCTATAGCATCGTTTTGAGGGTAGGAGTTGAAACAGTTGATGTCCAGGATGCGAGGGGTCTGTAAATATTTTCCCAGCCCTCTTTTTGACTCGTGCAGTAGACAGGTCCTCAATGGAAGGCAGGTTGGTAGCCATTGTTTTTTCTGCAGTTCT
Source organism: Pantherophis vulpinus (assembly GCA_037215915.1). NCBI lineage: Eukaryota > Metazoa > Chordata > Lepidosauria > Squamata > Colubridae > Pantherophis > Pantherophis vulpinus. Next base: position 29,843,838 of record JAXLNS010000010.1, read on the forward strand.
AATGATCCTCTGAAGTCTGTGTCTCTCTTGTTGGGTTGCAGAACCAAACCAGACAGTTATGGAAGTGCAGATGACAGACTCAATAATTCCTCTGTAGAATGGATCAGCAGCTCCTTGGGCAGTTTGAGCTTTCTGAGTTGGCACAGAAAGATTCTTTGTTGTGTTTTTTGGATGATGTTTTTGATGTTAAGTGTCCATTTTAAGTCTTGAGATGTTATGGAACCTTGTAGCAAGGGAGTAAGACAGAAATCCAAGATGGAGCACAAATACGACAGATAAGAACACGGTGGAGATGTTATTGGGCATTAAGCTTATGCCCAAAACCTTTATTGGAAAGCAAATAATTAAATGCATATTGCAGTTGTTTATTAATGCCATAGTTAGGTTACATGTAAAATTTAAACAACTTACCGTATCAACATTAACATTTTAGAGATCATAGCTAATGTTGATATAAACTGCTTCTTTATTTCGAAAGGTTGAAATTATTCACGCATTAGAGTGTTAATAATCTCCAGCCCACTTTGTGTAAATAGCACCGTACCCTTTCAAATAATTTTAATATTTATTAGAGAAAAAACAATAAAAGTGCAATCAATCAAATGAGCAATGCAAAACTATCCCCTAACAAGAACTATTAGCAAACCATTTGTGGGCGAAGCTTATACTAATGTATAAGAAAATGTTGCTCCTTTTAGAAAAATATGTTTATCTTAATTATTTAACAGGTAATGCAAATAAAAACGATCAGAGTGCGGGGAAATTTAAATAAAAGAGGAATAATCAACTGGTGGCCAATGTCCCTATAGGGCTGGCAATACAGAAGTGTGGTTTGTTTGATACAGGGAGACCTGAATTTACAACAGAGGTGGGTTTCAGCAGGTTCTGACCAGTTCTGGAGAACCGGTGGTGGAAATTTTGAGTAGTTCGGAGAACCAGTAGTAAAAATTCTGACAGGCCCCGTTCCCATCGATTCTCTGCCTCCCAAGTCCCAGCTGATTGGGAGGAAATGGGGATTTTGCGGTAACCTTCCCCCGGAGTGGGGTGGGAATGGAGATTTTACAGTATCCTTCCCCTGCCACGCCCACCAATCCACACCCACCAAGCCACCCCCACAGAACTGGTAGCTTGCAGCTTTCACATGATTTCCCCCATCGGTTCTCCAGAACCTGTTAGAACCTGCTGGTTTTCACCCCTAGATTAGCTGTTACATCTGCCACAAAATTGTACTAAACGAAAAAGTGATCAATCTGCCCTCTGCCCTCCTCAACAGGAAGAACATCTATTTATATTTACTTACAGACTTACAGACTTAAGTGTGTGTGTATGTATGTATGTATGTATGTATGTATGTATGTATGTATGTATGTATGTAAGTGTGTGTGTTTTTCTCTTTCAATTCCCATCAGCCCAGATCAGCACAATTTGTAGTCAGGGCTGATGGGAATTGTAATCCAAAACACCTGGTAGAGGCCAAGCTGGAATGAATGAATAAGTGAATTTGAACACTGACCCATCCATCCATCCATCCACCCACTGACCCATCCATCCATCCATCCATCCATCCATCCATCCATCCATCCATCCACCCACCGACACCCATCCATCCATCCATCCACCCATCCACCCACCCACCCACTGACCCATCCATCCATCCATCCACCCAATGACCGACATCCATCCATCCACTCACCCACCCACCCACCCACCCATCTATCCACCGACCTACCTACCTACCTACCCACCCATCCACCTCCACCTACCCACCCATCCTAGCCGCCTGCAAACACGCACAAAGAAGGATTCAGATATAAAACTCCATTCTCCACTCAACTCGCTGGAGGTTGAATGCGAAGTTTTCAACTAGGAAAGGATGTTTTCTTTGGAACTCCTGCCTAGCAAACCTCATAGCTTCCCACTACATTTCTTATGGCTGACTTCAGGTGCTATGTAAACAGCTTAGGAGGAATGAAGAAAGATGAAAGCCAAAGACGAATGGGGAGTGAGTTGCGGAGAGGGGAAAACTATTCCAATGTCAAGAGGCAGATGAAAAAAAAAAACAAAAAAAAAAAAAAAACCAACCTGATTTAGCTTTTGGAATCCTGTTGCTGATCTTGGCAAAGTGTTCAGGAGGGAAGGGAGGTGGCAAGCATCTGGATTTTGTAGCTGAAGTTCAACAGAACAAAGATCTCGGTTTTGGATGTGGCATATCCAGGTTTCCCGCGAGCCTGAAAGAATTCCACGTTGGGTAATCTTTTGCAGTCAGTGATGGATCTCGAGTGTTGAGAGACCATGTTGTGGGCACTGTCACGCAATGGCTGTGGGGAAGCCCCCCCCCATTCACCAGATGGCTGCTCTGTTGGCCGGAACTAGCTACGAAACCCTCATTTTACCTCTGATATCATAAAGGAGGGGATTGCATTACAACGTACTTATTATGTTTCCCAACACTGCTCCTATCGGTGTCCTTTTTTGGGGGCAGGTGCAATGACAGCATTGCATTGAAGCTGGACTTCATTACTTACGTACAAAATAACGAACTCCGGTTTAAACACAATGTGCTCATTGCACCTGCCCAGGGCACCGATTAGAGCAGAGAGAGGCCTCTTGGAAAACGAATGATCGCGGCTTATTAGCAGTTAAAGGTAAAGGTTCCCCTCGCACATATGTGCTAGTCCTTCTCGACTTTAGGGGGCAGTGCTTATCTCCGTTTCAAAGCCAAAGAGCCAGCGCTGTCCAAAGACATCTCCGTGGTCATGTGGCCCGCATGACTCAACGCCAAAGGCGCATGGAACGCTGTTACCTTCCCACCAAAGGTGGTCCCTATTTTTCTACTTGCATTTTTTACCTGCTTTCGAACTGCTAGGTTGGCAGAAGCTAGGACAAGTCACGGGAGCTCACCCCGTTACGCAGTGCTAGGGATTCGAACCGCTGAACTGCCGACCTTTCGATCGACAAGCTCAGCGCCTTAGCCCCTGAGCCACCGCGTCCCCTGTATTAGCAGTGAAATGTAGTATGTTGGCCTATATGGGCCCTTGTTCTTCTTTCATGCTGTTGTTACTTTCCCTTGCTTGACGTGTCCTCCTTCTCTTGTCAGGCACTGCGGTGTGTCCCCCTTGTGACAACGAAATGAAGTCGGAGGCCATCCTGGAGCACTTGTGTGCCAGTGAGTTTGGTAAGGAAACTTTTTCTTTCCCTTTTTTAAAATACACTTCGAATCGGAAGTTCTCGATGACCCAAAGTAGTTGACCTTCCTCTTGCCTGATGTTCTCCAGATGTGCTGGTCCACCCCAGTCCCAGAAATCCTCTTCCAATAGTTCCCCAAGCTGGTCTCCTATCCATAAAACCCCCCTCTCCTTTCACAACCCTCTAATCCCTTCATTCGGAGTATTCGGAGACTTGGTGGTATTCAGCTAGTTCTATTCGGTTCGTGAGAACTGGTAGCGGCGGCTGTGCATGGCTCCGCCCACCTGCCCAGATGTAATCATGTCCCATTTTTCCACATTATTGGCATGCGCGCTCACATTTGCAAACCGGTCGCGAAGGTAAGTGAATACCACCAGGGGTGGGTTCTAAATTTTTTTACTACCGGTTCTGTGGGCGTGGCTTATTTTGTGGGTGTGGCTTGAAGGTCATGTGACTAGGTGGGCGTGGCTAGCTGGTCAGAGTCATTTCTGGAAGGTCCTCGCACTTACGACCAGTCCTCGCACTTACGACCCGACTCATTTGTTTGCTTTTAACACTGATCAGCTGTAGGACGGCCCTTTGAAGCCCCGCGGCAAGAGTTTAAACAGTTTTTTTCCCTCTAGTCATCAGCTGGGACTCAGGAGGCAGCAATAGATTGGGGGTGGGACCAAATAAAAGGTAAGAATAACGTGGGAGGGAGGGGGAGCCAGAGCCGGTTCGGTGACATCATATCGTCACCACTACCGGCTCGGCCGAACCGGACCGAACCGGGAGGAACTCACCACTGAATACCACTCCTGGGGAGACTGAACGGAACTGAGTGTTTACTGTCCGGATGCCCTTCCTGATGCCACGCAAGGTGCGCAGCAGATATTTTCTCTTTGCGTCCTAGGTAAGAAACAACTGCCACTACCTAGGATTGAACTCTTGACCACTAGGCCACCACGCGCTGTTCAGTGGTCTCCTATCCATACAATAAGAAATATGGATCTCCTTAGCCTCATGAGAGTGGAAGCAGAATCCCACCATAGTCCGTCAATCTTATAGACTTTGGAGGGTTTTCAGAAATTGTCAGACTTTGAAGAAAGAAAACAGATGCATCTTTGTTTGTTAAACTCTCCAAATTCCCCTTCCCCTCCCCACCCCCAATTTGCACAATTGAAATTAACTAGAAACGGGTAAAGAACATTATGGCTAATTCTCTCCTGATTTTCAGAAAACAGAAAGCAATGAGGCGTAGTGAACTTACTTCACCTAGAAATGCGACTGTCAACATATGAACAGGGGTGGACTGCTGGGGGTTCGCAAGGGTTCGGGAGAACCTCTAGCTAAGATTCTGTGCCGTTTGGAAGGGACCTGATAGGTCATCTAGTCCAACCCCCCCGCCTAAGCAGGAAACCCTACACCGTTTCTGACAAATGGCAGTCCAATCTTCTCTTGAAAGTCTCAAGGGATGAAGCTCCCACAACTTCTGAAGGAAACTTCAATTTCATTGGTTGATTGTTCTCACTATCAGAAAATTCCTCCTTATTTCTAGGTTGAATCTCTCCTTGGTCAGTTTCCATCCATTATTCCTTGTCTGGCCTTCAGGTGTTTTGGGAAATAGCTTGATCCCCTCCTCTCTCTGGCAGCCCCTCAAATATTGGAAGACTGCTATCCTGTCTCCCCTAGTCCTTCTCTTCACTAGACTAGCCATGCCCAGTTCCTGCAACCGTTTTTCATATGTTTTAGCCTCCAGTCCTCTAATCATCTTGGTTGCTCTTCTCTGCACTCTTTCTAGAGTCTCAACATCTTTTTTTATAATGTGGCGACCAAAACTGGATGCAGTACTCTAGGTATGGTCTTACTAAGGCTTTAAGGCTATTTCATTCATTCAGATCTCAGATGTCTTCTGCTTGTGTTCTGCTTGTGTTCCCTATATATATAGGGAACACAAGCAGATATATATGTAGGTCTTTGGTTATTTGGGTTTTGTCCTGCGTAAAATTGGAGGTTTCTTGGCAACATTTCGACGAAGTCTCATTCGTCATCTTCAGGCTGGTGTTCTTGGCTTCGTGCTTCTAGGAGCAATGTGTGTGATCGCAGCTGTTTCTTCCTTTTAACTGCCAGTGGGGGTGTGAACTGATTGGGTGGGAGCTTGGCTGTGTTCTGATTGGGTGGAGGTGTGTTCTGATTGGTTGGGGGTTTGGCTGTGCTCTGATTGGATGGGGGTTATTATATTTATATATATAATATAAATATATAAAATTTAAAATAAAATTTAAGGGAATCGAAATATATAAAATTTAAAATAAAATTTAAGGGAAATGAACCTTTGCATACTTAACCCTAACCCTGAGAATATTGATATCTATTGTGAGAACTTGGGGTGTGTATCTGGATGTGATAAACACATAGCTTCCTGTCAGCTTTCAATCCTAAAATTTTTCAAGACAGCAAACAGAATATTTGAAGCAGCTAAACCGTATTCCAGATTAATGATGTTAATCTTCAAAACCAAGGAAAAGCTTTAGTGCACTTCAAAGTCTTAACAAATTTAGTGGGGCATAAATTTCATTGACTACTATTCTGTTTGACCCTATATGGAGATAAATGTACCTAAACATCTGCCCGTCTTCCTTTTATGTTAGAATAGGGATGAACCTTTCCTGCCCACAAAGATATATGGAGATTTCTGGTCCCTTTTGGAGATATAATTGGACAAATGCTAATTTTTGCCTGCGCTGCATGACGACCGTTGAAATTGAAAGTCTTGAATTTCTTGTAGGCTGCTAATTTGCAGAAGGTGGTTGAAAAAAAAAATCAAACTAAATCTTATTTTATTTTCCCTTGATTGCACATCTAACTTGTTCCTGCATGAAGCCCTGTTAATATTTTTATTTTTTTATTACCAGTCATTATTGAGGCTGATGATTTTGAGGCATAACACACATTTTATGATGTTCTCTCTGTTTCATCCCCCACCCTAGGTTGGGGTCTCCAACCTTGGCAACTTTAAGACTTGTGGACATCAACTCCCAGAATTCCTCAGCCAGCTTGAAGTCCACAAGTCTTAAAGTTGCCAAGGTTGGAGACCCGTGATCTACAGTGCCTTGGTAATGCTGTTGACGATGTTGCAGCCACTGGTTATAAGAGAAAGGAATGGAAGAGAACATAGATATCAAGATATCAAGAGGTAGCAGCTGAGTCATTTCACAATTCATTTCAGAATAGAACTCGGTCCAAATGAAGAAAGATCTGGAAAAAGATCTCAAAGTACACAAAGAAACTTGCCCTAATGGACTCACTGTAAGTGGAGGTTGGAAAATTCCTAAAATAGTTTCCAAACTCCCATATTTTCCCCAGACGAGTATTAAAAACGTCATATAGAAATCTGTCGAATTCTTGGCTCCTTGGTCTTACTCAACTGTGTTGGGGCCTGACATAGTTGGGAATTGTCCAGAATGCTATTGGTCTCTTAGATCTTCTACACGCCCCTTTCCATCTGGTTTGGTCACTGAGCAATTCGCTCTTCTCCATTTTGTCTGTGGTTGAAGAGTAGACCGAACACATGGCTTGTGCAGCCTTTGTGTATATATTAGGAAGGGTTGGACATGGGACCAGGTCTTGTAGGAGATAGATAGTTCCATGCCCAAACCAATCTCACCTCTTCAAAAAGCATTAGAGCATTCCCTTGGATTTACTAGGTTGGTCCTGTTTGCTATCTGAAGTTCAAGAGATATAGAAGCTCCCAGGATCAACCTAGGGGTGCTATCCAGCAGGTTCTGACAGGTTCTGGAGAACCAGTAGTGGAAATTTTGAGTAGTTCAGAGAACCGGCAAATACCACCTCTGGCTGGCTGCTGGATACTGCAAAATCTCCATTCCCACCCCACTCCAGGGGAAGGATACTACAAATTCTCCATTCCCTCCCCACTCCTAGGGGAAGGATATTGCAAAATCTCCATTCCCACCCCACTCCTGGGGAAGGATACTGCAAAATCCCCATTTCCCTCCCCATTCTGGGGCCAGCCAGAGGTGGTATTTGCTGGTTCTCCGAACTACTCAAAATTTCCGCTACTGGTTCTCCAGAACCTGTCAGAACCTGCTGAATAGCAGCCCTGATCCAGATCATGGTTGTCCCAAAGGTGCTTTTTCAAGACGCAACTGGACTTTCTGGTTTTTCTTTGAAGATGTTTCGCTTCTCATCCAAGAACCTTCTTCAGCTCTGACAGGATGGTGGGGAATGGAAGGATTGATATTCCTTGCAGACAGTTGGACATTTTGTATTCTTTGAGGGAGTCATTGAATATCAATCCTTCCATTTCCCACTATCCTGTCAGAGCTGAAGAAGCTTCTTGGATGAGAAGAGCCTTGGTAGTACAGGGGTTTAAGACACCCTGTTATTAAGCTTATTAAGACCAACTGCCTGCAATTACTGCAGGGTTCGAATCTCGCCAAGGCTCAAGGTTGACTCAGCCTTCCATCCTTTCTAAGGTAGGTGAAATGAGGACCCAGTTTGTGGGGGCAATAAGCTGACTTTGTATAAATATATACAAAAGGATGAAGGCTATTGCTGAGCACATTGTAAGCCGCCCTGAGTCTTCGGAGAAGGGCGGCATATAAATCAAATTTAAAAAAAAAAAGCGAAACATCTTCAAAGAAAAACCAGAAAGTCTTTTTGAAAAAAGAATCTTTGGGACATCTGCCCCTGAGATTGCTGAGTTGCAGAAAACCTCAATCATGGGAACAGCCCAACCTGTGTCACTCAAAGTCACCCTGAGCATCTCCGGAATGCAAATTCCCATCAGTGTTTCAGTTGATCTAAAGTGACCCAGGCTAATTGAAAAATCCGGAGGAGTCTGGCATCCCTCCTTCTGACTCACCCGTTTTATTAAAAGGTGTAAGATTTTATGATCTGAAACTTTTAGGCCGTCTTCTTTTTTTTAAAAAAAGAGTAATTTTATCAAAGATTCGTCATTGCAACGGTAAAAAAAAACACGTCTTTATAAAGATAGAAAAATCGAGACAGTAAAAAGGGGAAAAAGGAAAACATAGAAAGAAAAAAAAGAAAAGAAAAAAATATAGCGAAGAAAAAGAAAAGGGTCGACTTTCCAAAGTTCACCTCCTCTTAAATGACAACCTGCATCTAACTGCCTGAAGCCTGTACTATTTTTTGATGTTTAGTCAACAGCCATTTCGAGGTATTAAATAAAAGCATAAAATAAACCAGCTTTATATTCCTTCTAACTGTCTTAACTTTTAATTATGTCGTAGAACCAGTGGTGGGCTTCGAAAATTTTAGCAAGGGATTCTCTGCCTGGTTGCTGGGTGGGCATGGCCATGATGGGCGTGGCCTAGTCGGCCTCCTGCACCACGGTGAGGGTGGGGTATTTCTGCCCTCCCCGGGCTCCCTAGGCTTTCCTAGAGCCTCCGGGAGGGCGAAAATGACCTCCCCAGGCTCCAGAGGCCCTCTGGAGGCTGGAAACGGGCCCATTTCCAGCCTTCCTGAACTTCCGGTAGGCCCATTTTTCACCTTCCCCAAGCCTCCACGCACACCCTGCACTTACCTGCGTCCAAAACTGGGCATGTGGGGACACCTGGGAGGGGCGGGGTGGGTTGGGTGGGGCCAGCCAGGAGTGGATTTTCAGGGTTCTTTGAACTGCACAGAATCTTAGCTAGAGGTTCTCCCGAACCCCTGTGAACCCCCAGCATAGAACTTATTTTTTCCCATTTCATAGAACCCACCCCTGCATAGAATTTATTTTTTCCCATTTCTTCTTTATTCTTTCTCACAAGATTCTTCAAAACCTGTAAAAAGTCTCATTTGTAAGTCCAACAAGGTGAAATCATCCAGATCCCTTTCTTGATTTCTTGTTTATATTTCCCCCTTAATTATTAAAACATCAGCCAGTTTCTTCCAACACCCAGTATAACACTTCCCCCCCCCCATGTCATTCTTGTGGCCTGTCATTTATAAATCCACCTTCAGCTCAGTCTCTATCTTGCATAGTAAAATGTGTTCCTCTTCCATAACATCTTTTAGAGTGACACAGTCTATCCATAGAGCCAGAAATTGCTATTGACATTGTTAATAGTAACCTTTGACTCCATTTTTCCAAAGGGTTTTTCAATAGTTCCAGAGTTAGAATATTTTGTGCCATTCTATAACTGTTATCCAAGTTTATGAGTTCTCTTTTAATTGAAATCTTTAGTTCCCTCTAGTGTCCAATTTTTAAAATCTTATTATGTTCTTTTTTAAAAAAATCAAAACAATTACCCGGAGCCCTTGTGGGTTATCTCCTATCCTATCTTTGTCCAGAGACTTTTAAAAAGATAGTCTACTCACCAGCTGTTCATTCTTTGCCATGTTGTCAGCTCCATTTTTCATGGAACCATCTCTTCCTGCAGAAGTGACTTATGCCTTCTACCAGTGGTGAAATCCAAATTTTTTTTACTATCGGTTCTGTGGGCGTGGCTTGGTGGGTGTGGTGTGGCTTGGTGGGCGTGGCAGGGGAAGGATACTGCAAAATTAGGAGCCTGGATAGCTCTGCAGACGAGGCACTGTAATTTAACACCAGCTGTCTGCAATTAAAGTAAGTTCGAATCTTGCCAGGCTCAAGGTCGACTCAGCCTTCCATCCTTTCTAAGGTAGGTAAATTGAGGACCCAGTTTGTGGGGGCAATAAGGTGACTTTGTATAAAATATACAAAAGTATGAAGGCTATTGCTTAACGCACTGTAAGCCGCCCTGAGTCTCCGGAGAAGGGCGGCATATAAATCAAATTAAAAAAAAAAATCTCCATTCCCTCCCCACTCCAGGGGAAGGATACTGCAAAATCTCATTCCCTCCCCACTCCTGGGGAAAGGATATTGCAAAATCTCCATTCCCACCCCACTCTGGGGTCAGCCAGAGGTGGTATTTGCTGGTTCTCCGAACTGCTCAAAAGTTCCGCTATCGGTTCTCCAGAACCTGTCAGAACCTGCTGGATTTCACCCCTGCCTTCTACTACAAATGCTACCAGACTCTTAATTTTTTGCTAGCATAGATTAACATGACTCTCCTCCTCCAAGTCTAATTGAAGATGCCTTGCATTATCTCTTCCCTTGTCTCTATTAACAGTGAACATGTGGACACTGTTGAGGGTAGAGTCAACTCTTGAATGCCTAGCATATGCCCAAAGTTGACAACATCTGGAACAGGTTCTGATCTTTCATCTCTGCATTAAGTGGAGAGTAACTCAGAAGGAAGTATATTTGTATGTGTATACGAGTATATGTAGAAGTATATATGGCGTCGTAGATACTGCTAATGAATAGGGAAGATTGAGGTATCACAGTTGTTTGTAGATGCACATAGATTACTAGTCAGTTTGAGAAGAGGCATGATCAAAAAGGTCAAATAATGGAGGATGGAGTTAATCCTGGAGGTTGGTGAAGCTCTCTAAGGGATGTGTCTCAGAATGCTGCAAACTAGGTCCCATTCAGATATGTGAACTGCAACTTCCAGAGTTCCCTAGCTGGTAGAAGCTTTGCAGGAAATGTTACACACTGAAATTTGGAGAGAAGCCCAAAGGGTACTTTTTGGAGTAAGGAAGAAGGGTACAGTTTTGGATTTTCTATCTCAAACACAAAGCTGTCTCAACCTGATTCAGAGAAACAAGAAATTCATTCAACAGGCATTGGGTTAACACAAATACAGAGAGAGAGAGAGAGAGAGAGAGAGAGAGAGACTGAGACAGAGACAGAGAGACAGAGAGAGAGAGACGCACACACAGAGAGAGACACACACAGAGAGAGACAGAGACAGACAGACACACACACTGTCAGATGTAAATGCCTTATTCTCTAATGTGTAAATAATGTATATATGGAACATCAGGGGTTAACTTATTCTTTGGATTTTAATGTATTCATAATTTACCACTCCCATTCCTGGCTCCACCCCTTGTATATATAAGGAGCCACCCTCACCATTCTCCTTGCTTCTATCTTGAATATTCAGCGAATATAGAATGCCTACCATGATTAAAGAGAAATATATTTAAATCTCTAATTCCTATTATCTTTATTGAGTCTGATCCTAAAATATTGCAACAAGCTGGTAGCAGAGGATGGTTAATTGACTCAATAAGTAATTAAAAATGTCCAAGAAAGATAGGCCCAACACCAGGGCCTACAGCAAAGAAATAGAAACTGATAAAGAGATGATCAACGAATCCACTAATGCGATTTCGAGAGAATCCGAAGAATACACCACTGGAGAAGAAGAACTGATGAGTGAAAATAATGACCAGGAAGAAATCGAAATAAAAAATAACGAACTCAGGTCAGAGATATTAAAGATACTAAAAAGCCAAAAGAATGACGAAAGCCTCATCGCGGACCTCCAGGAGATGCTGAGGAACAGCAGAGCAGCGAGAGAGAAAAACGTCATTAAACAAAAACCCAAAGATCAAAAAACTGTGAGTGAAATGACTACTGAGAAAATAGTTGTAAAAAAGAAAAGATGTGATCCCGCGCGAAATTTTGAATGGCAGCCATCTTGGTTTCAACGAACTTCAAAAGAGAGTGAAGCAGAGCCAATCAAAACGCTCAGTTCAAAATTTCTGGCGCGAAAAACACTATCAGACGAAGAAAGTGAAAAAGAAGTCTCAAACTCTTCAGATGATCCAAAATCAGAAAGTGAAGACGATTTAACAAAATCTCAAGTAAAGTCAGCAATGAAAACGCTTTTTGCTGCTTTTGGGCCAAGATTGAAAATTTCCAAGACATCTACGAAGAAGCAAGAAATCAAACCGACAACTCAAGACCTGCACGCTCCCATCCTGACTTCGAAAGCGACGACACCCGAGCCCAGAGAGCCATGCCGATTCCGCCCTACACCGCAGACAGGATCGAGTGCCAACGCACACAAAAGAAAGAAAAGAACCGTCGCCACCACCAGAACCCCAAAAACCGAGCCAGAGACCGACTCATCTGAGGAGGAGCGGATCGAGAGAGCTGAAAGGGAGAGAACCTTCCACGACGACGCCAAAGAAGAAATGAGCAACGCGCATGTGCAAAACTACGTAGACAGCCCCGAAAGACTTGAACTGGCCAGAGAACCGCGCAGACTCGTTGCAAGCATCCCAATGCCGTTCTGCAATTTCCTGCACTTGAGAGACCACGGACTGCCTCAGGTTGTAAGTAATGGACAAAATAATGTGGGTAACTTACCCAGTGACTTCCCAAAACTTAGAGTTGATGGCATTAATTTACAAGAGTGGTATCAACAGCTTCAGGTTATTTTTATGAAAGAAAATTTACTATTCTTTATAACTACCCCTCCAAGAAGACCTTGGACTTTAAAAATAGATTGTTTACATCATAGAGCATTTTTCATAATAATATCTAGCGTGTCTCCTGCAATATATCATAGCATCAAACCAAACCTAACTGTATCAGAAATAATTCAATGCATGTTTAATCTATTTCACAGCGATAGCGTGGCTACAACCACAAGAATGTCTAAGGATTTCTTTTCCTCTAGAGTGAAACCAGGGGTTTCTATAAGTGAGCATTTGATAAATCTAAACAAAATAAGAGCTGAGCTGCAATTGAGGGGGGAAGTGATTTCAGATCAAACAATGAAAAGTGTTATTATCAATTCACTTGATCCATCATGGGATAGCTTTATGTCACACTTAGATACCATTAATTTGGGATATTTATCCATAGAGAGTCTATCTAACAAATTGATAGCAGAAGACAATTCAAGAAAAAATCGTTCCAGTAACCAAACAGAACACAATTCTTTTAGGAAAGTAGTCTTCCAAGATAAATATAATGAGGCCTTTAGATGCCACAATTGTGGATCCAGGGAACACAGTAGCAGAAACTGCCCCAAAGTCTCAAGGGAGAGACATAGGCCAGAATATAGGAGCAAATACAATTACAGACAATCTTCCACAGATAGACACAAATATAGAAGTCCACCAAATTACAAAGAAGGTAGAGGGGGTAGAGAAAATTCAAAAGAGAGAAAATCTGGGTCACTAAATGGGCTAAATAAACAAGACAGCACCAGAACACAACAAGATGAGAACAATAATTGGCTTATTGATTCTGGTGCAACAAATCACACCACTAACAACAAAAGTATATTATCTTCATTTACAGAAGATAAGTTTGTGATAAAGGTAGCTAATCAAGAAAAGGTTCAAGTATTAGGCAGAGGAAATGTGACCTTGCCTGGTCTAGGGAAAATAGAGGGGGTATTATTAATACCAGAAATACCTCACAACATACTAAGTGCTATAAAACTAAGCAGAGAATCTGACATCAATATAGTTTTCTCAAAGGGGAAAGCAACTATAGAAAAGAACAAAACAAATGTAGGTACTGTGATGATAAAAGGAGGTCTACCCTACCTGATAACTAAAGAGAGATGGTTACATAACATTGATTCAAATATGGAAGATTGTATTGAAGCAGATGATGAAAATGTCAGTAACAGTGACAATGATGAGTGTAGAATAACTCATGATCACAAAAATACACACAATGAGAAGAAACCAAAAATAGGTAAACCAATTCATGATGAGTGTGCTCACATCTTACATAGGAAGTTAGGACATGCAAGCTTTCCTGTAGTACAAAAAATGACTGAACACGCAGAAGGTGTCAAAATAAAAAATTGTGAAAATTATTTGGAATGCTCAGTATGTAAATCCACCAAACTAAAAACCAGTCCCAGACCAAAAAAATCTAACAGATCAACTAACAATATTTTTGATTTAGTACATATGGACTTAGTTGGTCCATTAACTCCATCAATTACCTATAGAAAACGTTACTTCCTAACAATAGTGGATGACTACAGTCGCTATGGTTTTGTTTACACATTAAAGCACAAGGATGAAACCTTTCAGAAATTTAAGGAATTCTACAAACGCATAGAAACACAACATAATATCAGAATAAAACAAATTATGACAGATAGGGGATGTGAATTCATGTCTAAAGAATTCTCCCAATGGTTAAAGGATAGAGGAATGCTACATTTCACGTCCAATCCATTTTCTGCATTTCAAAATGGAATTGCAGAGAGAAAGAATTCCACACTACAAACCATGATTAGATGCACATTAGAGGATGCTGGTTTAGGCAAACAATTTTGGTCAGAGGCCTTACATTATTCAAATTACACTCAAAATAGAACCTGGTCCAGTATTGTGAATAAGACACCATATGAGGTGATGTACAATAGAAAACCCAAATTAGCACACATGCACATATTTGGAGTCACTGCAGACGTACACATACCTAAACAATTGAGGAGAAAGGGAGAAAACGTATCCAGGAGATTAAGATTCATGGGATACGAAACTGGAACCAAAGGGTACAGATTCATTGATAATAATAACAAATTTATAGTATCCAGAACAGCTGTGTTCCATGAGCAGGCCAATTGGTCTAAATTGCACCTTAATGAAATATTTCCTAATAAATGCAAAGATACGATATCTTGCGAGGAAGGAACAACAGAAAATCAAAATATTAACAAAAGTAAGAACAAAACCAAAACTTGGACAAATAGTCAGTATAAAATAAAGACAGACACATTAACAAAAAAGGAAGCTAGATATTTGCATGACAACCATAGCAAGCCTGAAAGAACTATTAGAAACAATAGAAACCAAATACCAAATAAATACAAAGATTACATAATGCATATGGATGGAGAACAAATAACACCTAATACATATGAGGAAGTATTGAAACTTCCCCGTGAAGAAAGAGAAAAATGGGAACTAGCTATGGAAAAAGAGATGGAAAGTTTACAAGGATTAAATGTATTCACACCTGCGATCGCACCTAAGGATAAAACAATTATAGGTACCAGGTGGATTTATAAAATTAAGAACTTAGAAGGAGGCAATACCTTATACAAGGCTAGACTAGTTGCACAAGGTTATGCACAAAAATATCCAGAAGACTATACTGACACATATTCACCCACAGTGAGAACAGAGAGTGTCAAAACAGCTCTTGTAGTAGCATCTGCACTCAATCTGGACGTATTTCAATATGACATACAGACTGCGTACTTACACGCAAAATTAGATAAGGAAATATATGTAAGAGCGCCACACAGTCAATACACTAATAAGAACGAAATTTGGTTATTAAATAAGAGTCTGTACGGATTAAAGCAATCTGGCAAAAGATGGTACGATTGCTTGGTAAAAGTACTTAAGACCATGGATTTTAACGCCACCACTGCTGATAACTGTTTCTTTGTAAAAAAGAGTAACGATCATATTGAATTTGTATTAATTTATGTGGATGATATTTTATATATTGGAAAGCATAAAGAGAGCAGGGAAATCTTTGTAAATAAGTTAAACGAACACTTCTCGTTGAAATCTCTAGGTAAAGTGAATAAATACCTTGGTGTACAAATTAACAAAACTAAAAGGGGATTCAAACTTACACAGAAAGATAAAATCATTGAACTCCTAAACAAATGTAACTTAAATAATGCCAAAACCTGTGACACCCCTATGCAAACTGATTTTCTTAGAAACACTGATGAATCTTCCCCTGAGTTTAAAGACAACACATTTTACAGATCAGTTATAGGTTCACTCCTTTATATATCTAATTGGACTAGGCCAGATATTGCATTACCTCTCAATTTATTGTCAAGATATGTTAGCAAACCAACCTTGTATCATTGGGAAGCTGTCAAAAGAATTCTAAGATATCTGAAAAGTACATTAGATTTTTGTTTAATATTGGAACCCAATAATGACAAAGAACCAAAAATTACTTGTTATGCTGATGCAGATTGGGCTGGTGATACATCATGCAGAAAGAGTACCTCTGGTTATGTTTTTCTATTGAACGATTGTCCAGTTTACTGGTATACTGGTAAACAAGAACTGGTAGCCACTTCTACCACAGAAGCGGAATATGTTTGCTTGTCCAAAGCTGCAAATAACCTTGTATGGTTCAATGATTTGATCACAGATATTTGGAAGAAACCTACTTTACCATTTATTATGCATGAAGACAATAAAGCGGCCATTGAAATATCCAGATCCGATGCAATTGGACAAAGGTCCAGGCATATTGATATAAAATTTAAGCACGTGAGACAACTGTCTCAAGACGGATTCATCAAAGCAATACATTGTGATACTTCTGAACAATTAGCTGACATATTAACAAAGCCCTTACCTTCTAAACAACACAAATATTTAACTTCTAAATTATATGTATTATATTGTCCTGAATCTGAATGTAATTGGTGTTGTATAACGAACCGGCATTTAGAGGGGGATTTGTCAGATGTAAATGCCTTATTCTCTAATGTGTAAATAATGTATATATGGAACATCAGGGGTTAACTTATTCTTTGGATTTTAATGTATTCATAATTTACCACTCCCATTCCTGGCTCCACCCCTTGTATATATAAGGAGCCACCCTCACCATTCTCCTTGCTTCTATCTTGAATATTCAGCGAATATAGAATGCCTACCATGATTAAAGAGAAATATATTTAAATCTCTAATTCCTATTATCTTTATTGAGTCTGATCCTAAAATATTGCAACACACACACACACACACACATACAGAGACAGAGAGAGATACACACAGAGACACACACAGAGAGATAGAGACAGACAAAGAGAGAGAGGGACAGAGAGATAGAGAGAGAGACAGAGAGAGAGAGAGTCAGAGAGACAGAGAGAGAGACACACACACACACACACACACACACACACACAGAGATACACACACAGACACACAGAGAGAGACAGACAGACAGACAGAGGGACAGAGAGAGGGACAGAGAGACAGAGAGGGAGACAGAGAGAGAGACACACACACACAGAGACAGAGAGAGAGACAGACAGAGAGAGAGAGACAAACAGACACACACACACACACACACACACACACACACACAGAGAGAGACAGAGAGAGACACACAGAGAGAGATGGAGAGGGTTTGGGATTAATCCAAAGGAAAACATCAAGAAACATTATCCTCTCTTTCATTAAAGTACATTTGACCAGGGCAAAAAGAATATGCAAAGAAAGGGCACATTACTTCCTGGAATGAATCAGGAAGGCAATGTATGATGTAGTATTAGTGTTTCCTGCAATTCGGGCAAGGAAGAAGGTGAACTTTGGGAAGTTCACCCATTTCCTTGACTTAATCATAATCATAAGCTTATTTGTCAAGCATATATAACAGGTAAAAGTATAAACATAATTTGAATACATGAAAAGAGTAAGAGTAAAAAGGAATATTAGGACAGGGACGGTAGGCATGCTGGTGCGCTTATGCACACCCCTTGCAGACCTCTTAGGAATGGGGTGAGGTCAACAGTAGACAGTCTAAGATTAAAGTTATGGGGCTTTCGGGAAGAAACCACAGAGTCAGGTGGTGCATTCCAGGCATTGACCACTCCGTTGCTGAAGTCGTATTTTCTGCAATCGAGTTTGGAGCGGTTTACCTTGAGTTGATCCAGCTCTCCTATTTTCCATGTAGCTTTGGCACAACACTTCTCCACTTTAGCAACTTTTAAGCCATGTGGACTTCAACTCCCAGAATCCCCCACACCGCCCCCGGCCCCCCAGCTAGTATGGCTGTAGAGCAAAGGCACCTCAGCAGCCAAGTCATCTGCTGATGGTTTATGCAGGACCTTGGTGAAAGGATCCAAGGAGCCAATTTTGCGGACATGGCAGACTAAATACTGGGAGAACTCGTAGGACCCAAGAGTCTGGATTGCAAGAGCGCCAAAAGACATCTCAATCCCAGCCCTGCCGGGAATTTCAATGTTGGCTCATCAAACAAAAGGGAAGATGAATTAAATACATTTTGCAGCCACTTATTCATATATTCAGTCACAGGATCGTCCTGTTCCTTTTCTTTCCATTGTCTTCAGCTTTCGTTTAAAACTTTACCCAACTCTTCCTTCATAGCCGCACAAATCTGCATCTCAAAATGTACATCCTTAAAACAAATTTTCCCTCCCACATTTTGATGCTTTCGCAGGACCTGAAAACAGCAACGTCCAAAGGGCAGCCTAGAGAAGCAGGGAGGCGAAATTGCTCCAGATATCCACACTCTTCGTATTCTCGCTGCTTTGTTTGACATCCCAGGCTAGTCTGCAGCCCTGGGATTTCCTACAGGAGTTGTGGTGGCACAGTGGTTAGAATGTAGTATTGCAGGCTCATTCAGCTCACTGTCAGGAGTTCGATCCTGACCGGCTCAAGATGGACTCAGCCTTTTATCCTTCCGAGGGTTGGTAAAATGAGGGCCCAGATTGTTGAGGGCAAGAGGCTGACTCTGTAAACCGCTTAGAGAGGGCTGTAAAACACTGTGAAGCGGTATATAAGTCTAAGTCTATTGCTATTGTCCTTCCTTCCTTCCTTCCTTCCTTCCTTCCTTCCTTCCTTCCTTCCTTCTTTCCTTCCTTCCTTCCTTCCTTCCTTCCTTCTTTCCTTCCTTCCTTCCTTCCTTCCTTCCTTCCTTCCTTCCTTCCCTCCCTCCCTCCCTCCCTTTCTCTGTCTTCTCTCTCCCTCCTTTCCCCGCTCTTTTTTCTCTCTCCCTCCCCCTCTCCTTCCCTCCTCCTCTCTCCTTCCTTCCCTCCCTCCCTCCCTCTTCTCTCTCCCTCCTCTCTCTTCTTCCCTCTCTCCCTCCTTCCCCCTCTTTTTTCTCCCTCCCTCCCTCCCTCCCCCTCTCCCTCCCTCCCCCCTCTCCTTCCTTCCTTCCTTCCCTCCCTCTCCCTTCTCTCCCTCCTTCCCTCTCTCCCTCCTTCCCCCCCTCTTTTTTCTCTCTCCCTCCCCCTCTCCTTCCCTCCTCCTCTCTCCTTCCTTCCCTCCCTCCCTCCCTCTTCTCTCTCCCTCCCTCCTCTCTCTTCTTCCCTCTCTCCCTCCTTCCCTCTCTTTTTTCTCTCTCCCTCCCTCCCTCCCCCCTCCCTCCCTCCCCCCTCTCCTTCCTTCCTTCCCTCCCTCCCTCTCCCTCCTCTCTCCCTCCTCTCCCTCCTTCCCCCTCTCTTTTTTCTCTCTCCCTCCCCCTCTCCTTCCCTCCTCCTCTCTCCTTTCTTCCTTCCCTCCCTCCCTCCCTCCCTCCCTCTCCTACAGCTGAAAGAACAGCAACTCCAGAGTAATGTTGCCACTGGGGAAGGCGAGGAGGGGGTGGGGTGGGCAGCTTCATCATGAGTGAGTTGAGGATTGAAGCCAAATTATTCCTGTTTGTCAGGATCTGGTGGTGCTTCGGCCCGTCTTTGCTTCTAATTGCTCTTGGCCCGAGCCTTTTCCAGACAGGGCTGTTCGGAATTATTCGGCAATTCTGCTCATTGTTTTTCTTTTGATAGCTCCTATTGATTTCTGGTGAGGGGAAGCAGCAGTCCCCTGCTAAGCCATGCATCAGACAATGGGCTTCCTTCCATGCTGTGTTTTTCTCTCCAGCTTTGGCCAGGAGTCATAGTTTTAACAGTTGTGAGCTTGCCAGAAAAACCCAGCATGTGCCTGCAAATCCGGAAATGCTTCTTTAATTAGTTTAAGGTATCTGGACATTGGTAGTTTGTCATTCGGGGAGTGTGCAGGTTGCCAGATCCAAGATTAGAAAGTAGAGGCAGTTAATTTGCAGGTCATGGAGCTTTATGTAAGTGGATCTCCAACTTTTCATTGCGAAAAGAGGCACGATTTCTCCGCCTGAATTAAAATTGAGAGGCACACTTTGCTTTTGGGGTAGTTGCACACAATGAAGTCCAATCAAAGTGGGGTGGATGGAAGGCCTCCTAATCCAGACATAGGCTGTTGTTTGTCCTTTAAAACCAGGGGTGTCCAACCAGTCCAATTTTTTTTTACTACCGGTTCTGTGAGCGTGGCTTGGTGGGCGTGGCAGGAGAAGGATATTGCAAAATCTCCATCCCATCCCCACTCCTGGGGGAAGGATACCACAAAATCTCCATTCCCAGCCCACTCCAGGGAAAGGACACTGCAAAATCCCCATTCCCTCCCCACTCCTGGGGGAAGGCTATTGCAAAATCCCCATTCCCACCCCACTCTGGGGCCAGCCAGAGGTGGTATTTGCCAGTTCTCCGAACTACTCAAACTTTTCGCTACCGGTTCTCCGAACTGCTCAAAATTTCCACTACCAGTTCTCCGGAACCTATCAGAACCTGCTGGATTTCACCCCTGTGTCCAACCTTGGCAACTGTAAGACTTGTAGACTTCAACACGTTGGCTGGGGATTTCTGGGAGTTGAGGTCCACAAGTATGAAAATTGTCAACATTCCTGGTTTAAATCCTACTGAAATTACATTTTATTTGACACGTGTGTGTGTGTGTGTGTGTGACACATTTATATAAATGTGTTGTGAGAGGGCATCTCCACATTATCTAGCTTTCATCTATTGTCATTCCCCCCCCCTTTCTTTTATCATGGTTAGGTGCCTCAGTAGTTGGAAGGGACCCAGGCCTTACAGCTAAGCAAACATAGGTTTGGAGTTTATCATTCATTGTGTTATAACAACCCAACTGTTGACTTTACCATGTTGGGTGAATCAGACCATCAGATGATATCGTCAAGAGGCTGTTCTGCTGGGAAACCATTGTTGTAGTTAGTTAGTCCAATTTTTAGACGTAATGGCACTAATTGAGTCTATTGAGATTGTCTGGTCAATATAGGATTCCCCCATGTCAATTTATTTCCATAAAGTAAACCTTGGCTTACCAGACTCGTAGGAGAAAAAGGGGCATCCAGATTTTGTCTTCTTGCATCCAAAATCTATTCAACGGTGCTCTCGTAAATCGAGGGTTGGTGTAATTTGGTTGGGAAACCTGTTAGAGATCGGCGTCCCTTTGAAGGAGGTGCATCTGAGTTGGGGACAGGGCTGGGCTGCTGGGGGTTTGCAGGGGTTCAGGAGAATCTTTAGCTAAGATTCTGTGCAGTTCGGAGAACCCCCAAATCCCACCCCTGGCTGGCCCCGCCTACCCTGCCTCTCCCCTCCCAGGTGTCCCCACATGGCCTGTTTTGGATGCAGGTAAGTGCAGGGCGCGCATAGAGGCTCAGGGAGGGTGAAAATCGGGCCTACCTAATCAGGAAGGCCAGAAACGGGGCCATTTCCAGCCTCCAGAGGGCCTCCGGAGCCTGGGGAGGCCATTTTCGGGCTCCCGGAGGCTCAAAGAACGCCTCCGGAGCCCAGGAAGGACAAAAACAACCCCTCCCCCGCCATGGTACAGGAGGCTGACTGGTCCACGCCCACCATGTCCACGCCCACCCAGCAACCAGGCAGAGAACCCCTTGCTAAAATTTTTGAAGCCCACCCCTGGTTGAGGGGGCTTATATTGTGCTTATTGCAGTCACCGGACACTCAGTCAGGCTGAGTTGCGACGGATGGCCTCCTTCGTTGCATGGAGCCTTTATTTCCTTGGGGCGCCACAGCTGTTTTCTTCTGCTTGGGATCACTGCTTTCTCTCACCCCTGTGTTATATGTCCATCTGGCTCTTCCTCCTCCCCTCCTTTTTAAAATTTCCATAATATCCTGTCATGTAAGAATGTACGTCCAGAGATATTTTGCAAAGGAAACTTCTGTTGTATGTCCAGTGATGCCCCAGGAGTTTATTTTGTGGCTTTTCCAACGCAACGGCTGAATTTAAGCCGACGAGAACCAAACGTAACCACGTGTTGATCCTTTGTGGGGAATTGACCGAATTTCTTTTGCATTACGAATGCATGAACTATGTGTTTCTCCTCTGAGGAATAAATAGGTGTGAGTTAACAGATTTTTCCTGTGAATTGCAGTATATTGTGGTAAATACTAACACATGAGCAATCCCGATCCTCCTACCATCTGCACTGACTGTCTTCTCTTCTCTTTCACAGATTGCTCAAAAGAAGACATAATATAGCAATAGCACTTAGACTTATATACCGCTTCATAGTGCTTTTACAGCCCTCTCTAAGCGGTTTACAGAGTCAGCATATTGCTTCCCAACAATCTGGGTCCTCATTTTACCCACCTCGGAAGGATGGAAGGATGAGTCAACTTTGAGACAGTCGGGATTGAACTGCTGGCAGTGGGCAGAGGGAAGGAAGGAAGGAAGGAAGGAAGGAAGGAAGGAAGGAAGGAAGGAAGGAAGGAAGGAAGGAAGGACAATAGCAATAAACTTAGACTTATATACCACTTCACAGTGCTTTCACAGCCCTCTCTAACTGGTTTACCGAGTCAGCCTCTTGCCCCAACAATCTGGGTCCTCATTTTACCCACCTCGGAAGGATGGAAGGCTGAGTCAACCTTGAGCCTGGTGAGATTTGAACTGCCAAATTACAGACAACCGGCAGTCAGCAGAAGGAGCCTGCAGTACTGCATTCTAACCACTGCGCTACCATAGCTCAGGAGCCTTGTTGCCAATAGCAATAGCACTTAGACTTATAGTGTGACTACTTCACACTGCTTTTACAGCCGTCTCTAAGTGGTTTACAGAGTCAGCCTCTTGCCCCCAATAATCTGGGTCCTCATTTTACCCACCTCGGAAGGATGGAAGGCTGAGTCCATCTTGACCCTGGTGAGATTTGAACTGGCAAATTACAGACAACCGGGAGTCAGCAGAAATAGCCTGCAGTACTGCACTCTAACCACTGTGCCACCACGTCTCTTATCTACTCACAGTCATCCCCAGGGCAAACTTTAACAGTCCATGTGTTGACTTCCACTATTGTGAAAGATTGTCACTATTTTTTCTGGTCTTCCTATCCAAACCTTTTAGTCCTACACTATTCCAGTCCACTCTTCTAACGACTGAAATTGCCCAGGTCTTGATGGTCTTGATGGTTTTTTTCCTTCACTGAGTTTGTCGTTAAGATCTCCTTAACTCTCATGACTTCACTTCTAACCTTCTGGACTTCACTATGCTTGATAATTCAGCTTGGAAGGTATTTGTAATGATCTCCTTCACTTAGTTTCCTGATTTTATTTCCATAGGGCAGGGGTGTCAAACTCGCGCTGGAGGGGTGGGGTCTACTTACCTTTACTACCGGTTCGCAACAGTGCCGTACGTGCACACTTGCTTTGCTCGCGCGCACACACTTCTGATGATGTTGGGGTCGATGGGCAGAGCCTCCTGCCGGTTTTACTACTGGTCCTATAGAACTGATCCGAACTGGGGGCAACCTACCACTATCGCGCTGTCACGGCGGCATGTGACGTACCGGGACTTTCCCCCCCTTCGCTAAACCGGGCGGGGTCGGGGCCAGCACTTGACTCATCTGGGTCGTGGGCCGCGAGTTTGACACACCTGCCATAGGGCATCTTGATTTTTTTCAGTTTTCACTATTCTCCCCCCACCCCCATTTACTATTCACAAGTAAAGTACTACTATTCACAAGTAAAGTACTACTATTCATAGTAAAGGTAGCACATTTGTTCTGTTCAAACTCCATTGCAATACCCTGGCTTCCGTGTTGAGCAGCGATTCTGTTTCCTATGGTGTTTTTCCATATGGCTTCATGATAATTTTTACAGAAGTTCCAATGAATCATTTTGGCACCTGTGTTATGCGGTTGTTTATCACCAGTTTGCGTGATCTTCTTGCACGAGCTGAGTGTATGACCTGCTGTTTCTTCTGTTTCTTTGCACAATCTGCATTTTGAGTCATTTGATGATTTTTTTTTTCCAATTCTGGCCTTGATTGTATTAGTTTAAATTAGATTGCTGTTGTGCAGCCAAAATCAAGCCTTCAGTTTCTTTTTTTTTTTTATGTTCCAGCAATAGCTGGGTTTTATCTTTATCTTTTTTTCCTCTAGATCTTTTATATAAACTGATTATGTAATGCTTTTCCTTGCCAGGATTCTATTCATGTTTCCAATACATTATTATAATAATCATGTTTTGCTTCCTGTGCATTCAATAAGCTCCACTTTTTAACTTGCATCAAAGTTTGTTCTTAGCTGTCTTTTACACAATCAGCCAAAGCGTGCATCCCATTTTCATCACAATCTCACTCTTAATAACCCAATATTTTTCCAAATTCTCCCTCCCAAATCCACCTCACCTTCCTATAACATCACGTGGCAGCCCTTCAGTTGGTCAAGATAGGAATTTGGGCTTCCTAAGTCTTTAGAAAGTAAGTTACATCTTTTGCAGAGGTGAAATCCAGCAGGTTCTAACAGGTTCTGGAGAACCGGTAGCAGAAATTTTGAGTAGTTTGGAGAACCGATAATGGAAATTTTGAGTAGTTCAGAGAACCGGCAAATACCACCTCTGGCTGGTCCCAGAGTGGGGTGGAAATGGAGATTTTGCAATATTCTTTCCCTGCCATGCCTACCAAGCCACACCACAATGACCAAGTCACACCCAGAGAATTGGTAGTAAAAAATTTGGATTTCACCACTGTTCTTTTGTATTGGGGAAGGTGCTGATACGTTGGAAGATTGAAGGTGGGTAATGTTCTCAGGTTGCGGTAAACCAATCAGTAGAATAAGAAGAGGAACTAGATTAGATGGTTTGATAAAATCTGCTTGTGAAATTTAGCTGAGAATGGCTAAAAAAATACCAAGATGGTGACAGGAGAAGTGTTAGCCCTGATTTAGGTTTCTCTGATGGGTTTATTAGGTAGAAATGGAATATCTGTTTTGCAGGCTCCATCAAATGTACAGTAGTGGGCAAAAGTGTGGAAAACTTTTGTGAAAAGTGTATTTGTGAGGTTTGATGGCTAATAACACCACTTTTTTTTTTTTGAAGTTTCAATATAATCCTATTCCACTGCTGGAATGGCCTGGGAATAGCCCAGACCTTCACCCAATTGAAAATCTATGGAGCCGACTAAAGAAACTTGTTAGTCAGAAGTGACCCAGCAATAAAACCCAGTTAATGGAAGCAATCATTCAATCTTGGTTTCACATTATAACAGCTGCAGAATTAAAATACTTGGTTCGCTCCATGTGAAGACGTTGTAAGGCCTTAATTCATGCTAAAGGTTACCCAACGAAGTATTAACTGACATGGGGATAATTTCTGTATATCTCGTTTTTTCTATGGTGATCCTTTTTGTATATCTCATTTTTTTCCTACGTGTTTCACTTTTCTTCTTTATACTGTAACTGCTTTTCTAATAACAAATCCTTCCTAAAAGTTATTGCATTACATTCTTGATTAAATTATCTTTCCATTGATATATCATTTTATAGTTCTACTCCTAAAAAAAAGTGGTGTTATTAGCTAGTTTTAGAAAACACACTTTTCCCAAAAGGTTTCCACAATTTTGGCCACGACTGTGCAACACAAGAAAGAAAGATGGACGTTTGCAAAAGAGAATTAAACTAAGAGAAAGAGAGAAAGAGACAGACACTGTAGCCTACCACAACAATATTGGCAGTTGTGGAAAACACACAACCTTAGTAGCAGAGATGCTTGGGCTGATGTACAGAATACATTTGACTATTGTGCTGCTGAAGAGCATGGGACTGTCACAGTCACAACAATAGCCCATAAAAAGGAGCTCCAGTATATAGACTGCTGTTGTCTCTGCCATGTCTTCTTCACCCCACAAATAAGATTGTCTTCAACTTTAGGGGGGGGGGAAGGCCATACAGGAAGACTTGTCTAATTCTTTTGTCACATCTTTAATCAAATGATATCTCCTGACAGGAGTGTAATTAGGCAAAAAATTATGTCTGGCACTGCCTGGAATTTTTAATCTATCCAGGCTCGCAACTCGCATGAATTTCCACCAAGGTAAACAATGTTAACTGGCAGGTAAGAAAAAAATTTCTGGGGGAAAAGCCAAATCAGTGGAACGAGAGATTACATTGTTAGGAACGGGAAAGGAGTTGGCAGAGGGGGTGTATTTTGTCTGCCTCCCCTGTTTCCTGTCCTCCTTCGGAGAGTATCCCCAATAATGAGTAAAATGGGCTTTGCCTGCTTTTTGAGGCCGCTCAAATCTGATAGTGCTTAGTGCAGTGTTTCTCAACCTTTGTAGCTTGAAGATGGGTGGACTTCAACTCCCAGAATCCCCCAGCCAGTGCTGCTGGCTGGGGGATTCTGGGAGTTGAAGTCCACCCATCTTCAAGCTTCCAAGGTTGAGAAACACTTAGTGCCTCTTGGTTTGGCTTATGATGGAAACCACAAGACCTCTTTCAGACAAAACATTGAGATATCTTTGCCTGCTGTTGGAAAGCAGCCGTAGCTCTGATGGACAAGAGAAGCCAAGATATTTTGGAAAGGATAGGATTAAAAAAAATATACATAACGTGATTCGTCAATAAGCAATGCGTCCCTTGTAGGATTGTCTTCCCCATCTGAGGCCTTCCAGATGTGCTGGACCCATAATTCACATCATCGCGAACCAGCTCAGATCAAGTCAAATTTGCAGGAGGTGGCTGATAAAAGGTCAGGGGGTGAGAGAAGGATCAGGGCTGTTCTTCTCGACATGAGTCCCCCCACAATTTCAAGTGTCCTGTTTCTTGGTCTTTTGGTTCGCTCACTTTCTTGAGGGGCTCGTTGGCTAATGGACTGGGCCAGTGGTGGGACCCTCCCGGTTTAACAACTGGTTTGGTGATCGCGCCAGGGATGAAATGCTCCCGGTTCGGACCGGATCGCCCGATCCGGTAGCGATGGTGGTGGGTGGTTCAGAGAACCGGTAGCAGAAATCCCTGCCTCCCCGCCCCCATGCCCAGCTGAGCCGCGCGATCATCAGAGCCTTTTTCCTTTACTTTTAAAAGCATTTTTTTCTACAAAGGCTTTTAAAAGTTTAAAAAAAAAAACCTCAGACGATCAGACAACTCAGCTGGGATTGTCAGAGCCTTTTAAAAGCATTTTTTCTACAACCTCTTCGGTCGAAGAGGTTGTAGAAAAAATGCTTTTAAAAGTAAAAAAATAAAAAAAGTTGGTCACGCCCACCCATTCACATTGCCCAGTGGTGGGATTCAAGTACTTTAACAACTGGTTCTTTGCCCTAATGATTTCTTTCAACAGCCAGTTTGCCAAACTGCTCAGAAAGTTAACAACCGGTCTTCCCGAAGTAGTGCGAACTGGCTGAATCCTACTACTGACATTACCCCTCCCCCCACCAAGCCACGCCCACAGAACTGGTAGTAACAAATTTTACATTTCACCACTGGATCAATGTGCACTGCATGCGTGTGCATAGATTGAAGAAATCTTCACTTCCTCGTTTCTTCGGAGAAGAAACACAGCTGAGACGCGGGAATCTGCTCTGCCGCGCGAATCAGCTGAGAAGATAAAGGTAGGAAAATAGCGTGGGCCCATCTGATCGTCGGGACGAACCGGTTTGCTCCCAGCTGATCATCGGAGCTACCAGTTTTCCCGAACTGGTCTGAACCGGTAGACTGGACTGGGCATTGATTTGGTCCTCTGATGCAGCAGTTGGGCAGACAATTTCAGAACATGTAAATGAAAGGAACAGTATGAATTCTTAGGATGGACCTCAGGGCAGGGGTGAAATCTAAAATTTGTTACTACTGGTTCTGTGGGCGCGGCTTGGTGTGGGGGGTGTAATATGATGGGGGCATGGCCAACTTTTTTTTTTTTTTTTTACTTTTAAAAGCATTTTTTCTGCAACCTCTTTGGCCGAAGAGGTTGCAGGAAAAAATGCTTTTAAAAGCCTCTGATGATCAGGTAACTCAGCTGGGATCGTCAGAGGCTTTTAAAGGCATTTTTTTTTCTACAACCTCTTCAACCGATAGGAAAAAATGCTTTTAAAAGCCTCTGACGATCCCAGCTGAGCCGCGCGATCATCAGAGGCTTTTTTTTTTCTGTTAAAAGCATTTTTTTCAGCCGAAGAGGTTGTAGAAAAAATGCTTTTAAAAGCCTCTGATGATCAGGCAACTCAGCTGGGATCATCAGAGGCTTTTAAAGGCATTTTTTTTTTCTACAACCTCTTCGGCCGATAGAAAAAAATGCTTTTAAAAGCCTCTGACGATCCCAGCTGAGCCGCGCGATCATCAGAGGCTTTTTTTTTTACCGTTAAAAGCATTTTTTTCAGCCGAAGTGGTTGTAGAAAAAATGCTTTTAAAAGTAAAAAAAAAAAACCAGCCTCTGATGATTGCGCGGCTCAGCTGGGCATGGGGTGTGGGGGGGGGGCGCAGAGATTTTTGCTACCGCTTCTCCGAACCATCCGCCGCCATCGCTACCGGATCAGGCGATCCGGTCTGAACCGGGAGCATTTCACTCCTGCCTCAGGGGAATCGGACTTGGAGCCGGGGAAATAATCCTGCATCCAACAAGGCAGTAGAACCATTTTGATTGAATTACGCAGCCACAGAAACAAGCCCCAGTCTTAATGTCTCTTCCAACTGGAAAAGAGCCTTGTCTGTGTTCATACAACACACTCAATTGAGCCTGTTAAAGAGCAGCAGCAGGATTTGCATAACACGTTAAATCTGATCAGGTTTGGTTAATGATTGGTTGCACATCCAGTTTCATTTGTTAGGGCCAAAACAGTGTACAAATCCAGAAGAATACGACGATTTAGTGCATTAGGTGAGCATAACCTTTCTGGATCGGGACTCGTTACGCACAGTCACTCATGCCCTCGTCACCTCCCGCCTGGACTATTGTAATGCTCTCTACATGGGGCTCCCCTTGAGGAGCACCCGGAGGCTCCAACTGGCGCAGAGTGCGGCCGCGCAGGTGGTAATGGGAGCGTCATTGCGCTCCCATGTGACACCTCTCCTGCGCGAGCTGCACTGGCTCCCGGTGGTCTTCCGGGTGCGCTTCAAGGTTTTGGTTACCACCTTCAAAGCGCTCCATGGCTTAGGACCTGGTTATCTGTGGGACCGCCTACTACCACCAATAGCCTCCCACCGGCCAGTACGCTCTCATAGAGAGGGACTCCTCCGGGTGCCGTCAGCCAAACAATGTCGGCTGGCGACCCCTAGGGGGAGAGCCTTCTCTGTGGGGGCACCTACCGTCTGGAATGAGCTCCCCCCAGAGATACGGAGGATTCCGGATCTGCGCACCTTCCGCCGCGCTGTGAAGACTTTTTTATTCCATCAAGCGGGCTTGGCCTAATCTCCTCCCTCTTTTAATATGTAAATTTTAATCTGTTTTTAAATTATTGGGGTGTTTTAATCTGTCCAGGCCAAAATGATTTAATTTGATTTTATCTGGTTTTAAATTTTGTGTATTTATGTATTTTATTGCTTGGCTGTTCACCGCCCTGAGTCCTTCGGGAGTAGGGCGGTATACAAATAAATAAATAAAAATAACCATGATGTGGTTGGTTTGGTGTAGGATGCCATTCTGATATTTGGGAATGTAACCTGCTTAGCGAAGCCTTGAAACTAATAGTAGGTTTGATGGCTTTCAGGCATGTTGCTCCTAGTTCCGTACTCAATTCATTAGATTAGATTAACAGAGTTGGAAAGGACCTTGGGGGTCATCTAGTCCGACCCCCTGCCCAAGCAGGAGACCCTACACCATTTCAATCCAGTCTCTTCTTGAAAGCCTCCAATGATGAAGTTGCCACAACTTCCGAAGGCAACTTCTGTTCCATGGGTTGATTGTTCTCACTGTCAGAAAATTCCTCCTTATTTCCAGGTTGAATCTCTCCTTGTTCAGTTTCCATCCATGATTCCTTGTCTGGCCGACTGGAAACAGAGTTAGCAACGTTGCTTTCCTGCAAAAGGCCCAAGTGCCTTTGTTTCTCTTTTAAGCCTTATGGGAGGGGCCAATCATCTCCTGGCCTTACTCCTGAGTCGTCCCTTTTGCTTTAGTTGCTCTTGCCTTCCAGCAGCTCTGTGCATGCGTGCACTAGGAACAGGCTCCTCCTGTTCCTCTGCCTCTCTGCTGTCCGACTCCCAGATGGCTTTAGTCCATGCATTACTCCCAGATGGCTTTGGCCCCATCTCTGCCTCTGACTCAGAGCCCTCATCTGGGCCTTCCCCTGACTCCAGGACTGGCCCATGTTCCTCCCCAGCCTCCTCACTGTCCGACTCACAACACTGCTTGTGGGAAGAACCTCTGTAGCTTGGTCCTTTTGGAAGGGGGTTAGCCGGAGAAATGTGTGAGGGAGCGGGTTGTCCTTCATCTACTACAGCAACCCGAGTTATGAGATCTAATTTCTGCCACTGCCCCCCCCTCCCCCAACCAGGAGAAGGCACTTTTTCATTTTGTTCCTGCCACTCAGCTGGAGTTGGTGGGCGATTTCTCCTTCTCCAATTTCCAAGGAAGCTGAAAGGGAAATCAATACAAGGTTTTGTTTTCTCTCTTCTTTGACCACTTGCCTGGAGCCTCCTTATCTTACAGATCTAATGGATCTCTTGGCAGCTTTCTTTCTTTCTTTCTTTCTTTTTTTGGGGAGGAGGACGAGTGAAATTTGCTCCAAAAAGCGTTTCTGTTTTGACTTTTCTCTCGATCCTGTACGAGGGGTTTGGGGGACATATCACCCCATGGGGGCTGAGACTCTCGCTTCTAATCTCGGCAGCTCCTGCCCTGAAGTCCAGATTTTCTCTCCCCCTCTCAGTCCCTCCCCTCTCCTGTGAGTAAAATTACTCCACTTGAGTAATCCAAGATGCCTCGGCCAAATTTACCTTGCAAGTCAGTTTTAAAGGTAAAACTGAAACCTATTTTTTTTCTCCAGGGGAAAAAAAAAACAAAACAGTAATTTTAAAAAGAAAGCATAATAAATTTTCAGTTAAGGGTCTGTAGAGATTCTCAGTCGTCCAGGTCATGCTTGTCCCAAAGGTGCTTTTTCAGGAGGCAACTGGACTTTCTGGTTTTTTTTTCTTTTGAAGAGGTTTTGCTTCTCATCCAAGAAGCTTCTTCAGCTCTGACTGAATGGTGGGGAAGGAAAGGATTTATACTCCTTGCAGACAGCTGGTCATTTGCATCCTTCAGTGTCCCTCTAAACAGTGGTGGGATTCAAATGATTTAACAATAAGTTCTCTGCCCTAATGACCAGCTGGGTAGGTGTGGCTCGGTGGTCATGTGACCGTGTGGACGTGGCCAACTCAATATCACTCATGTCGATGGGCGCTTTGCCTTAGCTGTTACAATGTACTAAGGGTTAAGCACAGAGGCAGTTTCTGTAAGCAGGGCAATAAAGATTAGGCTAGAAATACCACCAGAATGTTTCCTTCCTGCCTTCCTTACAGGATTAGCCCTGTAAAGTGGGGAAAAAAACAAAATAAGATTTCTTCCAACAACTGGTTCTCGGAACTGCTTAGAAAGTTAACAACCGGTTCTCCCGAATAGGTGCGAACTGGCTGAATCCCACCACTGCCTCTAAAGGGATGCAAATGACCAGACTCAGGGCGGCTTACAATGCATTAAGCAATAGCCTTCATACTTTTGTATATACCTGCTTAGTAGGGCTTTCGCTCCCCCTCCCCAAGCAGTGTTCTTTTTTTATACAAAGTCAGCTTATTGCCCCCACAATCCGGGTCCTCATTTTACCTACCTCAGAAGGATGGAAGGCTGAGTCAACCTTGAGTCAACCTGGTGAGATTTGAACTTAAGAAGACTTAAGCCAAGAAGACGAAGACTTAAGCTTAGTCTTCTTGGCTCTCCAGATGTTCTGTAATAAGCTTGAATCTATAGCAGCCCTCGTTGGCAGGACCAAGGCTAATGTTCTAGGACTGGATTTGATTAATATCTTTACCTTCTTTGGGTGGGTTGCCCAGGCAGAAGCAAATGGATCATCAGTCACCAAAAAAAAAAAAAAAGAGAGAGAGAGAAATTACTTACACGCCTCCGCCACTGAAAATGCCTCCTTGGTGAAACTCTGCAGCTGGATTTCCAGAGAAACCTGAACACACAATCTTTCCAGCTCCGTTTTAGCTTAGGCTCACATGTTGTGTGTGTGCTTTGCCCATGACGTCTTTTGGGTCTTCTCTGTTGTGGGCCCAGATCCGAATTAGCTTAGGTTTGTGGGTAGTCAGGACACTCGTTCATGCCAAAGAGGCGTCTCCGAATGACTTTTTCTTTGGAAAAGAAAAATCCTGAAATCTCTGAATGAGTTGGTAGCTCTCCAAGGTTGTCTCTCCTGATCTTCAGCAGAGACGTAACCTGGTAAAGTTTCTCTGAAAGCAGATGGATCTCCAGAGCGGAGGCAACTGTGAGGTGTGCAGATGTTAATATCTCTGCAAACAAAGCGATGCTCTTTTTTTCCCCACATATTCTGCACATGAAGTTGTGGTTAACATTCTCTCTCTCTCTCTCTCTCTCCCTCCCTCTCTCCTTCCCTGTCTCTCTTCTCTCTCTCTTTCCTTCTCTCCTTCCCTCTCTTTCTTCTCTCTCCTTCCCTCTCCCTCCCTCTCTCCCTCCCCGTCTCTCTCTTCCCTCTCTCTCCCTCCCACCCCCTCTCCTTCCATTCCTTTCCCTCTCTTTCCTTCCCTCTCTCTCTCTTTTCTCTCTCTCCCTCCCACCCCCTCTCCCTCCATTCCTCCCCCTCTCTTTCCTTCCCTTCTTCTCTCTCTCTTTTCTTTATGTCCCTCCCACCCCGTCTCCTTTCATTCTTCCCCCTCTTTCCT
The DNA here is from genome assembly GCA_037215915.1 of Pantherophis vulpinus. Classification (NCBI taxonomy): domain Eukaryota; kingdom Metazoa; phylum Chordata; class Lepidosauria; order Squamata; family Colubridae; genus Pantherophis; species Pantherophis vulpinus. The sequence goes on from JAXLNS010000010.1 coordinate 29,876,509, forward strand.
TCCCTCTTTCCCTCTCTCTCTTCTCTATCTCCCTCCATTCCTCCCCCTCTTTCCTTCCCTCCTTCGCTCTCTCTCTTCTCTATCTCCCTCCCACCCCCTCTCTCCATTCCTCCCCCTCTTTCCTTCCCTCCTTCCCTCTCTCTCTTCTCTCTCTTCTTTGTCTTTTCTTTCTCCCCTTCCTCCCCTTCCTCTTCTCTCTCCCTCTCTCCCTCTCTCTCCCCTTCCTCCCTCCCTCTCAGAGAGAGAGAGAGAGAGAGAGAGAGAGAGAGAGAGAGAGAGAGAGAGAGAGAGAGAGAGAGAGAGAGAGAGAGACTGAGACTGTAGATGCCTTTACTCCAGAGAGAAAACAGTTGATCACCTCCAATTTTTTAAGATATGGATTTCATTAGTCTGTAGTTTTGGAAACTCCATGGTATTCCTACAGATCCAGTAGCTAGTAGTCCTAGATGTCATGCAGGCAAGTCAGAAAGAGTTGTTTTGGCCACCCTCTTGCCTTAAGACGCCTGTGGAGAGCTCCTGTTAAAATGCTGAAAAAAGTCCCAGGAATGGCCAAAGAGCATTCAGCAGGAAAAAAAAAAAAAAAAAGAGATGGCTTTGAAAAATGTTCGTGTTAGGACCGGGTTGTGAAAAATGGCAGCAATTACAGACTGTTTTCTCTGTGATGGATCATTCCAGGGTGTTAATGATTTTTCATTGATTGGATCTTGGTGGACAAGAAACTTCCTTTGAGAGAACTGGGTGTTTATACTGTACATCTGGAGATAGAAAACAGTCTTTCTCTAAGCAAGACGTTGAGGTTAGCGTGAGCAGAGTAGGGAGGCTTGGGACCAACTGGCTCACTATTCATTTGCTTTTGGACCATAGGTTTAAAAAAGGAATCTTGGACGGTTCCTCAAACTTGCAAATGTTGACGGCAGAAGCAAAGGAGAGACGACTAGAAAAGTCAAACTTGTGGTATCCCAGGGATACCTGTCAGTGTAAATGCAGATCCCCTCCTGGGCTGTTTTCAATTCGTGGGAAGCTTGAACTGTTGAAAATACATATTTTTTTCTTCATCCAAATTGGAGGTGTCCAACCTTGGCAACTTGAAGACTTGCGGATTTCAACTCCCAGAAATCCCCAGCCAGATGAGAAGAAATGGCTCGAATTTGCAGATCGGTTTCCTCTGCAGGGGTGAAATCTACTTACCTTCTTTATCAGTTCAGAAGCGCAAGAATTGTAGCGGAAGATGCACATACCTTCTGCACATGTGCAAAACTTTCTGCGCATGCACAGAAGGTAAAAAAAAAACATTACTTCCTGGTTAAAACCAGGAAGTAATGACACCCGGGCAACGATCACTACCGGATCGCCGAACCACAAAGAAAAATCGCTACCGGATCAGGTGATCCGATCCGATCCGGGAGCATTTCACCCCTGGTTCTCTGTCTGGCAATATAATACTACTTTTTTTTTCCATTGATAATGTTATAGGACAGTGATGGCTAACCTTTTTGCTATCACGTGCCAGGGAGGGGGGATGGGGGGGTCATGCACGTGTGTGCCCACACCCATAATTCTATGCAAAAATGGGCCATTTTTGGCCTCCGGAGGGCCTCCTGGGGGGTAGGGAAGGCTGTTTTCGTCCTCCCCAGAGGCTCTGGAGGCTGGGGACAGCAAAAAATGGGCCTTCCAGTCCTACAGGAAGTTGGCAAACAGGCCATTTCTGGCCTCTGGGGGGGGCCTCTGGGAGGTGGGGAAGGCTGTTTTTGCCCTCCCCAGACTCTTAGAGACATTCTGCAGGCTGGGGACAGCAAAAAACAGGCCTTCCCCACCACCCCCAGAGGCCCTACGGAGGCAGGAAACAGCCTGTTTCCCTACTTCTGGTGGGCCCAGAAGCCCCGAAAATGAGCTCGCGTGCCCACTGATATGGCTACGTGTGCCACCCGTGGCACGCGTGCCATAGGTTTGCCATCATGGAGTCTGTGATGGCTAACCTTTTTGCCGTCGCGTGCCAAAAGCGGGGGAGCGCGGAGAGGTCACCCATGCGCGTGCCACACCCATAATTCAATGTGCCCTGCCCCCGCGCATGTGTGCGCATGCCCCCCCGCTTTCAGCACACAATGGCACAGTGGGCCTGGTAGGCCCATTTTTCACCTTCCCCAGACTCCAGAGGCTTTCTAGGAGCCTGGGGAGGGCAAAAACAGCCTTCCCCGCCCCCCCCGGAGGCCCTCTGGAGGCTGGACACAGCCCATTTTCCAACTTCCAGTGGGACCGGAAGGCCCAAAAATCAGCTGGCCAGTGCACGCATGCGCACTGGAGCTGAGCTACGGCAATGCTCGCGTGCCCACAGGTATGGCTCCGTGTGCCACCTGTGGTACCCGTTCCATAGGTTCGCCATCACGGGTATAGACTCTCCTGTTCATGCAGGGAGTTGGACTAGATGATCTCCAAGGTCCCTTCCAGCTCTCATTCTGAGCTCTGCGTCCATGTGAACATGCACAGTTTTTCTCGTCTTCTCATTCCACCCAGCTGGAAATTTCCTATACATTTATTTTGGGATGCTGTAAATCTGCTGAAGTGAGTGAATAATGGCCAAGATAAGGGAGATGATGGAAGACTGGACTCCAGAGAAGTGGATAAATGGCCACACAGGTTTGAATGAGACCTGATCTATTCCATCACTTGTACACTGGGTCCCACCTGGGAGACGTTGCTTGAGAACGTGGGTTGAACTGATGGGAAAGTTGGTTTCCAGCAGAAGGGAGATATTTGTTTTGGCAGCTGCAACTCCAGGCTAAATGCCAATTTCCAATCTCTGTTGATTGGATTGAAACCCTGTCCTGTCCCTCCTGAGATATGAATTGGGGGAGCGGGCTGTGGTATGTTTCCAGGACAAAGTTCCAGACTGTTTTCCATGGACGGGTTGCTTAATGATCCTTGGTGCCCCCCAGTCAGGGGTGAAATGCTCCCAGGTCAGACTGGATTGCCTGATCCGGTAGCGATGGCGGCGAGTCGTTCGGAGCAAAAATCCCTGCGCTGCCCCCCGCCCATGCCTAGCTGAGTTGCCTGATCGTCAGAGGTTTCCTACTTGAGCAGAAGGCTGGACTAGAAGACCTTCCAAGATCCCTTCCAACTCTCTCATTCTGTTATTAACGTCAGTTTCTTTTCCAGCTCAGACAGTTTTAAGCGCAACTTCATGTATTGTTTTTCTAAAAACCTGGCTTCTTGGGTTGATATGTTGCCATAATCTTCCTGGAGATGATGAGAGTGGAAAATGTAAGCCATTTGGAGGATACCTGATTGTGGAAGCCCATTTTAAACAGACTTTCCTTCCCCTGTTGTAACTTGGCTGCAATTTACCGTATTTTTCGGAGTATAAAATGCACCTTCCCCCCCAAAAAAGGGGATGAAAATTTGGGTGCGTCTTATACACCGAATGTAGCCCCACCCACCCACTGGCCCCCCACCCTTTGGCCTCTGCCTCCCAGCAATTTACCTCCTTGCAGCAAGCAGCAAGAAGAAACAGCCCATTTCAGCTTCAACACAGCCTAATTAGCACAAGCTCGCCAGGCTCAAGGTTGACTCAGCCTTCCATCCTTTCTAAGGTAGTTAAATGAGGACCAATAAGCTGACGTTGTATAAATATACAAAAGGATGAAGGCTATTGCTTAGCATATTGTAAGCCGCCCTGAGTCTCCGGAGAAGGGCGGCATATAAATCAAATTAAAAAAAAAAGAAAAGTTGATTGTCTGTTGGATCAGCCTCCCGACTCTCAGCTGTTTTGCTCTCAGCTGTTTTGCACGGGCCTCTGCTGCTTGCTGCAAGGAGGTATATTGCTGGGAGCAGTTTTTTTTTTCTTGTGCTAATCAAGCTATGCTGAAAATGAAAATGAAAGTAAAGCAGGCTATTTGCTGTTTGCTGCAAAGAGGCAAAATTCCTGGGAGGCAGAGGCAGATTCCTTTTTCTTGTTTTCCTCACCAAAAAAGGTAGGTGCGTCTTATAGTCCGGAGCGTCTTATACGCCGAAAAATACGGTAGCTTACTGCTTCCAGGTTGATTTCTTTTTCTCTGTCACTGACTAACTTGGCTCCCCCGTTTATAAATGTCTTTTGCCTTCTAGCCCTGAAGATGAAAATAAAGGAGGTGAAGAAAGAAAACGGGGACAAGAAAATCATCCCCAGGAAGAAGAAGGCTTTGAAACTGGGCACCATCAAGAAGAAAGAATTGAAGAAGCTCGTCTTGTACCTCAAGAACGGGGCAGACTGTCCTTGCCACCAGCTGGACAACCTCAGCCACCAGTTTCTCATCATGGGCCGGAAGGTGAAGACCCAGTATCTGCTGACGGCCATCCACAAGTGGGATAAAAAGAACAAAGAGTTCAAAAAGTTCATGAAGAAGATGAAGACTCCAGAATGTTCCACATTCCAGTCTGTCTTCAAATGATCGGCTGGGGCTGGAGGAAAAGGGGACATGTTTTCATTTTATTTTTCATTAATAAAATTTTAATTTTTTTTATATTTTATATATATATATATATATAAAACAAATATATATATATATATATATAACAGGCCCTGAACTTGCACAGATGGATTGGGTGGTTCACGTAACATTTTGGCTTCTTCAACTTTTGTGGATACTGATTTTTCTGCCTTCTTTTCCAATTTGTGCCTTTAGAGTTTTCTCGCATTCTTCTTGCCTGTTTCTCTCTTTCCCGCCCCCCCCAATCCCCAGTTCAAGGGCATCCACTGGGGAAGGAAGAAGGTGGGCAAAGAAGTCAAGATGGCGTCCGTGATCATGTGATCAAAGTCCCACCTTTTTTTTGACGTACATTGTGTGACACGTTAAAAAAAAAAAGGGGGGGGTAAGGCCAGTGGTGAAGTTCAAAAATTTTCTCTACCGGTTCTGTGGGCATGGCTTGGTAGTGGTGGAGTCATGTGACTGGGTGGGCGTGGCCAACTTTTTTTTAAAAAAAAATTAACTAAAGAAGGTTTTAAAAAAGTTCCTATGATCATCTGTGAAAATCAGCTGTGCCCGCGATTGTCAGAACGTTTTTTAAAACACTTTTAAAAGCATTTTTTTTTTTTTGCTACCAGTTCGGGCGAATACATAGTAAAAAAATGCTTTAAAAAAATAGAAAAAAGGTTCCGACGATCGCACGGCATAGCTGATTGTCACAGCTGATTGTCGAAACCTTTATTTTTTTATTCCTTTAAAGCATTTTTTTTAACTAAAAAAGGTTTTTAAAAAGTTCCGATGATCAGCTGTGAAAATCAGCTGTGCCCGTGATCGTCAGAATGTTTTTTTAAAAAAATTTTAAAGCATTTTTTTTTTTGCTACCGGTTCGGGCAAATAGGTAGTAAAAAAATGCTTTAAAAAATAGAAAAAAGTTTCCCACGATCGCACGGCACAGCTGATTGTCACAGCTGATTGTCACAGCTGATTGTCACAGCTGATTGTCACAGCTGATTGTCCCAGCTGATTGTCGGAATTTTTTTAAACTTTTTTTAAAGCATTTTTTTTACTACCTATTCGCCCAAACCGGTAGCATTTCACCCCTGGGTAGGGCTTCCCTCATGTGGTTGCCGCTGCTATTTTTGATTTTCCTGCACCCCACCTCAATGTCTCTGTCTTGGTTATATCCTCATTAGGGAATGTTCAAAATATGCAAACATATTTATACACTTTTGGGGTGGGGGATTGTGCCCAGATCTCTCTACAACCAGCTAGAAAAATCAGCCAACTGCAGCACATCTATTGTAGCTTTCTGTTTTTATATATAAATATATATATATATAAACCTGACTTTTTTTTTTAAAAAAAAATAGTATATATCACTTTTCACCTTTTTTTTTTTCTTAAGGGACTATTCCCCAAGTCCTCCTTTTTCCTGGATTAGTTCCATGTAGATGGTCCATCTTAGTCAGGGAACATGTGATAGAAGGCATGATAACATTAAGAATGCTATGTAGCCTGTTGGATTTGGCCATGTAACGATGCCCCTGTGTGATAGTGAATACGATAACAAATGACAATGTACAGTGAATCTTCACTTATTCGATCGGTATTTTTTGCAAGGCATAGAATAGAATAGAATAATTTTATTTCTATACCGCCCTTCTCCCGAAGGACTCAGGGCGGTGTACAGCCTATTAAAAGCACAAGACAAACATCAATTAAAATAATTTAAAATTATTAAATAATTCGGCTCAATTTAAAACCCCAGAAATTTAAAACACCCAATTTAAAATTATTATGTTGATAGCCCGGCCTGGTGGAACAACAGGGTCTTGAGTGCACAGCGAAATACCCGGAGGTCGGAGATCTTACGCACTTCCGGGGGCAGTTCATTCCACAGGGCTGGGGCTCCCACAGAAAAGGCCCTCCCCCTGGGTGTCGCCAGCCAACATAACTTGGCCAATGGCACCCTGAGGAGACCCTCTCTGTGGGAGCGGACTGGCCGGTGGGAGGCTACTGGTGGCAGAAGTCGGTCTCGAAGGTACCCAGGTCCAATGCCATGGAGCGCTTTAAAGGTGGTGACCAACACCTTGAATCGCACCTGGAAGACCACTGGGAGCCAGTGCAGCTCACGCAGGAGGGGCGTCACATGGGCACAACGAGTTGCGCCCATAACCACCCGCGCGGCCGCATTCTGGACCAGTTGGAGCCTCCGAGTGCTCTTCAAGGGGAGCCCCATGTAGAGAGCATTACAATAGTCAAGCCAAGAATTGCCGAAAAGGAGGTCCATCTACACTGTAGAAATGAAAAGAAATGGAAACAACACTAGATTGTTTCAACTCGGCTCTGAAGGATGCAGCAAGAAAATTACTAGGACTACCGAAGCATTCATTTATGTAATGCTAGTGGGTTTTATCCCCAGGAAGGTGGGGTTTTTTATTTAGATGAACGGCATTTTTGCCTGTTGAGCAGAAATTGCTAACATGAACCTGTAGGCAGAACCACTTGGAAATTTAGAGAGATCTGGAGGCAGATCATTTAATCTCTAATTCTTCTTTCTGCATCCCCAAATAAGGGAAGGGGGGAGAGAGAGAAAAAAAAATTTGAGAGGAGCATTCAGTTTCTTCAATAACCCAGAAAACAAAAGAGGAAAGTGTCACATAAGGACAGTTCAAGAGATTGTATTTCAACAGATTAATTTTAGAATAACAGAGTTGGAAGGGACCTTGGAGGTCTTCTAGTCCAACCCCCCACCCAAGCAGGAGACCCTACACCATTTCTGACAGACGACAGTCCAGTCTCTTCTCGAAAGCCTCCAATGATGAAGCTCCCACAACTTCCGAAGGCAACTTCTGTTCCATGAGTTGATTGTTCTCACTGTCAGAAAATTTCTCCTTATTTCTAGGTTGAATCTCTCCTTGTTCAGTTTCCATCCATTGTTCCTTCTCTGGCCTTCAGGTGCTTTGGAAAATAGCTTGACCCCCTGACTCTCTGTGGCAGCCCTTCAAATATTGGAACTCTGCTCTCATGTCTCCCCTGGTCCTTCTCTTCACTAGACTAGCCATGCCCGGTTCCTGCAACTGTTCATGTTTTAGTCCTCTAAAAATGGGGGAGGAACGATCCATGGGGAGGGGTACCTGATGATACTGAGACTTAATTATATACAGACTCGAGACTTTCACTTTCACTTTCACACAACCTTTTGGCTAGATTCTGTAATTAATCTGGGATTGGAGGCTGTGTGAGTTGAAACAAAAAATGGGAGAGGGAGGAAAGAGTATATGGGTGGTCAGAAAAATAAACGATGGACAATCCCAACATCTTTCTTCCTGCCCACTGCTTACCTGTCCTAACCCCACCTATAGAGTTACATAACATTTTCATGAAAAATGTGGCCCTTGACATAAGCTTACCCAACCTCATCCTGGATTGGGTGGGTTAGCAGCAGAAATATAATTGCTTGCATAAACTTTCACCCTTTGCAAGGTGATCCATCTGGCATTAACACCTTCCCAGAAATGGAATACTTTGTGTGCCATAATGTGAAAAACGTAGGGATCCCAAAGGGCAACCTCAAAATAGGGATATTTCTCATACCTGGCAGTATTTTCATTTTTACTACAAATGCTGATATTTGGCCATAATTTGGTAGAACTACAATGAGATTTCACATGGCTCATGACAGCCATCTCTGTTCAGCCATTTACTTACGATACAAAATATTGTGCATTTCTTTCTATCTATCTATCTATCTATCTATCTATCTATCTATCTATCTATCTATCTATCTATCTATCTATCTATCTATCTATCTATCTATCATCATCATCTATCTATCTATCTATCTATCTATCTATCTATCTATCTATCTATCTATCTATCTATCTATCTATCTATCTATCTATCTATCTATCTATCTATTTATCACCTCTCTCTCTCTCTGTATCTCTCTATCATCTCTCTATCATCTCTATCTATCATATCTATCATCTCTCTCTATCTATCTATCATTTCTCTCATTATCTATCTATCTATCTATCTATCTATCTATCTATCTATCATCTATCTATCTATCTATCTATCTATCTATCTATCTATCTATCTACCTATCTACCTATCTATCTATCTATCACCTCTCTCTCTCTCTCTCTGTATCTCTCTATCTATTTATCTATCATCTATCATGTCTCTCTCTCTCTATCATCTCTCTATCATCTCTATCTATCATATCTATCATCTCTCTCTATCATTTCTCTCATTATCTATCTATCTATCTATCTATCTATCTATCTATCTATCTATCATCTATCTATCTATCTATCTATCTATCTATCATCTATCATCCATCAATTACCTATCTAACATCTATCTATCTATCTATCTATCTATCTATCTATCTATCTATCTATCTATCTATCTATCTATCTATCTATCTATCTATCTATCTATCTATCTATCTATAAGGGACGCAGTGGCTCAGTGGCTAAGACACTGAGTTTGTTGATCGAAAAGTGGGCAGTTCAGTGGTTCGAATCCCTAATGCCGCGTAATGGGGTGATCTCCCATTACTTGTCCCAGCTTCTGCCAACCTAGCAGTTCTTGAAAGTCCGTAAAAAAAATGCAAGTAGAAAAATAGGGGACCACCTTTGGTGGGAAGGGAACAGCGTTCCGTGTGCCTTTGGCATTGAGTCATGCCGGCCACATGACCACAGAGATGTCTTTGGACAGCGCTGGCTCGTCGGCTTAGAAACGGAGATGAGCACTGCCCCCTAGAGTCGGGAACGACTAGCACATATGTACGAGGGGAACCTTTACCTTTACCTTTTACTTTTACTATCCTTCAGCCTTACATGGAGTTAGATCATAGAAAGGAACAAGATCCTTAGTCTTTTCCATTCCATGAATGACTCTATCTGGATTTTGTATTTGGTAGCTTCCTTTTTGCTCGTTTTCTTGGTATTTCCATGCATCACTTGGTGTTTCCATGTGCCTCTTCCTTAGTGGATAATTTTGTGGGTAAATGTGAGATAATAAATCTCGAGAGATGCGAGTGGACTGGAGTTTGTGCCTTTAAGAAGTTCTGTTCTCTTCTGTTTTCATTTTTCTGCTGTTAACCATTTTCTCTAAAGATAGCCACACTGAAGAAGGAGGGCAATATATCCTGAAGGAATCTTGCATTCTTTTTAGACCATTCTGGTATCTTTGCACGAAGTTCTAAAATGACCACTGTTGAGGTTTTCAAACTCCAAAAGGCCATGGCAGCAAGTTAATCCTCTGCAGAAGGCCACTGATGGAATAATAATAATAATAATAATAATAATAATAATAATAATAATAATAATAATAATAATAATAATAACAACAACAACAACAACAACAACAACAACAACAACAACAACAACACCAACAACAACAACAATAACAACAACAATAATAACAACAACAACATAAGCTTTGTTTTCCAGTCTTATTTTGAAATACTGTCAGGTGCTATCCATCATGGATATTGGGGAAAAACAGGAAATTGGCTCATAATTGAAAGCCGAGAAAGAGATGATCCAACATAACAATTGTTTGAATTATGTTTTGCTGCCAAATCTTTACTTTTGCCGTTTTCTGACTCCCTGCCAATGTCATGTTTCCCAGACCATGACACAATATTCCTTGTTGTTTCAAATAAGCCACGATGTAGAAAAGTTAGTGCAGATGTTTCTGGCTTTGTCAATGCGTTTCCATCTTACAACTTTGCATCTTTGTTTGTGCTTTCCCTCTTAAATATTGAGATTCTAAAACTTGGCTAAAGCAATGGCTTTCAGACAATTAGGTGTGTGTGTGTGTGTTTGAGGATGTCGTGGGTGATGAGATGACCACAAAAAGGTGCAAAAAAAAAGATGCATTTCTGAAAGAACCAGAGAGCCCCTTGACAATTGAAAGGCAAGTCTATCCCCATTCTCAAAAGTTCTTCTCGTTTGTTGATGCATCAACAAAGCTTATTGCCCGATCGATGCTCCATTTTATAAAATTAAGAATGTTTCCAAATCCTTCCTTTCTTTTAAGAAAGTTTATTACTAGTCTTGTGCATAGTAGATTCACACAACTGCTAGACTAGACTAAAATGGAGCTCGATAGTAGTTGAGCTTACTTATGGGAATCTACCATTATTTGTGCTCCCTCAAGGTCCCTCAGACCATCTCAATATGCCAAATAATAGTTTCTTTGGGTATTACATATTAAGGATACACAACCAATGTGATTTGTTAACCAGGTAAAGATTTAATCTGTTGCATGGATGATATGGGTTAGAGAGTTGAATTTGTTTCAGGTCCGGTGGGAATGGCCTGTTTTATTGGACAAATCAACGATCTGCATGTTGTCACATGTAGGTTGGGTTCATACAACATGCAGTTCCCTAATCTGTCTGTGACTCAGACAAATGGTTATCCAACATCTTCTTAAAAACGTCCAGTGTTGAAGCATTCACAACTTCTGGAGGCAAGTTGTTCCACTGATTCATTGTTCTAACTGTCAGGAAATTTCTCCTTAGTTCTAAGTTGCTTCTCTCCTGGATTAGTTTCCACCCATTGCTTCTTGTCCTGCCCTCAGGTGCTTTGGAGAATAGCTTGACTCCCTCTTCTTTGTGGCAGCCCCTGAGATACAGGAACACTGCTATCATGTCTCCCCTAAGTCCTTCTTTTCATTAAACTAGACTCATCTCAGAAAGTTCTTCCAAGTAAAAATGAATGGGATTACAGCTTTCAGGACTCCAATTTTCCTAAGAGATGCCATTGACAAGAGAGGAAATCTGCTTCTGGGATGCCATACCTGGCCTCCTTCCTTTCCTCCTGTAGTGCAAATATTGGGAAGTCCAAGTCTCCAGTTTACCTGGAAGATGTGTAATCGCTGACTCCCAGCACTGACTATCAAATGACCTTCAGAAGAAGAAAGACTTACATACAGCAATCTCATTTCTCCCAGCAAGCAACACAACACCAGTATGGTTAGTTCTGATGGCCTGCTCCCAATTGACTCCTTCCGGTTAATATCTATTAGGGGCTACGGATCTGATTCAAATCATCGATCCAGCTAAAAATGCTAATGAGATCTAATCCCATCATTTCAGCAAATGGTTCGTGCAAAGAGTTTATTTTCCCTGCCCCTATTCTTTGACCAAGCTGCTCTTCCTAAATCACTACTTCCTGATGAGAAACGTGGGTTTTTCCCTCATTTGATGGTCTCTCGTTCTCCTGATCCCAGGCCACTCACGGAAGGTCCCAGCAACAATATACATTTGAAGGAACCATACCTGAACTCCAAGATGAATCTATAGTTATTTTTCCCGACTTCTGCATGCCCAGATGAAATTTTGATCCTCTTGGCTTCTAAGTAATCATCACCACAATATTTTTTTTGACCCCTTCTGTGGTTGTGACAGTATGCTTCTGGGGTACACAAAGAGGTGTGAGATTGAAGGAGGCTTGGCATATTGAAGGCAAATCAGCCAGATTGTCCAAAGTCGTTGCTAAGAAAGGGGGTGACATTTAAAGGGGCACAGGAAGAGGACTTGAATAGAAAGCTGTGCTTGACTCTAACTTGGCATTCAAGGAATCACACTTTCTGTCTGCGGAAATTCCAGGGAGAAAGGAGATATGAGCCAAGTTATAATGGCGGGATTCAATTGTTTTTACTACCGGTTCTGTGGGCGTGGCTTGGTGGGCGTGGCATGGCTTGGTGGGCGTGGCAGGGAAGGATACTGTAAAATCTCAATTCCCTCCCCACTCCAGGGGAAGGATACTGTAAAATCTCCATTCCCTCCCCACTCCAGGGGAAGGTTATTGCAAAATCCGCATTTCCTCCAGATCAGCTGGGACTCGGGAGACAGAGAATAGATGGGGATGGGGCCAGTCAGAGGTGGTATTTACCGGTTCTCCGAACTACTCAAAATTTCCGCTTCCGGTTCGCCAGAACTGGTCAGAACCTGCTGAAACCCACCTCTGGGGTAGGTGCTTGACACCTACGGTTTGTGATTTGATTTGTTGGTTAACTTTTCTACCATGCTAATGAAAACAACTACCCCAATTCGATTTCAATGGCATGTTTAGCTGCCAGCAAAGTCTGGATCAACTTCCTCTTATGTTGTGTCAACCCTGGGAAATAAAGCCCCTGCTTTTCATTTTCAAACAGGAATGCATATTTGTATCGAATTAAAACTGCTTATCTGCCGTTTCTGCCTACGACTTTGGAGAGAGCAAGTATGCGTGTTTGTTTTTCTAGAGTGTTTCCTCAATTATGTATTCATTTAACTAAAATTGCTGAATTAACCAGTCCCTTGGCCTGTATGAATTCTTTTTGGCGGGGGCGGGAAGTTGGATGGCTTGTTCGTTTTCCCTTCAGAGAATGAGATTTTCTATTTCAGGTTTGTTGTGTTTTGAACAACCTGCGTGGCCTTTGAAGAGGGAGGGATTGAACCAGCTGTTTCAAAATAAATCCGGATAGCAACAGAACCAAACTAAAGATTGTCAACTCCCTGCCATCATTTTTTTTTAATTAAAAAAAAATTAGTTTGAAAAAAAGAAAACGTCTGTGGATGGAATAGAATAGAATAGAATAACAGAGTTGGAAGGGACCTTGGAGGTTTTCTAGTCCAACTCCCTGCCCAGGCAGGAAACCCTACACCATTTCAGACAAATGGTTATCCAACATCTTAAAAACTTCCAGTGTTGGAGCATTCACAACTTCTGCAGGCAAGTTGTTCCACTGATTAATTGTTCTCACGGTCAGGAAATTTCTCCTTAGTTCTAAGTTGCTTCTCTCCTTGATGAGTTTCCACCCATTGCTTCTTATCCTGCCTTCAGGTGCTTTGGAGAATAGCTTGACTCCCTCTTCTTTGGGGCAGCCCCTGAGATATTGGAACACTGCTATCATGTCTCCCCTAGTCCTTCTCTTCATCAGCCTCCCTGGGCTCCGGAGGCTTTCCTCAAGGGCGAAAACAGCCTCCCCAGGCTCCGGAGGCTGGACCGAACTTCTGGTAGACCCATTTTTTGCCCTCCCCAAGTTTCTGTGCACGCCCTGCACTTACCTGCATCCAAAACGGGCCACATGGGGACTCCTGGGATGGTTGGGGAGGGGTGGACAGGGTCAGCCAGGAGTGGGATTTGGGGGTTCTCCGAACTGCACAGAATCTTAGCTAGAGGTTCTCCCAAACCCCTGTGAATCCCCAGTAGCCCACCCTTGGTTTTAGAGCAAGTTGCTAGCACTTTGAGCTTCAAACTTCAAAAGAACTGTTTAAAAATACCTTTGTACCACTTTGTATCCATCACTTTTGACTATCTGCTTTTCTGGGCTCGTTGGCTGATTGGATTGGCTCATGGACATGTTTAGCCCCTCAGAAGTATTTTATGTACTGCTTATACAGCCATTAAAAACAAAGATATGATTGTGTTAAGGATATTGTTGTTGTGTTACCAACCAGCAGAGTGTAGAGCACAGAGAAACGTTGCTGAGAGCAATGAATAAGAGATGTGCAAACTGGTTTATCAAAAGTTTACTTTATAGTGAAAAAAACAATCTCATAGTCTTTAAATCAATCCAAGTCTTTGCCAGTTAAATCAGTCCAGTGATACAAAAACTCTTCTTACCACACAAACAGTAGTTGCTTAGAATAACAAACTCCCTCTGGTTCACAAACCACGATGGTAGCAGATCCATCCAACGATGATAGCACAATGGTAGCAACTCTCACACAATGATAGCATATCATCAACTGAATACGTTACAGTACCTTTCTTAAATACGTTTACAACTAGTGATTATCTAATTACAGCATGACTCAGCATTACAATGAATCAGCAGGAAAACTTTAAAGTCACACAATACATATTCATATTAAAGTCACAGAACACATATAATGCCTGGACAACTTATATCCTAACAGATTGCATATAATATATTTGCATTGTGTTAACGCGACAAAAAAAGGCTCACTTACTACAAATACTGTGGGTGTGAGAGATTGACAAGGAAACATTTTAAAGAAACTTGGATTGAACTAACGCATTGTAAATCTGGCTGGAAATGTAATCTTACTTTTTTTTTTTCAAGGTTATCTGCTATCCCAGACTAGCATTGAAGATCCCTGTTTAAAAATCCATGTGGTTCTTCTTTGGTTGCTCAGCTAGATGGAACTTGACAGTATCGGTGGGGAAAAGGAGTATTTTTAAACTGGGGGAAGAATGAAAAGGATTGAAATGTGTTTGAAAGAGCGCATGGACTGTAGACAGGTTGGCTGCAGTTCAGCTACAGAGCAGCGTGAGAGATAAGGAATGATAAATATAAAAGGGTATGGCTTTAATAGAGCATCACACAAAACAGAGCAAACCAGGTGAGCAAAATTGCAGGAAAATAAATCTTTCTCCTCTCCCCCCCCCCCTTTCTCTTTTCAAAATAATCCTGCCTAAACAAATTCTGAGATGCAAAGCAGAGACATTTTGAAGATGTCTAACCTGGTTTTTTTAAAAAGGGGACGCGGTGGCTCAGTGGCTAAGACGCTGAGCGTGTCGATCGAAAGGTTGGCAGTTCAGCGGTTCGAGTCCCTACTGCCGCATAACGGGGTGAGCTCCCGTGATTTCTCCCAGCTTCTGCCAACCTAGCAGTTCGAAAGCAGGTAAAAAATGCAAGTAGAAAAATAGGGACCACGTTTGGTGGGAAGGGAACAGCGTTCCTTGCGCCTTTGGCGTTGAGTCATGCTGGCCACATGACCACAGAGATGTCTTCGGACAGCGCTGGCTCTTCGGCTTTGAAATGGAGATGAGCACCGCCCCCTAGAGTCGGGAACGACTAGCACATATGTGCGAAGGGAACCTTTACCTTTTTAAACCTGTTTTTAAGTGGGAGAGTGTCTTAAATTCAAAGCAATCTTCCCTTTTGGTCAAGTGGGATCATCATGACCTTCGTAGCCACAGCTGGATATTTGAAATACTTGTATATTTCTTTAAAACCACAGAAGTAGTCCCACACACGCATTCCCATGTAGCTTTCCTGACTCTCTTTTGCTTATTTTATTTTTTTTTTATTTTAATCTTGTGCTTGAATACTGATCTTGGTTTTTTGTGCATTTAATAAAAAGATGATGATAGCAGCAGATATTTCTCTCTCTGGACACAATGAGTAATTAGTTGCGCTGAACTTTGCATTGGTAACAGGAAGGGCATCCGGCCAGTAAACACTCAGCTGCCCCGACTCCACCCCAATGTAAGGGATTACGGCAGGGGTGAAATTCAAAATTTTCCCCTACCGGTTCTGTGGGCATGGTTTGGTGGGCATGGCAGGAGAAGGATATTGCAAAATCTCCATTCCCACCCCACTCTGAGAATACCCCAGAGATGGTATTTGCCGATTCGCTGAACTACTCAAAATTTCCGCTACAGGTTCGACAGAACCTGTTAGACCCCCTGGATTACGGGGTCATTAAAAGACACACATACACATATACCCACACACGTATATGTGTGTGTGTTTTACTCTGCTAGTTGTAGCTGACTTTACGGAGCAACGCTCATCTCTGTTTCTAGGCAATTGAGCCAACGCTGTCCGAAGACGTTTCCATGGTCATGTGACTGGCAGACGTTTCTATGGTCATGTGACTGGCAGACATCATGCCGCAGCTCAGAACGTGTGACAAAACACAGAGCGCTTTTACCTTCCCATCAAAGGGTACCTATTTATCTACTCGCATTTACATGCTTTCAACCTGCTAGGTTGGCAGGAGTTGAGGCAAGTGACTAGGGCTCACTCCATCGTGCGGTGGTAGGACTTACCTTCTCTAACGTCTTTTAAGCCATTGAGCCACCACGCCTCCACAGGCGATGGAACTGTACTGAATAATAATCAGTGGGATGAACTCCTTGCCAATAGGAGTGAAGAGAAGATTATAGTTGGATGAAGAGCACCCAATACCCATCGCCCACGTCTTTGACCTTAAAACATTCGTTGTAGACTAAACATCTACACTGATCTTGCTCCCTTTCCACATTAACATTCTCGGAGGAATGCATGTTTTGCAAAGTGTGGTGGTACTTCTCAAAATACTCCAGAGCCTTTGTAGCTTGGCAAAGCATTCCTTGCCCATAATTACTCTAAACCCCGAGTGTTGAAAAGTTTATGCTAGTTCTCCCTTTCCATTTCCTCCACCAGCCTTCTCGTTTTCTTGAAATGTTTATTTAATAATGCCAAAAAGAACTATTAAAGCTTCCTGGGGTTAAATGTTTGCTAAACACTCTGTCAGTACTGCTCCGTTTGACAATGCCTGGGTGACAACAGGAGAGGCTAAACTTTTAGTGTCTCTGAGGACAGTGAGAAAATGGCTCTTCAGTTGTTCTCAGCACCTCTAAAGATGGTCCCAGTTGTTCCTCCAGTAGAATGGAGGTTTGGGGCCAGAATGATGGACATCAAAGGGATTCATCCAGCAGATCCAGTGCTGGTTAAAAGAGCAAGGTCACCAAGATATCCTCTGTGGGCCCAACTGGTTTTAATTAAATCATTGGATGGGGCCCCAGAGAAGTCTGGCTGGATTACACTTTGAGGGATAACCTCATACTTTGATCTATTATCAATATCTCCATGCATCAGTTATGGGAGATGTCGCTTTAATATAATGACATAGCCCTGAGATATCTCAACACATCAACACAAGTTTAGAAGAGAGCTGGTTGGGGGAAATGGCTTTATCTAGCTTTGCATCAAATTTGTCCAGAGCAGGGGTCTCCAACCTTGGCAACTTTAAGATTTGTAGACTTCAACTCCCAGAATTCCTCAGCCAATTTGCTGGCTGAGGAATTCTGGGAGTTGAAGTCCACAAATCTTAAAGTTGCCAAAGTTGAAGACTCCTGGTCCAGAGGGTACATTTGAACAAAGATAGCTGGGTCCTAAGAAGGTACTGCTTTCTTGGAAGAAGCTGAAAAAATCCAGAAGCAGTCTGCAAAGGACAATGGGTGCCCTATATTGTCAACTTCAAGTAAGGTTCACCTTAGTACCCCAGAAATATTTTGGAAGTAGCTGTGCTTTAGGTTATAGCAAATATCTACTTTCCTCCATGCATGCTGAGGTCAACAGACCATAATTATAAACAGATAATTGGTCCATTAAAAGGGATGTGGTGGCTCAGTGGCTAAGACGCTGAGCTTGTTGATCAAAAGGTCGGCAGTTCAGAGGTTCGAATCCCTAGTGCCGCGTAACGGGGTGAGCTCCCGTGACTTGTCCCAGCTTCTGCCAACCTAGAAGTTCGAAAGCAGGTAAAAAATGCAAGTAGAAAAATAGGGACCACCTTTGGTGGGAAGGTAACAACGTTCTGTGCGCCTTTGGTGTTGAGTCATGCTGGCCACATGACCATGGAGATGTCTTTGGACAGCGCTGGATCTTCGGCTTTGAAACGGAGATGAGCACCACCCCCTAGAGTCGGGAACGACAAGCACATATGTGCGAGGGGAATCTTTACCTTTACCTTAATTGGTGCATTAAAAAGAGTCATTGAGAAACTTCAAGTCCAGTCCTGTTAAAAACATAAGGTAAAAGCTTTTAAAGTACACGGTGCTAAAGGAAAATATTTATTTACAGCAAAAAGAAAAGAAAAATGGATGGGAAGGAAGGAAGGAAGGAAGGAAGGAAGGAAAGAAGGAAGGAAGGAAGGGAAGAAGGAAATCAAAATCTCAGCGTCCCCTTTTGGAAGGAGGCTGTACTTTTGTCAGAATTTGAAGCAACAAGACATTGAACATGTGTGTGAGTGTATAAAATTTTTATAGATTAAATATCAAGTTTTTAAAAAACCTATAAAAATTACAGAAATTTACAAGTTACAGGAAAAATAAGCCACACACAAAAATAAAAGGAAAAAAAGAAACAGTATTAACAGTCATGTTTTAAACATTTAACATTCCAGTAAAATATCTGTGAAGCAGCCTCAAGAGAGTTTCTGGAAATATAAAGCCACCCCACCCCAAAGATTTGCTCAGTTCTACTAAGCAATAGCCAGAATGACTACGGATGACTGTTCAATCATCTTCAAAACATCTTCAACTCTTTTGTCCAAAATGACTAATTGAGATGACCGTATTTATCAATGCGCAGACATACAATGGGCCAACGCAGTCCGGAAAGGTTACAATTCATATTGCATCATTTATAGCAGAGTGCAAAAAATGCACCAATTATTTTATATACTTCAGTCCTTGATGATTTGCTGAAATGCTTTGAACCAAAATTCTGTGCCAGAGAGTTCCAGTGTAATGCATGCATGTGACTCCTTTCGCTGCCAATTTTCTTATTGACTGAATTTCAATCCCTTTCAGTTGATAGCAAAAGTCATTCTCATTCTAATTAGATACGTAGATGCTTTCAGAGTTTATTGACGCATTGTCCAAAATATTGGGGAAAGTCAACGCCTGACAGGAAAGAAATGCCCTCTTTTTTAAAAAAAAAACCAGAAACAAAAGTCTGCTCTACTCTATTCTAGAGATTCAAGCTTCTTTATCTTCCCACAAGGGTTGACACATTGCATTAATTAAGGTTTTCTTAAGCTTTATTCCATTCAATTAATGATTGAATAAACCGCCTCTGATTAAGTTTGCACAAGGCATCAATCTAACCTATAGTTTCCAAACCACAGAGGCTGCCTTCCTAGAACATACTAAAAATGTAACAATGACACTTAAGATGAAGCAAAAAAATATTGGAATAAAATTAAAACCTAGTTGGAAGAAATGACACAAATATGTATTGAATTTAAACCAGAGTTGTATTTATCGGGTACCTGACAAAATTAAGGATGAATATATTTATTTGATTATACATGTAATAACAGCTGCAAGAATTGTTTATGCACAAAATTGGAAATTAGAGACAACACCTTCGGAAGATGAAGTAACGAGAAAAATTTTAGATTGTGCTGAAATGAATCGATTAACTTTATTGATTAAAAATAGGGAAGAATCAGAATATTTTCAAACATGGAATTAGTTTTACTCTTGGTTGCAAAAGTAAATGATATAAATGATTAATTGTACAAATATGTATAAAAAGCCTGATAGTAAGAATATGACTATAGTAATCAATTCGTACAGTGGATTGAAGATGACTGAGACAGAAGAAACTGCTGGTACAAGAAGAATAAAATGAACTGAAGAATTTAACACCGAGACGTCACAGGGGAGGGCTGATTGATGTTTTAAATGTTTGTTTGTTTGTTTTTTAAAAAAATAATAAAAATTTTTATGTAAAAAAAAAAAGATGAATTAGGTTACCATCTCTGGGCTGCAAAAATTGAAAATGCATTTTAATTCAATCAAACATTGAACGGATTAATGAAGTGAAATAAACCAGAGCAAAAGTTGTCCATGAATGCTCTTTGGAATGTAAACCCCCCCCCCCCCAATTTTCCACTCCAGTGTTGAGTGACCCTAACTCAGAAAGGTTTTGCCCTCTTTTTTCTATGCAACATGAATGCAACCATATTATTTAGCAGGAAAAAAAAATCTTACCTAAACTAGTATGCAAATTATTCTAAAAATTTGGTGTCCTAATGGGAATGGCTCAGGAAACTCCAACCAAAATCAACCAGGAAGACTAGCATCCTATAATGGATTATAATTAGTGGTGGAATTCAAATTGTTTTACTACCGGTTCTGTGGGCGTGGCTTGGTGGGCATGGCAGGGGAAGGATACTGCAAAATCCCCATTCCCTCCCCACTCCTGGGGGAAGGATACTGCAAAATCCCCATTCCCTCCCCACTCCTGGGGGAAGAATACTGCAAAATCCCCATTCCCACCCCACTCCAGGGGAAAGGATACTGCAAAATCTCCATTCGCACCCCACTGTGGGGCCAGCCAGAGGTGGTTTATCCCTTAATATGATGACGGGAAATGAAATGGGCACAGAGGAACAAAAATAGTTTAGGGTAAAAAAACCACCACAGACACACACCTCTGTTGTGACTCTGACCCCTGAGGCCAAGTTATCGGAGGGAGAAGTCTCCAAACATGAAGGAGAGGAGTTAGCCAGGCCTCCCTTTCCAGGACCCTCCTCTCTGGCAATGCCTCAGGTGTCTCCCGTAGGAGAAGAGATTGGGCAGGAGCCAGGTATCTCCTCACAGTTGGACAGTGACGGAGATAAGTCTTGGCTGGATCCACGCCAGCGTCGGAGAGACAGGCGCACGCAGCAGAAAAGGAGGCGTGCCAGAGATTAAGCTGAGTCACTAGATCACACCCCACAGGGGATAAAAGGTGGTGAGGTGGCCATTCAGACTCTGTGACGGACAAAACTACTAGCGAGTCACATTGTATCTTTGAAACAACGTCATCTGCCTTGGATTTAATACGGACTGGACTGGACAATTCTTGAACTGTGTGTATCTTGTTTGGGTTTATCTGTCGGAGGAACAACCCCTCCCTCTATGAGTAAAGTTCTTGGCAAGCAGCTACTGGGTTGCTGCCAAGCCTCTTATCGAAAGAATTTGTTGTCTGCCAGTTTTATTTAACCCCTGACTATCTGTTTGTGTGCGTGTTTGAGATGGGGACAGAACAACCTCTAGTTTTCTTTTTCAAACAAAGCAACCTGATTCCCATATTTAACAATCAATTTTCAAGAACAAATCGGAAAAGTGCTGGAAATGTCATCAGACACCGGGCTCATATTACCATATGTGGTGTACATGTGTAGAAGTCAAACGATATTGGACTAAAATCCACACATGGTTGGAAAAAATGATTAAAAAGCACATTGATTTCAAACCAGAGATTTTTTTTTATTAGGGATCATACCAGAAACATATAACAGAGAATTGAGTTACCTGATTGTGAATGTATTGACAGTGGCTAGAATTGTGTTTGCTAAAAATTGGAAAAATGAGGAAATACCCAAACGAGATGACGTTATTAGGAAAATGATGGAATGTGCTGAAATGAGCAAATTGACATTTGAAATTAGAGAAACAGGAAGATAAGCTATACTATAAGATATGGGATTTATTTTATCAATGGCTAGATAATAAAACATGGAAATGAAATAGGAAATGGATGTTATAATACAATTTATGGAAATGATTTTAATGGGATGAAAATGCCATTGTTAAATGAATGATAAACGAGAATAATGATATAAAGATATATGTTAGATTGATAAGATGAGAAATTAGAGAATTTGTAATGATGAATATGAGATGAAGCACAAAAGATTTGTAACCGACCCGACACATTACTTGTAATTGGAATGGATGATGGATGTTTTTATGTTTTGTTTAAAAAATAAAAAACTTTTTTTCAAAACAACAACAACAATCAACTTTGGGGTTTTTTTGTGGCAAAAGAAGCCACCGAAAGAGAAAGAGGCTGGCCTTGGAAGGAGGGTGAAATATGGTTTAGCAAAGGTCAAGGTATCAAACTGACATCTTTTTTCCATTAGTGTCCTGCTTCTCGGCAGTGACAAAGCAATGTTAGTTCCAGAGGTCTATATTAACATGTGCAAAAGAAACAAAACCTGAGAGCTACCACCCAGCAAGTTGTGTGTCAGAGCCAGACAACAATGGCCCCAGGCAACTGAGCTATGTAAGAGAGGCCTCTTGTCCTAAATTATGTGGAGGCTTCAGACCTCCACTTCCCCCAAAAAAATAACTTCCCAAAGCTGTAGATTTCTTTTGGGACAACAGCAGAGATCTCCAAGGGCCGCCTATATGTTGTTGTAGGTCTCGTCCTCCGGACCACATACCTCCAACATCCAGTAAAAAATTAAAAATAATTACATTTATTGGAGGAGGAATCACAGAAGCCTTGGGATTTCTCTGCTGTTCGATGTACAAGAAAAATGTTCTAAATGCCCAAGTCCTGGAATTGGAGAAATGTTTACTTCCATTTTTAATTTAGGAGTAAGCCGGCTCCAAACCATAGCGAACCAATTAAAGATTAGGTTGCAACACTAAGGTGTACTTAACATAAAACGGAAACAAAAGGAATAGCTGCCCTCAAGATGTACAATATCTGGCCAGAATTTTATTTTCCTTTTTCAATCCAATTCAAAATTCTTACCCAAGATTGTAGTCCATTGGAATGCATTGAATTAAGAGAAAGGTAGAAAGATTTACTACTAAGACGTTATCTCCCTTAAATAATTATCGAAAGAGCTTATTCTTGGAAGAGCGAAAATTATACATATACATATTTTCTTAAAGAGAGCATACAAATAAGACATTTTTATTGCATTCGGTATTGCTCTTCTACCCTTTCTTTTCCCTCGCTTCACAACAAACCTTTTTCTCCAAATTAAATTAAAATTAAAACATCCCTATTGTTTTAAAACAAATTAACAATTAACAATTAAAAGGAAGTTAGGCCAGGCCAGCCTGTTGAAATAAAATGGTCTTGAGGCCACGGCGGAAAGTGCGTAAATCCAGGATCCTCCGTATCTCTGGGGGGAGCTCGTTCCAAATGGCAGGTGCCCCCACAGAGAAGGCTCTCCCCCTGGGGGCCGCCAGTCTACACTGTTTGACCGATGGCACCCTGAGGAGCCCCTCTCTATGGGTGCGTACTGGACAGTGAGAAGCTACTGGTGGCAGAAGGCGGTCTCGTAAGTACCCAGGTCCTAAGCCATGGAGCGCTCTAAAGGTGGTAACCAAAACCTTGAAGCGCACCCGGAAGACCACCGGGAGCCAGTGCAGCTCGCGCAGGAGAGGCGTTACATGGGAGCGCCACGTCGCTCCTATAACCTAAGCATAGTACATAAAATTATTTGCCACAATGTCCTTCCTGTCAATGACTACTTCAGCTTCAACCACAACAATACACGAGCAAATAATAGATACAAACTCAAGGTAAACCGTTCCAAACTCGATTGCAGAAAATATGACTTCAGCAACAGAGTGGTCAATGCCTGGAATGCACTACCTGACTCTGTGGTTTCTTCCCCAACCCCCCCAAAACTTTAACCTTAGACTGTCTACTGTTGACCTCACCCCATTCCTAAGAGGTCTGTAAGGGGCGTGCATAAGAACACCAGCGTGCCTACCGTCCCTGTCTTAATATTCCTTTTTACTTACTCTTTTCATGTATTCAAATTATGTTTATACTTTTTACCTGTAATCTTATATATGCTTGACAAAATAAACTTATGATTATGATATGATTCTTCTAGGAGAGGTGTGGGTGCTATCTTCCTACACCTGAAACCACTTTACCTATTTTGTAATTATTATCAAGTGGAAAGAGAAATGGAAATAAACAGGTCTACATTCTGTGCTCTTGATGTTGCAAAAATAAATCTGGACAAATAAGGTTTTTTTTTTTTTTTTTTTTAAAAAAGAGGTAAAGCAATATTAATTCCTTCCAATCCAAGCTGTTTCCTCCTGTCCCAGACAGAAGAATCCTTAGTTCCTTCCATCAATCAAACCAGAGTCATCATCAGTCACCAGCATACTGTCAGCACATGATGAAATTGCAAATGAATTGCATTCGGTCAAAGCTGTAAAACAGGAAATTGGAAGAAAGAAAATTACAAGGGAAAAAAAACCCCCCCACTTTATTTCATTATGGAGTAAACGTGCCTGTCATTGTAGCTTGTTTGAACTTTCTGAAGTTTTTTGATTGGAAAAATATTTTTTATACATCGACATTTTTTTCCGGCCCTCCCTCCTTCCCCCCCCTCTTTCTCTTTCTCTCTCTTTCTCTCTCTTCTACCCTCTCTTTCTCTCTGTTTCTCTCTCTCTTTCTTTCTCTTTCCCTCCCTCTCTCTCTTCTACCCTCTCTCTTTCTTTCTCTGTTTCTCTCTCTTTCTTTCTCTTTCCCTCCCTCTCTCTTCTACCCTCTCTCTTTCTCTCCCTGTTTCTCTCTCTCTTTCTTTCTCTTTCCCTCCTTCTCTCTCTCTTCTACCCTCTCTCTCTTTCTCTCCCTGTTTCTCTCTCTCTTTCTCTCCCTCCCTCCCTCTCTTTTCTCTCTCTCTCTTTCTCTTTCTTTCTCTTTCTGTCTGTCTCTCTTTCTTTCTCTCTCTCTCTTTCTTTTTCTCTCCCTCTCTTTTCTCTCTCTTTCTCCTTTTCTCTCTCTCCCTCCCTCTTTTCTCTCTCTTTCTTTCTTTCTCTCTCTCTCTTTCTTTCTCTCTCTCCCTCCCTCTCTTCTCTCTCTTTCTCTCCCTCCCTCCCTCTTTTTTTCTCTCTCTCTTTCTCTTTCTTTCTTTCTCTCCCTCCCTCCCTCCCTCCCTCCCTCTCTTTTCTCTTTTTTCCCTCTCTCTCTTTCTCTTTCTGTCTCCCTCTTTCTCTCCCTCCCTCCCTCTCTCTTTCTCCCTCTCTCCCTCCCTTCCTCCCCCTCCAGGAGTGAAATGCTCCCGGTTCAGCCCGGTTTGGTTGAACAGGTAGCGATGATGGCCGGTGGTTCAGAGAACCGGTAGCGATGGCAGCTTGACGCTCTGCCCATCCGCCCGGTCGTTGTTACTTCCTGGTTTTAACCTGTTTTTTACCCTCTGTGCACGTGCAGAAGGATTTGCGCATGCACAGAGGGTTGGCGCGTGCACATGATGGTGCATGCACTTCTGAACTGGTAAGGAGGATAAGTAGATTTCACCTCTGCCTCCCTCCCTCTCTCTTCCTCTCTCTCCTCCTTTCCCTCTCCCTCTCCCTCTCCCTCTTTCCTTCCCTCTGTTCTGGAAGGATTCTTGCAGGCTGAAGCAACTTCTGTTCCTGGAGAAGGGCCTAGACTAGAACTGGCACTGAATTTAAATGTTGTCTGAAAAGACTTAGTCATAACCTGTAAATGCAGGAAATTCTTGTTTGGGCTACAACAAGGATGGAGAACAAGGATTGTATTTGGATGTTTGAAGAGTTGAGACCATCATGCTTTCTACTACTTCATGTGGTAGCTCTGTAGCATCCAAAGACACTTCTGTAGCCCACACACTAAAGTTGCTTTATTTTGCAACATACCTTCTTTCTACTCATTCATTCTTTTTCAAGAACATTTTCAAAAAAGAAATCAGGTGGGGCAAGGAGACCCCTGGGCATCAAGGAAGCTATTTAGGGAATATTGTTTCTCATAGAACCATGTTACTTATTTATTTTATTTATTTTATTTTGTCAGGCATGTAATAAGATAACAGATATTTATTTATTTATTTATTTATTTATTTATTTATTTATTTATTTATTTATTTATTTATTTATTTATTTATTTATTTATTTAATTCAATTTGTATACCGCCCTTCTCCTAGTGGACTCAGGGCGGTGCACAGCCAAAACTAAAACACATAACAATACAAAATTTAAAATTATTAAAAGAATTATATACTTTGGCCCAATTTTAAAACAATTCGAATTAAGATATAAGTATAAACATGATTATGAATACATGAAATGGGTACGAATAAATGGGGGACATTAGGAGAGGGATGGTAGACACACTGGTGCGTTTATGCATGTCCTTTACAGACCTCTTAGGAATGGGATGAGGTCAACAGTAGACAGTCTAAGGATAAAGTTTTGGGTGTTTGGTGAAATTCAAAAATTTTCCCTACCGGTTCTGTGGGCGTGGCTTGGTGGGGTGTGTCATGTGACTGGATGGGTGCGGCCAACTTTTTAAAAAACTTTTTAAAGCATTTTTTAACTAAAAAAAGTTTTAAAAAAGTTCCAATGATCAGTTGTAACAATCAGCTATGCCCGCGATCGTCGGAACCTTTTTTTTTTTTTAAGCATTTTTTTTTACTACCAATTTGGGCAAATAGGTAGTAAAAAATGCTTTAAAAAAGTAAAAAAAAAAAAAAGGTTCTGATGATCAGATGTGACAATCAGCTGTGCCACACGATCGTCGTAAGTTTTTTTTTTTTTTTACTTTTTTAAAGCATTGTTTCACTATTAGTTCGGGCAAACCGGTAGAATTTTTTTACTACTGGTTCGAGCGAACTGGCCAAACCGGTAGCATTTCACCCCTGCTGCCAACTAAGTCCAGCTTCATTACTTGATAGGAGAGTCAGTTTCCCATATATATATATATAATTTGATTGCTTATTTGTATGCTATGACTATCATTAAGTGTTGTACCTTATGATTCTTGACGAATGTATCTTGTCTTTTATGTACACTGAGAGCATATGCACCAAGACAAATTCCTTGTGTGTCCAATCACACTTGGCCAATAAAGAATTCTATTCTATTCTATTCTATTCTATTCTATTCTATTCTATTCTATTCTATTCTATTCTATTCTATTCTATTCTATTCTATTCTATTCTATTCTATTCTATTCTATTCTATTCTATATATACAATGCTTTAGAAGGGAATTTAAGGAGACCCATGTTAAAATAGAATAACAGAGTTGGAAGGGACCTTGGAGGTCTTCTAGTCCAACCCCCTGCTTAGGCAGGAAACCCTACACCACTTCAGACAATGGTTATCCAACATCTTCTTAAAAATTTCCAGTGTTGTCCACGGTAGCCAAAAATCAAATGTCCAAAAGCACCTTTGCAGAATAACCAATATTGCTAAAAAGGCATAAACATTTTTAAAAAATTTATTTAAAAGGCATTTGATGAAGTGAGTTGTTGCTGACGAAAAACCTACACCTTGGAATAAAATTGAGTGTTCTGCAAAGGGGCCACCAGACACCGTCTGAATCAGAGGTGGGGTTTCAGCAGGTTCTGACCAGTTCTAGCAAACCGGTAGCGGAAATTTTGAGTCGTTCGGAGAACCGGTAGTAAAAATTCTCACTGGCCCCGCCGCCATCCATTCTCTGCCTCCCGAGTCCCAGCTGATCAGGAGGAAATGGGGATTTTGCAGTATCCTTCCCCTGGAGTGGGGTGGGAGTGGAGATTTTACAGTATCTTTCCCCTGCCACGCCCACCAAGCCACACCCACAGAACCGGTAGTAAAAAATTTTGCATTTCACCACTGGTCTGAATATTCTTAATCAGTCTTTAGCAAAGTCTCTTTAATGGCTCTGAAAATCCAGTCTGGAAAAGAACGAGGCCCATCTTCCCACCCACCCTTCCTTTCTTTCAAATGTTATAAAGACCCAACATGTGTTGTTTCTTGCTTCTTTCCCTCCAAGGAGAAAAAAAAATAACCTGACTATGAAAAAGTTGCCGAGGCCTGCGAGCAATTCTTCTGGGTCATCTGACCTTGTGGCACGGAGTGCTCCAATTTCCCTTGGAGGAGAAACAAAAGGAAACTAAAGATTGCCCTGGCGACACCTCTGTGAGTAACCACATCTGTCCTGGGATGTGTTAAAATCCCCCAAGAAAAGAAGAAATTTTACGTTCCCGGTTCAGGCATCCTCTGTTACACCACCATGGTCAAATCTGAGTAGAATTCAACCACACTCTAACTGCCAGATCCATTCCTCCTGAATTTAGAATAGAATAGAATAACAGAGTTGGAAGGGACTTTGGAGGTCTTCTAGTCCAACCCCGTGCCCAGGCAGGAAACCCTACACCACTTCAGACAAATGGTTATCCAACCTCTTCTTTAAAACTTCCAGTGTTGGAGCATTCGCAACTTCTGGAGGCAAGTTGTTCCTCTGATTAATGGTTCTCACTGTCAGGAAATTTCTTCTTAGTTCTAAGTTGCTTCTCTCCTTGATTAGTTTCCACACATTGCTTCTTGTCCTACCCTCAGGTGCTTTGGAGAATAGCTTGACTCCCTCTTCTTTTATTTCCCTCCTTCCTTTTCATCCTCCCTGTTCTGTTGTAGCTTGTATTAGTGCTCATTATTGCTATCAGATTTCCAATAAAATTATATTTTACGAAAGGATAAGAAATCTTTGATTTTTTTGCATCTTCCAAGACCTGCCTGAGCTCTGAATGATTGACTCTAGCACGGCCTGCCTTTTACTTCTTGAGATAATTATACAATAAGTCCCTGTTTATTACTTTTTTTTTTTTTTTACAAGCAAGGGCCTTTTCATCAACCCTTGTACACATTTTCGTTATTACAGCATTGACTCATCCAATATTTTGGCCACTCTTTTGGAAAAAGTTCCATTTCCAGACAGGCCGGCCTTTGTCTCTCTCCATACTTCTGATGCATGGATGAAGGAACTTGTCTGTCAGGTGGTCCTTGCATCAGAGCTCTGGGCTCCATCCAGATGTTGTTTTTCTTACCTGAACAGGTCAGCTGGGAAAACTAGGCGGAATGAGTTACTCGGGATCAATCGAATGGCACCTGCAAGAGAGACTTCCTTTAATAATAAATTAAAGAGTTATCCAGATGTTTTTCAGTACGGATCGTCCTTGATTGAGGACCGTGGAGTTTCCATTGTACATCAATCATGACAGTCATAAGTCGAGGCAACTTTGAGACCAACCCAATTTTTATGATATTTTTTGCATCCGTCGCTAAGGGAACACAATGTTTGTAAATCAAATGCTTTAAGCAAACCCCACCGTCATTAATCCATTGTTTGCAGTACTAGATTTATAAATGCCATTTTCTGGAGTAGAAAATGGTTCTATTAGGGTTGGACTAGAATACATCCAAGGTGCCTTCCAACTCTTTTATTCTGTTATTCTGACATCCAATGCAGCACCTCAGTTACATTCTGTTTACTTTTTATTTTACTTTATTTCTAACTGAAGCCTAATAAGTCTGCGCAAATTAGATTTCTCAGAAAGATGGTATTGAAGGGCATTGTGCCCTGCTGATTTTAACTTGATACCTTTCATCACCATAACATTTTGAAATAATCCTCTCCTCCCCTATTAAGACGGAGGAATAAGGAAAGTGGAAAGGGTAACATGCTGACTTGCCCAACAGAGTTTTTTATATAGCACTTTGCAATCCATGCAGAAAGTTTACTATTCCATCTCCAAATAAAAAGAATGACTATGGAGTTGAAAGAGAGAGAGGATTCGGACTATTATGAAATATGAAATAAAATGTACAGTTGGCTCGAAAATAGAAATCAGGACAAGAAACGTTTAACTTAATATTGATGAAACTTAAAGTAACTGAACAACATTAAATAAAGAGAGGTAAATATAAATGAATATAAATGTGTAGATAAGAACAATGAATATTATAATGTGCATGCATGTGTATATATGTGTGTGTGTGTGTGTTTTCTGAGATTTTCGCAGGTATTTGTATGTAAGTCTTTGGTTATTCGGGTTTTCTCCCACGTAAAATTGGAAGTGTCTTGGCGACATTTCGACGAAGTCTCATTCGTCATCTTCAGGCTGGTGTTTTCGGCTTCGTGCTTCTATGTGTGTATATATATATATATATGTGTGTGTGTGTGTGTGTGTGTATGTGTATACACACACACACATTTATACCTTCTCAAGTTTTCGTGGGTGTGTGTATGTAAAAAGTTAAAATCTCGGGTGTTTTCCCACATCATTAAAAGTCTGTTAGTTAAAATGGTTAAAATCCTGGCTAAGATCTCAGCTCAAAATCCTCCAAAATCCCAACAAAACACTTTGTAAGGTCTTTTAAAACTCCGGCTAAAATCCTCACCAACACTTTAAAGGTTTGGCAACATTTTGACAAGCTCTCTACCTTGTCATCTTCCGGTCTTTACTATCAGTTTAGAAGCTGTGGGTCCTGCTTCATTATCTTAGCTGCAGCCTGACTGCGTGTTAATGGCCCAGCTTTCTCTGGTTCCCTATTACTAACTGTCTACTGTCTACTGACACTGTCTACATGTGTGTATATATATATTTATATTTATATTTATATTTATATTTATATTTATATTTATATTTATATATATATATATATATATATATATATATATATATATATATATATATATATATATATATATATATATATATATATATATATATATTATATATATATATATATATATATATATATATATATATATATATATATATATATATATATATATATATATATATATATATATATATATATATATATATATGTTTTCTCAGGTTTTCGCGGGTGTTTGTATGTAGGTCTTTGGTTATTCGGGTCTTCTCCCACGTAAAATTGGAAGTGTCTTGGCGACGTTTCGACGAAGTCTCATTCGTCATCTTCAGGCTGGTGTTCTCGGCTTCGTGCAATTGCTCCTGGAAGCACGAAGCCGAGAACACCAGCCTGAAGATGACGAATGAGACTTCGTCGAAACGTCGCCAAGACACTTCCAATTTTACGTGGGAGAAGACCCGAATAACCAAAGACCTACATATATATATATATATATATATATATATATATATATATATATATATATATATATATATATATATATATATATATGTAGGTAAAACCTGGCTAGAAAGAATATGCATATATATACATATATACATATACACATTGGAGTAATGCGATTATTCTACTATTGAGTAGTAAATAGAAATGATAGAATAGAGAACTACAAAAGCAAAGTACGTAAAATTACCATTAATGTTATGTAATGTTCAATACATTATGACTTGACATGTTTTGTTTTTATATATGTGCGATTGTTTTTTGTGTTGTTTTTAACGACAAACTGTTTAATAAAAATTATTTTAAAAATAAATAAATAAATAAAAGCAAGATTTGACCCCAAAATGGATAGCAATAGCACTTTGACTCATATACCGCTTCACAATGCTTTTACAGTCCTCTAAGTGGTTTACAGAGTCAGCCTCTTGCCCCCCAACAATCTGGGTCCTCATTTTACCCACCTTGGAAGGATGGAAGGCTGAGTCATCCTTGAGCCCATCAGGATCGAACTCCTGCCAGTGGGCAGTCAGCCTGCAATACTGATTCTAACCACTGGGAGGGAGGGAGGGAGGGAGGGAAGGAAGGAAGGAAGGAAGGAAGGAAGGAAGGAAGGAAGGAAGGAAGGAAGGAAGGAAGGACAATAGCAATAGCACTTAGACTTATATACCGCTTCACAGTGCTTCATAGCCTCTCTCTAAGTGGTTTACAGAGTCAGCATATGGCCCCCAACAATCTGGGTCCTCATTTTACCCACCTTGGAAGGTTTGAAATCTGAATCAACCTTGAGCCAGTCAGGATTGAAGGAATTGAACTTCTGGCAGTTCAATCAGCTTTCAGCCCAGACTGAGATTCCGGAGAGCTAAGCGGAATTTTTGACAGTGTGGCAGGACCAGCCCAGAAGGGGTAATATTAACATAAGAGAGAAAAAGCAGCGTAAAGGCTGGGGGCTGACAATATTTAATGAATTAATTAAAAAGATGGAAACTGAGAAAGTGAACAAAGCCAAAAGCAATGTTTGGCAAAAAGATTTCTGATAATCAAGGCATTTAAAGTGGGAATAAATCTCCTTGGCTGGCTTCTTGTCTCAATGTCTCTCCTCAGGCAGCTGCTCCATTTCTGGCATGTTCTTCAAATCTGTTGCATTTGTTGTGTGTTATCTGTTGCAATCTATGAAGTGACAGAAAAGCCACTGGCTCAGCAAGGCCTTTGCAAGTCTCGGAAAGGCTTGGCAATCCCCTGATTCTACTTACTTCATCCACTTTGCTTTTTGGGGAAGTGGGGAAGGTAAGAGTCCATCTTAAGTGCCTTTGAAGCTCTGCGCAGCCCCCGAGTCTAACGTTGTGCTAAATCCAGTGGTGGGGTTCAAATAATTTAACAACCGGTTCTCTGCCCTAATGACCAGCTGGGTAGGCGTGGCTCGGTGGTCATGTGACCGTGTGGGCGTGGCCAAACTCAACATCACTCACATCGGTGGGCGCTTCGCCTTAGCTGTTACAATGTAACAAGGGTTAACCAGAGAGGCAGTTTCTGTAAGCAGGGCAATAAAGATTAGGCTAGAAATACCACCAGAATGTTTCCTTCCTGCCTTCCTTACAGGATTAGCCCTGTAAAGTGGGAAAAAACAAAATAAGATTTCTTCCAACAACCAGTTCTTTGAACTGCTTAGAAAGTTAACAACCGGTTCTACCGAATAGGTGCGAACTGGTTGAATCCCACCACTGGCTAAATCTGCCTCTTTCTAACAACTCTCTTGTTAGACATTCTCTTTCTAACAATTAATCTGTGGAACAGCTTATCTCTGGAAGTTGTAGGTGCTCCATGACTGGACGTGTTTATTAAGAAATGACTAAAGAGTTATTTGCCTGGAATGATATAGGATCTCCTGCTTGAGCAGAGGGGTTGGACTAGAAGACCTCTAGGATCCCTTTCAACTCTGTGATTCTGAATTCTCTGTTAGTTTCAGGGAACACGAGAATTTCTTACAAATTTCTCTTGGTGTTTTTTTTTAGAATAGAATGGAAGGGAAGGGAAGGGAAGGGAAGGGAAGGGAAGGGAAGGGAAGGGAAGAGAAGAGAAGAGAAGAGAAGAGAAGAGAAGAGAAGAGAAGAGAAGAGAAGAGAAGAGAAGAGAAGAGAAGAGAAGAGAAGAGAAGAGAAGAGAAGATGGATAAGAATAGAATAGAATAGAATAGAATAGAATAGAATAGAATAGAATAGAATAGAATAGAATAGAATAGAATAGAATAGAATGGAATGGAATGGAATGGAATGGAATGGAATGGAATGGAGTGGAGTGGAGTGGAGTGGAGTGGAGTGGAGTGGAGTGGAGTGGAGTGGAGTGGAGTGGAGTGGAAGGGAAGGGAAGGGAAGGGAAGGGAAGAGAAGAGAAGAGAAGAGAAGAGAAGAGAAGAGAAGAGAAGAGAAGAGAAGAGAAGAGAAGAGAAGAGAAGATGGGTAAGAATAGAATAGAATAGAATAGAATAGAATAGAATAGAATAGAATAGAATGGAAGGGAAGGGAAGGGAAGGGAAGGGAATAGAATAGAATAGAATAGAATAGAATAGAATAGAATAGAATAGAATAGAATAGAATAGAATAGAATAGAATAGAATAGAATAGAATAGAATAGGAGTAGGGTAGGGTAGGGTAGAGTAGAGTAGAGTAGAGTAGAATAGAATAGAATAGAATAGAATAGAATGGAATGGAATGGAAGGGAAGGGAAGGGAAGGGAAGGGAATAGAATAGAATAGAATAGAATAGAATAGAATAGAATAGAATAGAATAGAATAGAATAGAATGGAATGGAATGGAATGGAATGGAATGGAATGGAATGGAAGGGAAGGGAAGGGAAGGGAAGGGAATAGAATAGAATAGAATAGAATAGAATAGAATAGAATAGAATAGAATAGAATAGAATAGAATAGAATAGAATAGAATAGAATAGAATAGAATAGAAGGGAAGGGAAGATGGGAAAGAATAGAATAGAATAGAATAGAATAGAATAGAATAGAATAGAATAGAATAGAATAGAATAGAATAGAATAGAATAGAATAGAATATGGCCACGCCCACCCAGCAACTGGGCAGAGAACCTCTTGCTAAAAATTTTAAAGCCCACCCCTGGAAAGATGGAATAAAAGCAAGGACTTTGATTGGGTTTCATAAAGAATTATATTTAATTTTTTATTTAATTTTGTTTTCAATACAGTAAAGAGAATATAAACATGCAAATAATTTCATTTAATTAAATTATCTTAGAACCTGGAACTGGCTACTAAACAGTAACTAAATCATTTAGAAACAAATTTCTAAATTTAAGCAGACTAGGACAATTACAAGCGTGCCTGCAAAACAAATCATGGGTTTTATTTCCAGCAAAATAGGATGTTCCAGTAAAATGTAATTTGACAAAAAAAAAAAAATGGGCACAATATTCATGGATATTTCTCAGCACCAAGATTCTTTGCAAAAATAGCCACTTGGGACTACTACAGGGAGGATACTATCCCAACAATACATATAAAAACATTAGGGAAAGTTAGAATGTGAAAAGAGGCTTTTGTCCGTGCAATTCAAAATTAGATTTTGAACATCCATAAAATACTGCAAAACATCATAGAGGTCCTGCTAGCAGGATTAGGAGACAAAATTACTCATAATGCAATCCACAAAGGAAGATACGTCAGTACAGGAAGATACGTTAGAAAAAGTGCAGAGAAACAAAGATGATGAGGGGACTGGAGGCTAAAACATACGATGAACGGTTGCAGGAACTGGGCATGGCTGGTCTAGTGAAGAGAAGGACCAGGGGAGACAGGAGAGCAGTCTTCCAATATTTGAGGGGTTGCCACAGAGAGGAAAGGGTCAAGCTATCTTCGGAAGCATCCAAAGGCCAGACATTTTTTTTAAAATTTTAATTTAATTTTAATACAAACAGGAGTGGGCTGCTGGGGGTTAGCAAGGGTTCGGGAGAACCTCTAGCTAAGATTCTGTGCAGCTCGGAGAACCCCCTAATCCCACTCCTGGCTGGCCCCACCCACACCACCCCGCCCCTCCCAGGAGTCCCCACGCGGCCTATTTTGGATGCAGATAAGTGCAGGGTGCACGTGGAGGCTCGGGGAGGGTGAAAAACAGGCCCACCAGAAATTCGGGAAGGCTGGAAATGGGCTCAAGGGCCTCCGGAACCCGGGGAGGCCGTTTTCGCCTTCCTGGACGCTCGAAGAAAGCCTCCGGAGCCCGGGGAGGGCAAACCCCGCCCCCCACTGTGGTGCAGGAGGCCAACTAGGCCACAGTCACTGTGGCCACACCCACCAGCAACCGGGCAGAGAACCCCTTGCCAATATTTTTGAAGCCCACCCGAGTGGTATTAATACATCATGTGATTTTGGTTCTACGCCTCTGTTTATACAATCAAAAGCTTATATAAGCTTTTTTGGCTGCAGCCTCATATTTAAGTGACTATTCATTAGGACTCCAAGGCAGGGGTGGGTTCTAATTTTTTTTACTACCGGTTCTGTGGGCGTGGCTTATTTTGTGGGCGTGGTTTGATGGTCATGTGACAATTCTTTAGGATTTAGCAGAGATACTGGTCTACCAGGCTTTTAACTGCTTGCAGAGCTGTACCGGTCTACCCATTTGTTTTTGGAGGCACCGGTCTACCCATTTGTTTTTGGAGGCACCGGTCTACCCATTTGTTTTTGGAGGCACCGGTCTACCCATTCGTTTTTGGAGGCACCGGTCTACCCATTTGTTTTTGGAGGCCCCGGTTTACCTATTTGTTTTTGGAGGCCCCGGTCTACCCATTTGTTTTTGGAGGCACCGGTCTACCCATTTGTTTTTGGAGGCACCGGTCTACCCATTCGTTTTTGGAGGCACCGGTCTACCCATTTGTTTTTGGAGGCACCGGTCTACCCATTTGTTTTTGGAGGCACCGGTCTACCCATTTGTTTTTGGAGGCACCGGTCTACCCATTTGTTTTTGGAGGCACCGGTCTACCCATTTGTTTTTGGAGGCACCGGTCTACCCATTTGTTTTTGGAGGCCCCGGTCTACCCATTTGTTTTTGGAGGCACCGGTTTACCTATTTGTTTTTGGAGGCACCGGTCTACCCATTTGGTTTTGGAGGCACCGGTCTACCCATTTGTTTTTGGAGGCACCGGTCTACCCATTCGTTTTTGGAGGCACCGGTCTACCCATTTGTTTTTGGAGGCACCGGTCTACCCATTCGTTTTTGGAGGCACCGGTCTACCCATTCGTTTTTGGAGGCACCGGTCTACCCATTTGTTTTTGGAGGCACCGGTCTACCCATTTGTTTTTGGAGGCACCGGTCTACCCATTTGTTTTTGGAGGCACTGGTCTACCCATTCGTTTTTGGAGCGCACTGGTCTACCACCACACTTCCTTTTAACACTGATCAGCTGTAGGGTGGCCCTTTGAAGTCCTGCGGCAAGAGTTTAAACAGTTTTTTTCCTTCTAGCCGATCGGCTGGGACTCGGGAGGCAGCGAATAGATTGGGGGTGGGGCCAAATAAAAAGTAAGAATAACGCAGGGAAGGGGCGGGAGGGCCCAGCTCCCGAACAAACAGAACTGGTTCGGTGACGTCATATCGTCACCGCTACCAGTTTGGCCGAACCGGGCCGAACCGGAAGGAACCCACCACTGCTCCAAGGTCCCTCTCACAGACACTGCTTTTGAGCCAGGTTTCGTCTAATCTGTACTTTTAAGAAGAGATTGGACAGCATGTGTCCAGAATGGCATAGGGCCTTCTGCTTGAGCTTGGGGTTGGACTAGAAGGCCTCCAAGATCCCTTCCAACTTTGTTATTCTAAATTAGCATACAGCGGGGGGGGGGGGGATGTCTCCACAGAATCCTTGCCAGCTTCCAGAAACATCTAGCAACTGTTGGAAGAGGGACAACCTTGGCCTGATGCAAGCCAGACACTTTAGTTTGGAATGTCAGATTGAATGAAAAAGAAAGTGGGGCCATTCTAATGTGGAAACGTTATTTTAACGTCAAGTAAAAGATCTGCGGCTTACCATCCGTCTTAATCATTCATCACTCATTTTTTTCTTTCTTTCCAGAAATGGGTTGGAACGGGGCAAATGGGGGGTGGGTGGGAGGGTGGGTGAATGGATGGGCAAGTCTGAAGGCTGAAAGCACGGGCCCTGTGACACCATAAGGAGCCCTTGTTTCATGTATATTTATACCAAGTTAATAAGAGGCCATTTGCAATGGAACAAAATCCCCTCCAGAAAGAGAACGGAGGCTTTAGCTGATCCATTTCACAAAACTTGTTCAGTGGACCTCATCTGTGCCAAAACAACCTTCCAAGAACTAAACACACTCGGGCTGCAGCGGTGATTAAATCCAGATCCCCGTTTGTACAGGGAGGAGGAGAGAGAAAAAAAAAAAACCCAACTGACAAGTTAAAACAACTATGGCAGGAAGAGGAGCTGTTTTCTTGAAAGCACCAGCGATGCAGCCCGAGGGAAATTTCATCTCGCGACCAGAAAGGAGATCTTCTCAGCTGGTGTGTGTTTCTGCGTTATATGTGCATGTGAGCGGACTCTCCTGGCTGTGGCTTTTTTTGAAAAAAAATGATTGCGAACAGAGGCCTGCCAAACCTCAAGCGTGTTTCGAAGGTGGCTTTTTCTATCGGTGCTTAAAATCTTCACACGTGGAAAAGTAGAGAGACGGACAAAGAACGAGGGCCCTTCACTGAAGCCTTCTTCTCAGTGGTGGGATTCACCGGTTGTAACAACCGGTTCGCTTCGCGCACCTTCCGGAGGCTGGAAATGGGCCCGTTTTTGGACTTATGGTACTTCTGGTAGGCCCATTCTTTGCCCTCCCCAGGCTCCAGAAGCTTTCCTGGAGCCTCCAGGAGGGCGAAAATGGCCTCCCCCAGGGCACCGGAGGCCCTCCAGAGGCCGGAAACAGGCCCGTTTCTGGACTTCCAGTAGGCCCATTCTTCGCCCTCCCAGAGCCCCTGCGTGCATCCTGCACTTACCTGGCATTAAAAATGGCCAGTGTGGAGACTCCTGGGAATTGGGGTCAGCCAATCCATGGATCAACCAGTTCAGTGCAAACCAGCTGAATCCCATCCCTGCTTCTTCTGCAACGAAGGGGCAAATGTCCCAGTTCCAGGAGAGTGAATTCTGGGTGTGTCTGGAAGATGTTCAATGTTTGGAGAAAGCAAAGTCTACCAAGAGCCTTGGTGGTGCAGTGGACTAAAGTGCTGTTAAGTAGCACTTAGCTGCCAGCTGCCTGCAATTACTGTGAGTTCAAATCTTACCAGGCTCAAGGTTGACTCAGCCTTCCATCCTTCCGAGGGAGGTAAAATGAGGACCCAGATTGTGGGGGACAATAAGCTGACTTTGTATAAAAAAGAACACCGCTTGGGGGGGGGGCGAAAGCCCTACTAAGCAGGTATATATTGCTTAATGCATTGTAAGCCGCCCTGAGTCTCCGGAGAAGGGCGGCGTATAAATCAAATAATAAAAAAAATGATAAATGAGAATAATAATATAAAGATATACATTAGATTGATAATATGAGAAATTAGAAAACTGGTAAATTATGAATATGAGATGAAGCACAAAAAGATCTGTAACCGACCGACACACTGTTTGCAATTGTAATGGAAGATGGATGTTTTATGTTTTGTTTTAAAAAAAAAATTCAAAAAAAAGACTGACCCATAAGGAGAGGCCTGAAATTGATGGCCTTTATCTACGTTTTTTTCATGCTTGAGTTTAAGGATTGAATGCATCCGTGCAATAAAATATATTAAAACTGTTCATAAAGTAACAAAAAGCCAGACTGGTTCCTGAAAAAAAAAAAGAACATTCAGAATCTATGATTGCGTAGGAGAATATGTCCTGATTCTTGATGTTCAGGAAGAAGGTAGCGTTTGTAGTGTATCCAAAGTTTTTTTCATTAAAAAGGGGAGGATTTGGATTATTTCTCAAAGAACAGCAATAAATACACCTGACACATACACGGCCAAAAATCTGCCCTGTCGACACCATTTTATCCCCTTCCTAATCTTTGATATGATGTTTATCCCTCCCACCTACTGCATTGTTCTTCAGCCAGATGTGAAGCTCAACCAGCTGTAACTCCACTCAAAAACCAAAGCCAACCCCAGACCAAATGGTGGGGTTGATGGTTATTAAGGTTCTTCTTTGCTTCACTTCCAGTTCTTTAGTTCTTTAGTGCAGTGTTTCTCAACCTTAACAACTTCAAGATGTGTAGACTTCAACTGAGGGATGGGCTGTTGAGGGTTCGTAGGGGTTCGAGAGAACCTCTAGCTAAGGTTCTGTGCAGTTCGGAGAACCCCCAAATCCCACTCCTGGCTGGCCCCGCCCACGCCACCCCACCCCTCCTAGGAGTCACCACGCAGCCCATTTTGGATGCAGGGAGTCCAGGGCACGTGCAGGAGGGCCAAAAACGGGCCTATCAAAAGATCGGGAAGGACGGAAACGGACCCGTTTCCAGCCTCCAGAGGGCCTCTGAGCCTGAGGAGGCTGTTTTCGCCCTCACAGAGCCTCAAGGAAAGCCTCCAGAGCCTGGGGAGGGCAAAAGTCTCCCCGCTGTGGTGCAGGAGGCCAACTAGGCCACGCCCACCATGGCCATGCCCACCCAGCAACCAGGGAGAGAACCCCTTGTTGAAATTTTTGAAGTCCACCCCTGGGTAGATGGTTATTAAGGTTTTTCTCTGCTATACTTCCAGTCCTTTAGTTCTTTAGCGCAGCGTTTCTCAACCTTAACAACTTGAAGATGTGTAGACTTCAACTCCCCAAATTTTCCTGGACTGCTGCAGTAGCTTTAGCTGAGAGAAGAAAAACTGTTCTATATGGGATTGATCACACAGCCCAAGCTTTGGGCTCTGCAACTTTTTCCACTTTTATGTTCCCATGACTTTTTGGGATACAGGTAAGTCGTATTTTTTACATAATGACCAGTGGATTAATTTAGCAACTCGGTCGTGTCTAGCTTTGTAATCAGTTTGTGCGATTTTGCTGCATTCACATCTTAAAATAGTCACCTCCCGTATGGACTACTGTAATGCTCTCTACATGGGGCTCCCCTTGAAAAGCACCTGGAGGCTCCAACTGGTCCAGAATGTAGCCGCGCGGGTGATTATGGGTGCAGCTTGTTGCGCCCATGTAACACCTTTCCTACGTGAACTGCACTGGCTCCCGGTGGTCTTCTGGGTGCGATTCAAGGTGTTAGTTATCACCTTTAAAGCGCTCCATGGCTTAGGACCTGGGTACCTATGAGACCGTCTTTTGCCACCAATAGCCTCCCACCGACCAGTTCGTTCTCACAGGGAGGGACTACTCAGGGTACCGTCAGTCAAATTATGCCGACTGGCGACTCCCAGGGGGAGGGCCTTCTCTATGAGGGCTCCAACCCTTTCGAATGAACTGCCCCCGGAGATACGGAATATCCCTGATCTCCGTGCTTTCCGCCGTGCCCTCAAGACCCTGATGTTCCAACAGGCGGGGCTAAACATATGAACATGTGAATGTTTGTTAAATGTTATCTAATTTTAGGTTCTATTTAATTGGGCCAAACTATGTTATAATAATAATTTTAATTAGCAATTTTATGATGTTTGTGTATCTATATTTTTCTTGACTGTACACCGCCTTGAGTCCTACGGGAGAAAGGCAGTATAGAAATATAATAAATAAATAAATAAATAAATAAATAAATAAATAAATAAATAAATAAATAAATAAATAAATAAATAAAATGTGAAACAGTTTCGACTTTGTTGTTGCAAAGTCGGCAGTTTGGATTGTCGGTGGATTTTTGTATCTTTGCTTTCATGGCATTAGTTTGTACCGCTTGTTCTTGAGCAGCGAGTATTAAACCTTCCATTTCTTTCTTGATGGTTCCCATCTTAAGCCATGCCCATGTAAAGATGATGATGATGATGATGATGATGATGATGATGATGATTACAGCGCTAGCAAAATATAGGAATGCTTCCATTTCCTTGCAAGGTATTGCTTAGAAGAGCTTTTCAACTGTGTTTTTTGCTGCATTTTGCTGTGTTTTTTGGGGCTCAGATGGACCTGTTTCTTTTACTCCTCCCTTTTCTGTCCCTTTAACTGGCACAAATACCTCTTGGCAGAAAAGTCTAGACAAGTTTCAGGCCTTTGCTTCTGGAATGGAAGAGAAGCAGAGCAGCAAACCTGTCCTGTCAGAAATCAATTCTTCTCCCTCGTGCCAAAGTCAGCAGATAAGCTCCAATCAGGCTCAAGATGTATCTGCTCCAGCTGTATTTTCATTTCTCAAAATACAGCCTCTTGGAGGCTGTTTTTCAAAATTCGTTTCTCCAAATGCCAGCCTCTTGGAGGGAAAAAAATAAAAAAAAGGTACAGACTACACTTGCAGGTTTGCACCAGGGGGTGAAATCCAGCAGGTTCTGACAGGTTCTGGAGAACCGGTAGCGGAAATTTTGAGTAGTTCGGAGAACCGGCAAATACCACCTCTGGCTGGCCCCAGAGTGGGGTGGGAATGGGGATTTTGCAATATCCTTCCCCCAGGAGTGGGGAGGGAATGGGGATTTTGCAGTATTCTTCCCCTGGAGTGGGGAGGGAATGGGGATTTTGCTGTATCCTTTCCCTGGAGTGGGGTGGGAATGGAGATTTTGCAATATCCTTCTGGCTGACACGCATGCTCATGCCAGAAAATGGAAGACCAGATCTTCCGGTTTCCGGCACTGCCACATGCATAAAGGCCAATGATTTTCACCTGCGCATGTGCGCCAGTAACATGAAAGAAGGAATGGATGACGGCTCATGTGCCAGGCGACATGGCTCCACTTCGGGCACGCGTGCCATAGGTTCGCCATCCCTGCCCTAAAGCAAAGACAAAATATATTACATTTATATTCCTCCTAAATCCCCCCAAAGTTGAGCAGAGTCTGACCCGATTTGTTTTTCAATGGGAGATCAACAGGAAATTCCAGGCTTGTAGGCTAGACAAGAAAATGTGTGCTTGTGGTGGGGGGGGGGGGGGGACAGGACCTCTTGGGAGGAAGCCATGGCAGACCACTTCCATTGTGATGCCAAAAAAATCAGCATGGATGTGATTCATGAAGATGCCAGAAGCTGAACTCAACTTAAAGAGGTTTTGCTTTGTTTTTAGCCAGGCCTGATCTCTCCTTTATTGTTCCCATCACTTTCAAAGCCCATATTTTTTTATTTGTTCTTTCTACACCTCTACCAGTTTGTTTTCCTTTGGCCTCTACGTTAAGGCTGTTTTCAATAAGATTTTCATTGTAGCTCGCCTAGGCTTACTTTGAGGTATCCATGTTTATATAAACTAGTGGCCAAAATTGTAGAAATCTTTTGTGGAAAAATGTATTTTCTAAAACTAGCGAATAACACCACTTTTTTCTGGAGTAGTACCCTAAAATGATATATCAATGGAAAGATGATTTAATCAAGAACGTAATGCAATAATTTTTATGAAGGATTTGCTATTAGAATAGCAGTTACAGTAGAAAGAAGAAAAGTGAAACCCGTAGAAAAAAAACGAGATATACAAAAATTATCCCCATGTCAGTTAATACTTCATTGGGTAACCTTTAGCACGAATGACGGCCTTACAACGTCTTCCCATGGAGTGAACCAAGTCTTTTAGTTCTGCAGCTGTCATAATGTGAAACCAAGATGGAATTCTGGCTTCTATTAACTGGGTTTTATTGCTGGGTCGCTTCTGACTAACAAGTTTCTTGAGTCAGCTCCACAGATTTTCAGTTGGGTGAAGGTCTGGGTTATTCCCATTCCAGCAGTGGAATAGGATTATCTTGAAACTCCCCCCGCCCCAAAAAAAGTGGTGTTATTAGCCATCAAACCTCAAAAATACACTTTTTCCAAAAGGTTTCCACAATTTTGGCCACTACTGTATACAGAGATCAGCTGAAGGATGTAAGGCTCTGATCAAGCCAAATTCTCACTGATGGAGGCATCTACTCATATCTATGAGTATACCATAAATTTTTACTGAAATGAGTCTTTATCACAACTTCTTTAAGTTGTGATAAAGAGGAGCCTGGATAGCTCAGCAGACTAATGCATTGTAATTTAACTCCAGCTGTCTGCAATTAGTAAGTTCGAATCTCTCCAAGGCTCAAGGTTGACTCAGCCTTCCATCCTTTCAAAGGTAGGTAAATTGAGGACCCAGTTTGTGGGGGAAATAAGCTGACTTTGTAAAAATATACATAAGTATGACGGCGATTGCTTAACGCATTGTAAGCCGCCCTGAGTCTCCGGAGAAGGGTGGCATATAAATCAATTTTTTTAAAAAAAAAGTGTGCTTAGAAGATGAGTTGAGAATGAGGAATAATGGGTTGAATTTCTGACGGGAAATTTAGTGTCAAGGAATTGCCAAGCAGCTGTCCAGATGAAGTTGGAGACACTGATACAAACTTGTGGTCTTTTAGATAAATATAAAGCAGAGGGAAGACCTGCACGGGTGCAAGGCCAGTTACCGATGCCTGGAGGCTCAACGGGCTGAGATGGTCGGCCAGTTTCAGGCCATGATGCAGTCCCACTGGAACGAGGCCCTCCGGCTCTTTGCCATCAGCAGCCCTGCACCAGGAGGCCGAAGCAGACCCCAAGTTGGAATTTCTGCCCCCCTCTGACCCTCACAAAAAGACCCCGAAAGGGGAGACTCTCTGCAGCAACACAAACGTTCATTGCACGTATCCGGCCCAGGGGCCGTAGTTTGAGGACCCCTGATTTAGTGCAAATGCAAATAATTTTTCTGTGGACCACCAAAGTTTTCTCACGGACCACCAGTGGTCCACTGGACTAAAAGACCTCTAAGTTTCCTTCCAACTCTGTTATTCTCTTAAACTGTGGTTCTTCAGCTAAGAACTTGTCCAACTTCATCTATTGCACTGGTGGGGTACATGGAAGGTGATGGATGGATGGTCTCTCCTGGCTTGCTACCTAAAGAGGCCTTCCAAGAAACCAAGTTGCTGATTAGGTCTGGAAGGATCAACAAGGGAGGTCTGTATTGAGTACAATCTTCACCTTTTAGAAAGGAAATTCTGTTGGGTTTGGAAATAGATAAGCATCTCCCAGGCTTCCTTCTCGTCACGCCTGATAGATGTGTAACAATAAACAATGTGTGAGGCTCAGAGCCAGAAAACCCTTCGGAGAAAAAAAAAACAA
The DNA here is from genome assembly GCA_037215915.1 of Pantherophis vulpinus. NCBI lineage: Eukaryota > Metazoa > Chordata > Lepidosauria > Squamata > Colubridae > Pantherophis > Pantherophis vulpinus. The sequence goes on from JAXLNS010000010.1 coordinate 29,920,339, forward strand.
CAACTCGGAGTGACTTGGCCAGATTGAAAGCACGAAGCTCTCCCCCTGCATTGATCCTACTGGCCGAATGAACATTGAGATTGTGAAGTGTGGTTCTTAATTAAAGTGTGTAATGCTGGGAACCCGAGATAATGCACAGTGTTCCATGTAACGTGTGGTACCCACAGCCATAAATATGTCCTCAGTTCAGAGCTCTCTTGTTCTTTTTTCAGTCTTAGCTTCTCCAGTTCACGGGGCAGATTTAATTAAAAATGGGAGGAAATGTGTCCGTCCAGTTAGGGATAAATAATAGATGTATTGTAATCATTTTTTTTTAAATTAGGAAACAGCCAGCACTGTTTTCTTCTTATAGTAGAAAATGCCCTGTGTTTTCATAGAAGCGCCTTCTCAAAGATTGATGCTTCTTTGCAGCCCTTCCTGAAATGACTCCTCTTGACCTTGCTATTTCCAGGAAACACTTCAAAAGAGGAGCCATGCAGGGGTGAAATGCTCCCGGTTTGGACCGGATCGGCCAATCCGTTAGCGATGGTGGCGGGTAGTTTGGAGAACCGGTAGCGAAAATCCCTGGGGCCCCCTGCCCGTGCCCACCCAATCGCCCAGTCGCCCACTTGCCTGCTTGCCACTATTTTCCAGCTCGCTCGCTTTTCTGGTCTTGCTTTGCCTGCTGCAATCCTTGCAATCCATTGCATCATCTAGCAACTGAATCTGCCTGCCTGCAATCAATCTCATCGGTGAGCAACTGAATCTGCCTGCCTTGTGCCTTCAGTTGGGTAAATAACGGGGTTTTTTGGTGGTGGTGGGGAGCTTTAAAAAAATAGTTAATTGGGGGGTTTTTTAGGAGTTTTTTTTTTTTTGAGACATAGCAATTTAAAGTTAAGGAAGTTTTAAATTTTAGCTGCTTTTATCTAAAAATATAAATCAAATAATCAAATAAAATATTTGTGCAGCTTTCTGAGATTTGGTGTGTTTCAGTAGTGTTTCATTTTGTGTGGAAAAAGTGTGAAAGTTGGTGTTTGAGCTGTTTGTGGCCGTGTGAGGTTCTTGCTTGCTGCAGGGGCCATTTTGGGTCAAGTGCAGCTGCTTTTACATTGTGTGTAAGTCAATTGTGTTGTGTTGTGTTGTGTTGTGTGTGTGTAAAGTGTGAAAGTTGGTTTATGGTACCTCTTATTGTTTTGTACACTTTGTTTATTATTTTTATTATTTATTATATTGGCCACGCCCACCTGGTCACCTGAGCACCAAGCCATGCCCACTGGGTCACCTGACCACCAAGCCACGCCCACCAATTAAGCCACGCCCACAAAACCGGTAGGGAAAATTTTTAGATTTCACCCCTGGAGTCATGTCTTCCATAAAGTCCATCTCCACTTTTTCAAAAAACAAAATACCCCAAAACCTGCTTTTTTAAAAAAAAAAAAAAATAAATCTTATCCCACTCATGAGTTTTATTTCCTTTATTTACTTTGGGAAAAGATTCTATAATAGAGGGATAGAATCAAGATCATGTGAAATGTTACTACTACTACTTTATAAGGCCTTGGTAAGGCCACACTTGGAATATTGCATCCAGTTTTGGTCGCCATGATGTAAAGAAGATGTGGAGACTCTAGAAAGAGTGCAGAGAAGAGCAACCAAGATGATTAGGGGACTGGAGGCTAAAACATACAAAGAACAGTTGCAGGAACTGGGCATATCTAGTCTGATGAAAAGAAGGACTAGGGGAGACATGATAGCAGTCTTCCAATATCTTAGGGGCTGCCAAAAAGAAGAGGGAGTCAAGCTATTCTCCAAAGCACCTGAAGGTAGGACAAGAAGCAACGGGTGGAAACTAATCAAGGAGAGAAGCAACTTAGAACTGAGGAGAAATTTCCTGATAGTTAGAACAATTAATCGGTGGAACAACTTGCCTCCAGAAGTTGTAAATGCTCCAACACTGGAAGCCCTCCAGCTAAAATCTGGGATCTCTGCCTCTCCAAACATTCCAAAAGTCCCATCTCACATGGCCAGGTTTGAGGATGTTGGAATTTGCAATTCAGCAACATCTGAATGCAAACCTCAGCACCTCCAAGCCCAGCTTGAGAGATCCTCCAAGACTTTTTTCTGCAGCCCAGTCAACATCATGGATCATGGTATAAGATTGTCCTTGTGCCAAGCCCCAGCCTCTTATATCAAGATAAGCTCTTATTCTCAGGGAAATGCAATCCTCAACAATTTCTAATAGCTTTATTTTACATGGAAAATTGTTGGACGCTTGGTGAGTTTTATTGTGAAACCCAAAGAATGAGGGTTGATCCAGCATAGAAGCATTTCAGGAAGGCAATTTAAGCCAGGGCATTCCAAGATGTCCCCTCCCTTTGATCCCAAAGGCTTCTTGGAATGCCCAAGTTCTAATTGTTGTTGTTGTTAGTTACAAAGTTGTGTCCAACCCATTGCAACCCCATGGACAATGTTCCTCCAGGCCTTCATGTCCTCTACCATCTCCTGGAGTCCATTTAAGCTCACACCGATTGCTGTGGTGACTCCATCCAGCCACCTCGTTCTCTGTCGTCCCCTTCTTCTTTTGCCCTCAATTGTTCCCAGCATTAGGCTCTTCTCCAATGAGTCCTTCCTTCTCATCAGGTGGCCAAAGTATTTGTGTTCAGGTTCTAATAGACTCCCTGAAATACTATTTAGTGATTTGTTTAATGCAGGTCGTGATTGTTTAAACCAGTATTTTCCGATCTTGGAAACTTTAAAATGTTTGGACTTCAGACTCCCGGATTTCCCCAAGTCCACACTTCTTAAAGTTGTCAAATTTGAAAAACTTTTGGTTGAAATGTTTTCCGCAGAATGTTGATTCTTAAAACGGTTGAAGGTTGCCTTGTTTTAAACTTCATTGCAAAGGGGCATGTGTTCACCACTTAGAGTCGACTACGACTGAAGTGGCCTGCAGCAGACCCAAGGAACAGTAATAATAATCAAACGAAGAAACAGACGAGCGTGTTGATCATTTGTGTCGATCACACATTTTGAGGGTCGGCAGGTCAGAGACCACAGAATCAAAACATGCCCTGCAATTTTCAGCCCTTAATCAAAATTGTGCTTTTCTGAGCTCATATCAGGGGTGGGTTCCTCCCGGTTCGGCCCAATTCTCCCGAGCCGGTAGCGGTGACGATATGACTGGTTTTGCAGTTGCACAGAGATTCCAGTATTAAGTCCTCCTTCCTGCCAGTTTGGGTGCCTCTCAACATGTTGTTGTGCTTTCCTTTCTCTATAGGTCACGGTTCCCCAACCTTCTACTTTTTATTTATTTATTTAGTTTGTCAAACATGTACGAGATAACGGATATAAGCATAAACATGGATATGAACACAGGAAATGGGTACGAATAAAAGGGGACAATAGGACAAGGACGGTAGGCACACTGGTGCATTTATGCATACCCCTTACAGGTGTACATTCTTAGGAATGGGGTGAGGTCAACAGTAGACGGTTTAAGGTTAAAGTTTTGGGGGTTTGGGGAAAGAAACCCCAGAGTCAGGTAGTGCATTCCAGGCGTTGACCATTCTGTTGCTGAAGTCGTATTTTCTGCAATCGAGTTTGGAGCGATTTACCTTGAGTTTGTATCTATTGTTTCATCACCGCTACCTGCTCGGGAGAACCGGGCTGAACCGGAAGGAACCCACTACTGCGGTGAACCGGTAGCAACATAATGTGAATCCAGGGGTGGGTTCTACATTTTTTTACTACCGGTTCTGTGGGCGTGGCTTATTTTGTGGGTGTGGCTTGGAGGTCATGTGACTAGGTGGGCGTGGCTAGCTGGTCAGAGTCATTTCTGGAAGGTCCTCGCACTTACGACCAGTCCTCGTACTTACGACCTGACTCATTTGTTTGCTTTTAACACTGATCAGCTGTAGGGCGGCCCTTTGAAGCCCCGCGGCAAAAGTTTAAACAGTTTTTTTCCCTCTAGTCATCAGCTGGGACTCAGGAGGCAGCAATAGATTGGGGGTGGGACTAAATAAAAGGTAAAAATAACGTGGATGGGTGGGGGGTGGGGGGTGGGGGGTGGGGGGGAGAACCGGTTCGGTGACATCATATCATCACTGCTACCGGCTCGGCCGAACTGGACCGAACCGGGAGGAACCCACCACTGTGTGAATCCCATCGCTGCTTCTTTCCCTTCTAGGAAAGAAAATAATAATAATAATAATAGAAAAAGTAAAATGCTGATGGGTTTTCCAAAACTGAAGGAAAATGTAATCTGTTTTTGGTTTTTTTTTTTTTTTTTGTTCAGCCCCTGGGATGGGAACCTAACCCAAATTCCTTTCCATATCGCTTTTACCTCCTGAATAGAAACAATGCCCTAGAACGACACTCCTGTCCTTAGAATACAACCCTAAGAGGAGTGGGGGAGGGGGAGGGAAATCCCCCACCCAACTTCCATTCTGGGAACCAGAGACTGACACTTCTTTTCAAAAGATCTTTCTTGACCTCTCTCTCTCTCTCTCTCTCTCTTTCAATGTGGCAGCTCTTTTACCCCAAAAGTTCTTTTCACCAGGATCGGCCAAGAAGCACACTTGCTAAGAGATCGAATCATCTAACGCTGCCTGGGAAAGAAGACAAAAGGGCTCCCACGGGTGTGGGGGAAGGTAGGGAATAAAACGGGAACGCAAGACCCCTGGGGTGGGGGAAAGGGAGAGTTGGAGCTTGCAAGATGCAAAGCTCTCCACCTGGCTGGACAAAAATGCAATTGTCCTGTTTGACGTGATGTTGTCAGACGTTGTGGGAGCTTCATCACCGGAGGCTTTCAAGAAGAGATTGGACTGCCATTTGTCAGAAATGGTGTAGGGAAGGTGTCGGCAACACGTGGCTCCCGAGCCGCATGCGGCTCTTTCGTCCTCCTGCTGCGGCTCCCTGCCGGCTGGCTTGCCCCACCCCTCGCCCTCCCCTCCCAGTCACTCCTCGCGTGGCCTGAGAAGGTAAGGGGTGACAGCGGGGATGGAGACTCACTCCATATTCCAGAGTGGGAGGGAAGCACCCCTGTACCTGCGTCTCATCTCACGGGCGCTTCTTCTGGTGCTTCTTGGTGATGCATGCACCTCGGTCGCATGATTTTATCTCTGCCCCGCGACACTAGCCTGGCCCAGCTGCAGCCAATGCTCCATGTTGTAATCAGTGATGGGTTTCAAAAAATTTTTACAACCAGTTCTGTGGCTTGGTGGGCATGACTTGGTGGGTGTGGCAGGGGAAGGATACTGTAAAATCTCCATTCCCTCCCCAATCCTTTGGAATTTGAGGGCTCCAACCCTTTGGAATGAACTGCCCCCTGAGATACTGATCTCCGTGCTTTCCGCCGTGCCCTCAAAACCCTGATGTTCCAACAGGCGGGGCTAAACATACGAACATGTGAATGTTTTTAAAATGCTATCTAATTTTAGGTTCTATTTAATTGGGCCAAACTATGTTATAATAATAATTTTAATTAGCAATTTTATGATGTTTGTGTATCTATATTTTTCCTGACTGTACACCGCCTTGAGTCCTACGGGAGAAAGGCGGTATAGAAATATAATAAATTAATTAATTAATTAATTAATTAATTAATTAATTAATTAATCCAGGGGAAGGATACTGTAAAATCTCCATTCCCTCCCCAATCCAGGGGAAGGATACTGCAAAATCCCCATTTCCTCCCCATCAGGTGGGATTTGGGAGGCAGAGAATAGATGGGGACGGAGCCAGTCAGATTTTTTTCTAACGGTTCTCCTTACTACTCAAAATTTCCACTACCGGTTCTCCAGAACTGGTCAGAATCTGCTGAAACCCCAATGGGCTCCAGGAGGAGGAGGGGACGCCGTCCCCCCATTGTGAAGCGTGCTAAATTTAAGTGTGCTGCGCAAGGCGCTACAAGAGCAGTGAGCAGGCCATGGAGGCAGCGAGAGCAAGTTGCAAGTCTAGAGAACTGGCCTGGGCCGGGCCAGTGCGGCTTAAATTTAATGTGCAGATGGCCAAAGGATGTGGACCCCTGGTGTAGGGTCTCCTGCTTGGGCGGCGGGTGGGAGGGTTGGACTAGATGACCTACAAGGACCCTTCCAACTCTATTAATCTGTTAATCTGATGTGCCACCTGTAAAAGCAATACACACATTAGGACTTATTGCTGTTCGGGAAAACACGTGGAAACAATACCCAGAATTCCCTGGAAGGCTGAATCACAAACTACCCAGTCTGGTCTAAGAGATTGTATTTCTGCAGGAGCCTGAGCCCCCTGCATTCATACAACAGACCAAACCTGGTTAGCACTAACCTTGCTTAGCGTTTGTGGCTCAGAGGTGGCTTAATGTGCAGGGTGATTCCATCTGGATCATTTTTACGCTTTAATGGCACAAAATGTGTCATTTGAAATATTTAAGATCAGGGACAAGTTACGTAGTTGTGCAAAGCTAAGCCCTAATTTAAGGGACGTGGTGGCTCAGTCGCTAAGAGGCTGAGCTTGTCGATCGGAAGGTCGGCAGTTCAGCGGTTCGAATCCCGAGTGCCGCGTAACGGAGTGAGCTCCCATTACTTGTCCCAGCTTCTGTCAACCTAGCAGTTCGAAAGCAGGTAAAAAATGCATGTAGAAAAATAGGGACCACCTTTGATGGGAAGGTAACAGCGTTCCGTGCGCCTTTGGCATTGAGTCATGCCGGCCACATGACCACGGAGACGTCTTTGGACTGCGCTGGCTCTTCGGCTTTGAAACGGAGATGAGCGCCGCCCCCTAGAGTCGGGAACGACTAGCACATATGTGTGAGGGGAACCTTTACCTTTTACCTTTAAGCCCTAATTTAAATCTAACTTGCTGGACCTCTCGGACAATGCGGGAGAGGCACTAGCTACATTTTCTCAGTGTCCCGTAAGCTATTAGAAAGAAAATGTGGAATCTTTTTGGAAATCCTCCCCAGTTTATTAAAATCAACCACTAGATGGAAGACTTCACTTAAAAACCAATGTGCGTGTTGAGGCTCTCCTTAAGAAAGAATCCTAGGGTATATATGCCTCTCTGGATAATCACGTCCTTGAGAAGACTGCTCTGACTTCTGTGAATAAGTTTTATAAATATTTCAAAAGGAGAAACAGTGGAAGGAAAGCGGATATTGGAAAGTTTATCTGGATTTTTTAAAAACTTTCCTTTCCTTGGCCAAGTAAAGGTTATAAGACCCAATTTGTGGGTTGCATTAAGCTGTTATTTAACCAGGGTTTGTTGAATAAACCATGTACTTTGTACATGGAATTAAGCTATAGTTTGTAAAAGCATTCACAATTATCTGGGTTCACGCAACACATTAACCAAAATCTATACAAACTTTAGGGACGCGGTGGCTCAGTGGCTAAGACGTTGAGCTTGTCGATCGAAAGGTCGGCAGTTCAGCGGTTCGAATCCCTAGTGCCGCGTAACGGGGTGAGCTCCCGTGACTTGTCCCGGCTTCTGCCAACCTAGCAGTTCGAAAGCACATGAAAAAATGCAAGTGGAAAAATAGGGACCACCTTTGGTGGGAAGGCAACAGCATTCCGTGTGCGTTTGGCGTTGAGTCATGCCAGCCACATGACCACGGAGACGTCTTCGGACAGCGCTGGCTCTTCAGCTTTGAAACGGAGATGAGCACTGCCCCCTAGAGTCGGGAACGACTAGCACATATGTGCGAGGGGAACCTTTACCTTTATACAAACTTTATTATGGCTTACTGAAATGTATGGCTATATTGTCTAAATTGTCTAAATTGAGCCCGGCTACATCTAAAGCGGGTTTTAAAGATTGAAGGAACAATGTGACAACCAGATTACATGTCACTGAAAATAGAACAAATATGTCCCTAAACAAGAAAACTCATCTGGAATGTCCAGGGGAGTGACTCAAAAACATCAAGATGGCAGTCACCACATGATGAAATCTCCATTTTTTTTTCACTGTTTCCATGGCTAATTTTGACCTGAAAAAATGATATATATCCTAAGTCAGGGGTCTCCAACCTTGGCAACTTGAAGACTTGCCAATGGCTTAGCTGTTCCCAATTTATGGGCGGTTTCCAGCTTCTGAAAGTTCTTGTGGGAGGACACATCAAATTCAACTCCAGGATCCTTTTGAATAGAGCTGGGGTCACCAACCTTTTGGACCTCAGGGACCTCTAAATTCATAATTTTAAATCCCACGGACCACTAATATGATCTGCCTAATGACTGGCTGGGTGGGCGTGGCCAACTTGATGTCACTCATGTCGAGGGGTGCCTCGCCAGCCTCTACTTGCCCCTTCCTTCCCAGCCACTCCTCGCCTCCCCGCCCGGGCTCCTTAGGGCCCCAACAGGAAGCAGTTGTTGGAGCTAAGCAGCCACTACGAGAAAGAGTTGGCATAACAGTTCAGTTCAAATTGGATCTGACTGAGAAGGAGGCTCAGCAGAAGCACCTCACTGAGGACTAGGAGCATAGGCTTTCCAAGCAGAGGGAAGACCTGCGGGAGTGCAAGGCCAGGTACCGGCGCCTGGAGGCTCAGCGGGCTGAGATGGTCAGCCAGTTCCAGGCCATGATGCAGTCCCACTGGAACGAGGCCCTTCGGCTCTTTGCCACCAGCGGCGCTTCCCTCCAGCCTTCGCCCAAAGCCCCACAACAGGAGGCCGAAGCAGACCCCAAGTCACAATTTCTGCCCCCCCCTCTGACCCACACAAAAAGACCCCAAAGAGGGAGACTCTCTGCAGCAACACAAATGTTCATTGCACGTATCTGTCCCAGGGACCGTAATTTGAGGATCCCTGATTTAGTGCAATATAAAAAATGCAAATAATAAATAAAAATGCAAATAAAAAATGCAAATGTGGACCACCAAAATTTTCTCGTGGACCACCAGTTGGTGACCGCTGGAATAGAGGATTCCCATCTATGAAGCAGGTCACAGGGTCTTTTGCTGGCTAATGCAACGCTTCATAATTCAGATCCCCCTGTCAGGAATCCCCATTTGGCATCTCATTGCTTGTCCTGGAATTAGGCTGTTTTGCAAATAACTCCAATCTTATTTTTTCCCAGCCTCTGGGGAAGTGCAAAAGCAAATCATTTCTCTTGACTGTGTTAGTCGGAGCTGATTGCATTGTTTTCAATAAATTACATGGCACGGAAGTGACTTTTGCATTTGAACCTGCCACCTTAAAACACAAAGGGGGAATATTTCATCCCTGCTTCTGACAACTGCATGGCATATTTCATTGATTAAGCTGAATCCGGAGACTCCCTGAGGCCTGAGAAAATGATTGGTCTTTTCACACTCGGGCTTTAGGCTGGCTTCCCTTAACTGACAGCAATGCAGCCCAACTGTTTAGCTTTTAGCCTAAACAAGCAATTGACCTCATTAGCTAGTTTGGTTGAGAGAGATGGGAACTGGGTCACTCACTACAGCTGGACATAATGGAAATCCAAAGGCATTATTGGAAAAGGCTGATGTATGAGAACTGAGCCAGAACATCAAGAAAAGGTAGGAAGGTCAGAATTTAATTCCTTGGGTCCAAACTGGCCTAAGCCATGATTTCTCACATTTGAAGGTTTAGCTCAGGGGTCCCCAAACTTGGCACCTTTAAGACTTGTGGACTTCAACTCCCAGAATTCTCCAGACAGCTATGCACATAAACAGAGGGATAGAATCAAGATCACGGGAAGTGTTAATACCACTTTATAATGCCTTGGTAAGGCCACACTTGGAATATGGCATTCAGTTTTGGTCGCCACGATGTAAAAAAGTTGTTGAGACTCTAGAAAGAGTGCAGAGAAGAGCAACAAAGAGGATTAGAGGACTGGAGGCTAAAACATACGAAGAACAGTTGCAGGAACTGGGTATGTCTAGTTTAATGAAAAGAAGGACTAGGGGAGACAGGATAGCAGTCTTCCAATATCTCAGGGGCTGCCCCAAAGAAGAGGGAGTCAAGCTATTCTCCAAAGCACCTGAGGGCAGGACAAGAAGCATTGGGTGGAAACTAATCAAAGAGAGAAGCAACTTGGAACTAAGGAGAAATATCCTGACAATTAGAACAATTAATAAATGGAATAACTTGCCTCCAGAAGTTGTGAATGCTCCAACACTGGAAGTTTTTAAGAAGATGTTGGATAACCATTTGTCCGAAGTGGTGTAGGGTTTCCTGCCTGGGCAGGGGGTTGGACTAGAAGACCTCCAAGGTCCCTTCCAACTCTGTTATTCTATTCTATTCTAAGTCTTAAAGCTGGCATGTTTGAAGAACTCAGTCTCTTTCCTCTCAGTTTAGTCTTGAAATGGGAAGAATAATAAAAGGCTTCATATGTAGCTGGAACAATCTGTTAGCATGCAGTGTAATTTGGACAGATGCCAGACCTTGGAGAACCGATCCCGGGTTTCAGCCAGCTAGCTATATTCTTTTTTAAGGATACTCCATACACCAATCTCAGGTTATTATTACCTTTTTCCTCACTCAGCAGCCTCTCAAATTTCTGTGATTATTATACCCATTTGGATTCTTAAATTTTAAAAAAACAATAAAGTAAAAATCCGAGACTTCTATAATGTGCAAGTCCTTGTCTCCTATTTCTTAAAGCTATCTGGAGAAATGAAGATTCCAAACACAAAGCTTACTCAGAGTAGTAAGCCCTTTTGTATAATGGATGTGTCTTGGAGGAGGCATTTATTCCCCCATGCCTACTTTCCCAAAGGGCCCCAATTGTGTAATCCAGTGGTGGGCTTCAAAAATTTTTTTACTACCGGTTCTGTGGGCGTGGCTTGGTGGGCGTGGTGTGGCTTGGTGGGCGTGGCAGGGAAAGGATACTGTAAAATCCCCATTTCCTCCCCACTACCGGGGAAGGTTACTGCAAAATCCTCATTTCCTCCCAATCAGCTGGGACTTGGGAGGCAGAGAATATATGGGGGCGGGGCCAGTCAGAATTTTTACTACCGGTTCTCCGAACTACTTAAAATTTCCGCTACTGGTTCTCCAGAACTGGTCAGAACCTGCTGAAACCCACCTCTGGTGTAATCCTAATATGTTGTTAGTAGATGGTTTAGCATGTCATGAAAATCCAGAGACGTCTGGGAGTTCACACAACACATTAACCAACCCAGATTAATCTTTTGGATTCTCTGTAACCTAGAGAACTAGGTTAATCAAACTATGGTTGAGTTAATTACAGAGAAAGTTTGCGTCTTAGTCATATTCAAAGAATCCTTGACTTCTGCCACTTCATTTAACAAAAGAAATTGACTATAATAGCTGTGATGGCACAGTGGTTAGAATATAGTTTTGGGGGCTAATTCTACTGACTGCCAGGAGTTCAATCCTGACCAGCTCAAGGTTGACTCAACCTTCCATTCCATCCTGACCCTTCCTTTCCTTCCTTCCTTCCTTCCCTCCTTCCTTCCCTCCCCCTCAGTGCTTCCTCTCAGTGGTTAGAACACAGTATTGCAGGCTAATGCTGCCCACTGCCAGGAGGTCGATCCTGACCAGCTCAAGTTTGACTCAGCCTTCCATCCTTCAAGGTCAGTAAAATGAGGACCCAAATTTTTGGGAGCAAGAGGCTGACTCTGTAAAGCACTGTGAAGTGGTATTTAAGTCTAACTGCTATTGCTATAAGGTAAGGAAACTTGGAACTGTTGTTTTTCCCCCTGTATAGTGATTTCTTTTGTTATTTTTAGGAGTGCCATGTATCTGATTCCATGTCTTGTTTATCGCAGTTAGACAAGCAGGAAAGGATGAGTGACTTGGACAGTTGAATCAGTTCAGTTCAGATTTCTAAATCCGTTTGGAGAATAATTTTTTGTCCATGCCCAAGCAGCTGTCAAATCATCAAACAAATCTCAAGCTTGGCAAAGAAAGTTAGAGGCATCTAATTGGACTCCCATGTTTCAAATGGTTTCACGACACATTTTGGAATTTGAAACTAAAGGGGAGGGGCCAGTCTCCTTTTTTTAAAATAATGTGAAAATTATGGGATACCTGAGCTGAGAAGAGTGATTGACATAAAATTATTACAGGAAGCTCCAAGGTTCAAAGGGATTTTTACCTGGGTCTCCCCCATCCAGATCAAACATCTTCAGAATTTCATTTAGTGAGGCCACACCTAGAATATTGCATCCAGTTTTGGTCTCCACACTATAAAGATGATGTTGAGACTCTAGAAAGAGTGCAGAGAAGAGCAACCAGGATGATTAGGGGACTGGAGGATAAAACGTACGAAGAACGGTTGCAGGAACTGGGCATGGCTAGTCTAGTGAAGAGAAGGACTAGGTGAGACATGATAGCATCTTCCAATATTTGAGGGGCTGCCACAGAGAGGAGGAAGGGGGTCAAGCTATTTTCCAAAGCACCTGAAGGCCAGACAAGGAATAATGGATGGAAACTGACCAAGGAGAGATTCAACCTAGAAATAAAGAGGAACTTTTATAGAATTATAGGGAGCTCTCCAAGGTCCTGTTTGCTATTGTTCCCCCCCACCCCCAGTTGATTTTAGTTTGTCTGCCCTGCTTGCTCTTCCTATCTTAAGGATTTGTATGGAATTCAATTTTTTTTACTACCAGTTCTGTGGGCGTGGCTTGGTGGGCGTGGCAGGGGAAGGATACTGCAAAATACCCACTCCCACCCCACTCTTGGGGGAAGGATACTGCAAAATACCCATTCCCTCCCCACTCTTGGGGAAAGGATACTGCAAAATCCCCATTCCCACCACACTCCAGGGGAAGGATACTGCAAAATCCCCATTCCCTCCCCACTCTTGGGGGAAGGATACTGCAAAATCTCCATTCCTACCCTACTCTGGGACCAGCCAGAGGTGATATTTACTGGTTTTCCGAACTACTCAAAATTTCCGCTACTGGTTCTCCAGAACCTGTCAGAACCTGCTGGATTTCACTCCTGGTTTGTATGTGTGTGCATGTGTGCATATCCACTCTGATTCACGTTCCCTGGGAGTTTAAGGTACCAGCAGAATAGGAAAGATACCATTTTCTGGGAACTGAAACAAAAGAGGTTGTAATATGTCTGTGGTCTATACAACATGCTTAACTAGGTCACTTAAACGCTGCTCTAAATCAGTTGCCTAGCAAACTCTACATTTGGCTAGTATTCTCTGCATCCTACCATGTCATGCAAACTCAGGGCAACAGAGCTTGTGCATTGCAAAATCCTCCCTAAACGGGGTTAATCCCACAATCATGTTGTATGAGGACGTGTGCAAGGAGTCAAATTGGAATGGCATCCTGGTGAGATGTTTTCCGGGCCTTTCTTTAGCTAACATAACAAAACCGTACAGAACCATGAACAATCGGATTAATATTATATAATAGGAACAATAATAGGACTTTCCCAATCTTAGTTATAGTGAGATATTTTTTTTTGAAGCTCTTTCCCCCTGATACCTCAGGAGCTGAGCTCAATTGACTTTCCTGAGGTAATCTTTCCACCGACTTGTTCCCAGCTGTCCCGCAATTTCCTACAGCCATTTTACTATGACATTCCAGCAACGAAATCGGTCTGACAGCTGTCTATGGGCTACAGCTTCCCCAAATCTGCCTTAATGATTTAAATCAGGAGTCAACAGACAAATGCATATCATTAGCCACATCTGGTAGCTTGTCTGATTTTGTCAGTTCCAAGGCTTGGGCTTTGAATATTGGACAAGGGCCTGGTGGCTCAGCAGACTGATAGCATTGTGATTAACACCAGCTGTCTGCAATTACTGTAAGTTCGAATCTCACCAGGCTCAAGGTTGACTCAGCCTTCCATCCTTTCTAAGGTAGGTAAATTGAGGACCCAGATTGTGGGGGCAATAAGCTGACTTTGTATAAATATACAAAAGGGTGAAGGCTATTGCTTAGCGCATTGTAAGCCGCCCTGAGTCTCCGGAGAAGGGCGGCATATAAATCAAATTAAAAAAAATAAATAAAAAAATAGGTGAGCTTTGATATTCTTTGTGGGCTTCTATGTTTCTTTTTTTTTAAAAGTTTTTTTATTTTTTAGACAGACAAACATTTAATACGTCAGTTATTTCTTCCCTGTGACATCTCGGTGTTATCTTCCAAAGTTTCTTTCTTCTTCTATATATGTGTTATTTCTTCTATCTTGATCCTTAACCAATCCATAATTCATCGCTAATATAATTTAAACCAGAGCTGTTCCTATTGGGTATCCTTCCTGGAAAAATTAGTAAGGAAAATGTTTATTTGATAGTACAGGTAATAACAGCTGCAAGGATTGTCTATGTACAACATTGGAAAGCAGAGAAAACACCTTCAGAAGAAGAAGTAATAAAAAATTTTTTAGATTGTGCAGAAATGAATAGATTAACTTTGATGATTAAGGATAGAGAAGATTCAGAATATTTTAAAATATGGAATTATTTTTATCACTGGTTGGAGAAGAGATATAAATGATTAATTATATAAGTATGTATAAATATGTGATGAGTAGGGCTTCTATTTTTCTGATCAGCTTGGAGATTTTGATGCTTGTGGTGAAAAGTCTAAAACATGAGAAAAATGGGAGCATCTACAGGTAGTTCTTCACTCACAACCATTTGTTTAGTGACTGTTCGAAGTTTCAATGACACTGAAGAAAAAGTGACTTTTGAGCATTTTTCACACTTTAAGACCATTGCAGCATCCTCATGATCAAAATCTGGCATCTTATTTATGATGGTTACAGAATCCCAGGGTCATATGATCACTTTTTTGAGACTTTCTGACAAGCAAACTCAATGGATCCTTAGGATTCACTTAACAATTGTGTTGCTAATTTAGCAACTGCAGTGATTCACTTAACAAATGTGGGGGGAAAGATCATAAAATGGGCAAAACCAGGGTTGAAATGCTCCCGGTTTGGACCGGATCGCCCGATCCGGTAGCGATGGAGGCGGATGGTTCAGAGAACCGGTAGCAAAAATCCCTGCACCATGCCCAGCTGAGCCGCACAATCATCAGAGGCTTTTTTTTTACTTTTAAAAGCATTTTTTCTACAACCTCTTCGGCCGAAAAAATGCTTTTAAAAGTAAAAAAAAGGCCTCTGATGATCGCACGGCTCAGTTGGGATCGTCAAAGGCTTTTAAAAGAAAAAAACCCTTTTAAAAGCCTCTGAGATCCAAGCTGAGTTGCCTGATCGGCAGAGGCTTTTTTTCTTTTAAATGCCTCTGACGATCCAAGCTGAGTTGCCTGATCGGCAGAGGCTTTTTTTCTTTTAAATGCCTCTGACGATCCAAGCTGAGTTGCCTGATCGGCAGAGGCTTTTTTTTCTTTTAAATGCCTCTGACGATCCAAGCTGAGTTGCCTGATCGGCAGAGGCTTTTAAAAGAAAAAAAGCCTCTGATGATCAGGCAACTCAGCTGGGATCATCAGAGGCTTTTGAAAGCATTTTTTTTACAACCTCTTTGCTGAAGAGGTTGTAGAAGAAATGGTTTTAAAAGTTAAAAAAAAATTGGCCATGCCCACCGAGTCACATTACCCCCCCACCACCACCACCAAGCCACACCCACAGAACCGGTAGTAACAAATTTTAGATTTCACCACTGGGCAAAACTCAAGAACTTCAACAGAAATTTTGGGCTCAATTGTGGTTGTACATCAAGGAGTATCTGTACTAAACAAATATTCTCTAACACAGTGTTGTCCGAGGGCATGGAATGTGCATTTAATCCCTTAATCTCCTTTCGCTATTGGTTTGGTTTGTGACTGGGATATTATGGGTGGATCCTCCCAAGTCTGTGGAAAGTTTTACTAATGGCTAGTTTTTTTGTTCCTGCTTTCGGCTGAGGTGAGGAGAAAGACATGTGGATTTTGCAAAATATTGTACATTTTTGAAAGAACACAAACTGATATGTGAAATCCTTTTAAGTTCACCAAATCATTCGGTACACTTTATGGATCAAAGGTGCATGCGAAAGCTATATACTTATAGCTTTAAAATGTTCTGCCTTGAGGAAAATTGCTAGAAAAATATAGACAAATAACATATGGAGGTGTCGTAAGACATGGCTATGAAAATACACAGGAGTTCACTTGCAAACGTTATATATTTTAGGCTTACAAAGAAATGGAATAATTGGAATTTAATGCTGCATAACCGAGAAGCTGAGAGAAACTGACTGTGAAGTGATAATTTTATTACATTATAATTGTAAAAATAATGAGAAAAATAATTTTGAAATATGCATTTTGAGCACTGCAATTTTGAATATGTCTAGGTCTGAAAATTTGTCTTCAGTCCAACACCTGTGAGAGATTTCCCCCCCTATAACTGTACTGATAAATACACTAGCAGTTATCTGATCAATGAATATGTGTCCTTCCTCCACAATAAAGCAAATTTCCAACCCATTTTGTCTGAAAATTTGGAAGAAATGAACAGGATTTTTGGTGCCAAAACCTGTCAGCATTAAGATATCTAATTTGAACGCAAGGTACTTGCTGGAATTGTGTGTATGTGAGAGTGTGGGCAGGCTCAGCTGAACACATGTGTGGTGGAGCTGACCTAAGGCAACAGCTCGCGTGCCCGGAGAGATGGCGTCGCATGCCACCTGTGGCACGCATGCCATAGGTTCGCAATCACGGATCCAGACACACCCTATGTCCATGCTTGTGAAGATTCCTCTTAGATTTCTCTTGTGAGATTTCTGACAGTGCAGATTAGAAGCACCGAATGACCCAGAAGTCCATTTCTCAGCAAATATTCTAAAGTGCAGCAAAAATTTTGCATGCTGAATTTGAAAAAAAGAGAAATTGGAATTCATGCTGTGTCTGCTGGGACATTATTGTTCAACATTGGAGTTCTTGACGGAAAATTTGTTTCTATGTTGTCTGATGACTGCCATAATTGGAAGATTTTCACAAAGCAGAATTATGATTGTTTTAAAAGCTTCCAGAGCCTGTGATGCATGATGATAAAAACTGGAAAGTTTTCAAGTGACTTATTAAAAAGAAAAAATATACTGCTTTCCCTCCACTATTATCTCCATTTTGAATGAATCCTTAATTTCACTTCTATATATATATCCATCTCTCTCTCTCTCTCTCTCTATCTATCTATCTATCTATCTCTATCTCTCTATATCTATCTATCTATCTATCTATCTATCTATCTATCTATCTATCTATCTATCTATCTATCTATCATCTCTCTCTCTATCTCTCTCTCCATCTCTCTCTCCATCTCTCTCTCTCTCTCTCTCTCTCTCTCTTTCTCTCTATCTATCTATCTATCTATCTATCATCTCTCTCTCTATCTCTCTCTCCATCTCTCTCTCCATCTCTCTCTCTCTCTCTCTCTCTCTCTATCTATCTATCTATCTATCTATCTATCTATCTATCTATCTATCTATCTATCTATCTATCTATTTATTCTTTTCTACTAGAGATCTGGCTCTTAGCCTCTCCATTAAGCATGAAGTCCTACAAGCCCTCCTTTTAATGACAGAGGAAAATTAGAAAAGCCACTTCAGGTTGATGTGAAATTGGTAATTTGGCAGCTAATAAATCATTCATGACATCTGAAGCCTCTCCTTTATTTTATTTTATTTTTTTAGAAAAAATTCAGAGCTCTTGGTTCTGAAACCTAGCCTATTTTTTTTTTTTATGACTTCTTCCTAATATGGATAACATCCTGACAGGTGGCAACGACAAACATTTGGGCTTTTCATCATGAAAAGTGTCTTTGAAAAAAGGGTTTTTGAAACCAATTTTAGGACTGCGTCCAAATTGCTAAAGGCTTTTTCTTGGAAATAGAAGTGGGCCCTCCAGAAAAAATATTTCGACTTTTCCCAGTTGTTGCCTGCTCTTTGCAACGGATCCTGTGACTGTACAACGTGATGCATAAAAGATGGGAATTCTTGGCAACTCAACAACATTTTTATTCCGAACTCTTTCCTCTTCTTGTGGTTATGTACTAGACGGGCCTGGAGAAGAAGGAATGGCTTGAGATTATTTAACTAGCTTTATTTAAACGGTTCCCACTTCTTAATTTCAAAATGGAGTACTTAATGAGGAAATTGTGTATCGGTGTTAATTAGCAGCGTGCAGATGTAAAGGCATTTTTGTAGAATTTTATGGGATTGGGGATCGTCTATATTGACATCTCAAGAGGCCTTCTGTCATGTTGGATTGTTAAAGTGTCTTCAAGAAGAACTACTACTAGTAGTAATACCAGCTTTGAGGGAATAGCAATAGCAATAACACTTATATACTGCTTCATAGGGGTTTACAGCCCTCTCTAAGCAGTTTATAGAGTCAGCATATTGTCAGATACAGATACACATTAACAGAGTTGTAAGGGACCTTGTGGGTCATTTAGTCCCAAGCAGGAGACCCTACACCATTTCTGACCGATGGCAGTCCAGTCTCTTCTTGAAAGCTTCCAGTGATGAAGCTCTCACAACTTCCGAAGGCAACTTCTGTCCCATGGGTTGATTGTTCTCACTGTCAGGAAGTTTCTCCTTATTTCCAGGTTGAATCGCTCCTTGATCAGTTTCCATCCATTATTCCTTGTCTGGCCTTCGGGTGCTTGGAAGGATTGAAGGCTGAGTCAACCTTGAGCCGGTCAGGATCGAACTCCTGGCAGTGGGCAGAGTTAGTCTGCAATGCTGCATTCTAATCAAAAGGAAGGAAGGAAGGAAGGAGGGAGGGAGGGAGGGAGGGAGGGAGGGAGGGAGGGAGGAAGGAAGGAAGGAAGGAAGGAAGGAAGGAAGGAAGGAAGGAAGGAAGGAAGGAAGGCAATAGCAATAAACTTATATACCACTTCACAGTGTTTTACAGCCCTCTCTAAGCGGTTTACAGAGTCAGCATATTGCCCCCAACAATCTGGGCCCTCATTTTACTGACATTGGAAGGATTGAAGGCTGAGTCAACCTTGAGCCGGTCAGGATTGAACTCTAGACTGTGGGCAGAATTAGCCTGCAAAACTATATTCTAACCATTGGACCACCAAGACTCTTGGGTTAAGTCCTCCATTTCTGAGGTCCACTTCCTGTACTTCCAAGATATTCCTCTGTGGCACTCCTCAGGACTGTCTGAGGTGGCTGCAATGTTGCCTGCAACTACACAGTTGTGGCTATTCTCTTTAGTTTTTCTTTCTTTCTTTTTTTTACCTGTTCTGACCTAGGTTCCCTTAAAAAGCAGGAAGCAGGAATTGGTTCCGGCAAAATCTCTTTTATTTACACAACTATGAATTCCTTTCATTCACAGTCAGCAAGGTATGTCCAAACAGTTTTTCAAAGGAATATTTATCAACACAAACCTTATCTTGTTTGGCCAGCTGCCATGTAACTTGTTTCCAAATGCAGTACAAGGCAAAACTTGGCACAGAGTCTCTCAGAGTCACGAACAGAACTTTCCACTCTTGAAACTACCAAACGAATGAATTGTTTCCTGAAAAAGCCCCCTCCCTGTTCGCTCCTCTTTTGTTTCCTATGGGAGGGGCCAATCAACTCCAAGGTGTGGCTTTACTCCCAAGTCGATCCTACTTTCTGAGTTGTTCTTGTCTTCTGGCAGCTCTGTGCATGCACACACTGGGAACGGGCTCCTGCTGTTCCTCTGCCTCACTGCTGTTTAGCTCCCTTTCTGCCTCTGATGCAGAGCCCTCGTCCGAGCTTTCCCCAGCCCCCAGGACTGCCCCATGTTCCTCCCCAATCTCCTCACTGTCTGACTCTGCTGCCAGCTCCGCTGGCCGCCGGTGAGCCACAACATTACCCTTTACTCATAGTCTTGCTATAACCATCTTGCCAATTTTGACCTCGTCCTTGTGTACACCACTGTACTCAGTGGTGGGATTCAAATAATTTAACAACCGGTTCTCTGCCCTAATGATTTCTTCCAACAACCAGTTCGCCAAACTGCTCAGAAAGTTAACAACCGGTTCTCCCGAAGTGGTGCGAACTGGCTGAATCCCACCACTGACTGTACCTAACCATCACTTTTGTACAACATGCTAAGTGTCAGCGTCCCAGCACTGACATATAAAGAGAGGAGAAGCTTGAACTTTTGCCTACTAAATCCCTTTGAAGATTCTGTCTCCTCGGAGATGGGAGAGGGGGGAGACATTCCTGTGATCTGACGAAGAAGAGATCAGGAAAGTGACTTGGAAGATAGCCAATGAGAAGCAGAGAATTTGGGATCAGAAAGGGAGGGATTGGGGGGCAAAGGTCAGTACTGACCGCGAAAGAGCCAGAGTCAGATCGCTGTGCTCAAATAAAGAGAAAATTTCCTTAAAGATCGGCAGTTTGGAAATTCATTTATTTTGAGATAGCATCGAAACCTGACACTAAATTTGGTTAGATTCTTCCTTGGCTTTTTTTCCCCCTTTGGGATGCTGAATATATTGTACGAATTAATGCCATTTGTTTTAGATCATAGTTTAATGTATTGTGTGAACTCAGAAAAAGAGATATCAATCAGGTTAAGCTGGAAATCGCAATTTGATCACTTCTGGATGATGCCAGTTTCGAAAACATCCCTCTCAAGACTCCTGGTATTGCTAGGCTAAGAGATGTTTTAGCATAAAATATTTCTACTATGATAGACAAAACTACTCTAAGAAAGTTTGAGAAAGAAGGTATTGGTGGGAATTCCTAAAAATGATACCTAGATAAATTTAGTTCAGACTAGTGGTATCTATGGGGATGCGGTGGCTCAGTGTCTAACACGCTGAGCTTGTCGATCAAAAGGTCGGCAGTTCAGCGGTTCGAATCCCTAGCGCTGCATAACGGGGTGAGCTCCCGTGACTTGTCCCAATTTCTGCCAACCTAGCAGTTCGAAACCACGTAAAAATGCAAGTAGAAAAATAGGGACCACCTTTGGTGGGAAGGGAACAGCGTTCCGTGCGCCTTTGGCATTGAGTCATGCCGGCCACATGACCACGGAGACGTCTTCGGACAGCGCTGGCTCTTCGGCTTTGAAACGGAGGTGAGCACTGCCCCCTAGAGTCAGGAACGACTAGCACGTATGTGCGAGGGGAACCTTTACCTTTATCTATAGTGGTATCTACATATCTTGGTATCTAAATCTTCACTTTGGAGTTCTCCATCTGCATATTTTTCTGAACTTTGATGTGAACAATTCTTCCGATTACACACACCTTGAAATGTTGCAATGCAGTCCTTGGCTCTGAAAACAGTTTAAGGCTAATGATAAAATACGTTCAGTTAGAACAGACCTTGGAAATAGCTCAATGGTTTTGTAAAAGCCATTTAGAATTCTTATTCTGTGAGATAAGGTTGAAATGTTTATTTTAAAAGCGGCTGAGGTTTTTTAAATACATTAATGTAGAAGTTAGGAATGCAAGACCAAGGAGTCTATAACACGGGGGCTGAGAGAGCAGACAAAGAGAACCAGTTCGGTGATGTCACATCGTCACTGCTACCGGATCGGCCAAACCGGGCTGAACCAGGAGGAACCCACCACGGTCAGGAGGCCATCCAGGTTGAAAACGGGTCCTGGCAGGGCTCCATGCGGCCCTCCCGAGCTCCATTTTCGCTGGCGGAGACACCGTGTACAAGTCCTTCGCTGTTTCCAGGGCAGCTCCACCAGCCTTGAGTTGTTGTTGTTGTTGTTGTTGTTTTTGAGATTTTTTTTTTATTGTAAAACAAAAACAAAACATAAAACTATCATCATTCCAAACAATTACAGACAGTGAGTCGAACGGTTCATATTCTCTTGTGCATAAATCCATTTCTAAAATACCAATTTATAACAGAAACTTATATCTGTTATAGAAACAAAAAATCAGATATTTTATCTTTACAGCAACCCCATATTTCATACTTCAATTCCATGATTTTTTTTTTAAAAAAAATTTGATTTATATGCCGCCCTTCTCCGGAGACTCAGGGCGGCTTACAATGCATTAAGCAATAGCCTTTGTATATTTATACAAAGTCAGCTTATTGCCCCCACAAACCGGGTCCTCAATTTACCTACCTTAGAAAGGATGGAAGGCTGAGTCAACCTTGAGCCTGGCGAGATTCGATCTTACTTTAATTGCAGGCAGCTGGTGTTAAATTACAGTGCTTCTGTCTGTTGAGCTATCCAGGCCCCTTATTTATTGTCTATCCATTGATAAAACAAATCCCATATCAAATAATATTGGTTATCTTCCTGTTCTCTAATTTCAAATGTCGATTTACTCATTTCAGCACATTCCGTCATTTTCTTAATAATCTAACCATCATTAGGTAACTTCTCTCCTTTCCAATTTTTAGCAAATATGGCCCACGTGCTTTGAGTTTGATACCCCTGGCTCTAGCTAGTAAATTCCAGCCCTGCAAAGGTCAGTACATAAGTAATATTGGTAGCTCTAGAACAGTGTTTCCCAAACTTGGCTATTTTAAGATGCATGGACTTCAATTCCCAGAATTCCCCAATCAGTATGCCTGGTTGAGGAATTCTGGGAGTTGAAGTCCATACATCTTCAAAGGGTCAAGCTTGGGAAACACTGCTCTAGAAGCAGCAGTGGATGATGGGTGAGATATCAGTTGCTGCAAAACGTAGCCATTTTGTCAGTAATGTATCAGCTCATCCACAGCACTCTCCCATAGTAAATTTACATTTCTCTTTTTCTGTTTATGTACCTAAGACGAAACACTTATCATTCACAAGCAGGGCCATTACCGGGCAAGTGTTACATCCCAGCTAATGGCACATTTCTGAAATTAGAGGGATGAAAAATTCTCCAGCACATGATTAGCAAGTCATAATAATTACAAAAACAAGTGTGGGCCTGTGGCTAAGAGCAGTTGAAACTAATGGTTGGGTAGCAGAGGAGGAGCTGAGCAAACACAGCGTTGTGTAGAAGTCTCTTCCTACCCGTATGCTCACAATTGGAAACAGATGGCTTGCAAATCCCTCAGCAAATACACTACATCCTAAAACTGGGTTAACCAAACGCCACTGCTATGGTCCCAAAAACCTTCTGACCACCACTGCCAAAACATCTTTTTTTTTTTTTAATTTGATTTATATGCCGCCCTTCTCTGGAGACTCAGGGCGGCTTACAATGTGCTAAGCAATCTCTTCTAAAGCAAGATTCTCATGCTACGTTTAATGGAGATTTATTGAGCTGAGAAGGTTGGGATGAAAGGGATGTCAGCCACGGAGTGATTACTCAGACAAAATTAATTTAGCCCAGGCTGTAGACTTCTTCCTTTCCTTCTCAACCGTTTTTCTGTGAAGTAGCAAGGAGGTGGCAGCCCTACAATATTTTTAAAATAAGCTTCTGGGACTTCTCTCATGATGGTCTGCATCAGGGCTTGTATTCACTTATTCTCTAAAGGTAAAAGTTCCCCTCGCACATACGTGCTAGCCGTTCCTGACTCTAGGGGGCGGTGCTCATCTCCGTTTCAAAGCCGAAGATCCAGCGCTGTCCAAAGACGTCTCCGTGGTCATGTGGCCGGCATGACTCAACACCAAAGGCGCATGGAATGCTGTTCCCTTCCCACCAAAGGAGGTCCCTATTTTTCTACTTGCATTTTTTTACCTGCTTTCGAACTGCTAGGTTGGCAGAAGCTGGGACAAGTCACGGGAGCCAATGAGTCCACTCTGTATTGCATACCTTTGGCACCTCTATATCGTCAGCCTTGATTATATATCGATTATATGTTTGATTCGGTGGTCAAAGCTATTGTCTTTTATTTTGCCTTTTTCGTGCACCACGCAGAGTTACAAATCATGAGAGGGACAGCTTTATAAATCTTATTAATAATTGATTCCATAAATAAATGTTTTGAAAGGGTTTTGCTTCCAGGGAGGCACCAGGAATGCAGTTGATGAAGTGAGATTAAAAGATTTGATTTGATTTGATCTACCCCCCCCCTCCACCCTACCCCCTGGCCACTTCTTGGTATTTTATGGAGAACCAGAAATGGTTCAGGCCAGGGGTGAAATGCTCCCGGTTCGGACCGGATTGCCCGATCCGGTAGCGATGAAGGCGGGTGGTTCGGAGAACCGGTAGCAAAAATCCCTGCCCCCCCCCCACATTGCCCAGCTGAGCCACGCAATCATCAAAGGCTTTTTTCTTTTAGTTTTTAAAAGCATTTTTTCTACAACCTCTTCGGCCGAAAAAATGCTTTTAAAAATTAAAAAAAAAAAAGCCTCTGATAATCGCGTGGCTCAGCTGGGATTGTCAAAGGCTTTTAAAAGCATTTTTTCTACAACCTCTGAAAGAGCCACATGTGGCTCCAGAGCCACAGGTTGCTGACCCCTGCGCTAAACTGAATGAAAAAAAACAACAACCCCATATAATAAGATCCAATCATATGAGCTTGCAGACTGGACCCAAATCTTCTTTTTCTACTCATAATTCCTGGTTTGTTTGTTTGTTTAATGCTCCAAATTCATCCAGAAGCGTACATAATAGAATTCAATGTGACAAGCTTGAGAGCAAATGCTTTCTCGGGTCTATTGCTAGCGAGAACAATGTTTTCAAGGTTATATCTCAGTCTTTGTTTATATATGTTTTTATGTGATTTTTTTTTTCTTTTAAAGCAAAACACGAATGGAGAAATGGGACATGATGCTCTTACAAACAAGACTATCGGAAAGCAATCAGGAATAGAAATAATGTGATCCACCAAAGCCAACATTTTGCAACATAGATATTGAGGTATTCAAGTTCTTTTCCTTGTGCGGTGCAGTCAGGAGGCAGTGTTTGTATTTTGACAAGGCCTGTTTAATAAGGTAACCGTGTGAAGATTCATGATGGGCTGGTGGTAGTCAAGGAGACTCAGCACTTTCGAATCCACTGGCTCTTTAGGATCTGACGCTATAATTAGCAGCCCAGCTTAACAGAAGGCATTTCTGGGGCTGATTTTCAAGACACCTTTTTCTCTTCTTTTGTCCCATGGAGGGGGAAAGAGAAAGGGAGAGAGGGAGGGAGAGAGAGAGGGGAGGAGGGAGAGAGGGAGGGAGGGAAAGAGAGGGAGAGACAGAGGGGAGAGAGGGAGGGAGAGGAGAGAGAGAAGGAGAGAGGATAAAGAGGGAGGGAGGGAGAGAGAAGGAGAGAGGGAGAGGGAGAGAGAGGGAGGGGAGGGAGGGAGAGAGAAGGAGAGAGGGAGAGGGAGGGAGAGAAATGGAGGGAGTGAGAGGGAGAGAGAGGAGGGAGAGGGAGGGAGAGAAAGGGGATGGAGAGGGAGAGGGAGGGGAGGGAGGGAGAGGAAGAGGGAGAGAGGAGAGAGGGAGGGAGGGAGAGAGAGAGAGGAGAAAAAGAAGGGGAGAGAGAAGGAGAGAGGGAGAGAGGAAGGGGGAGGGAGAGAGGAGAGAGAAGGAGAGAGGATATGGAGGGAGGGAGAGAGAAGAGGGAGGGGGGAGAGAGAAGGAGAGAAGGAGAGAGGAGAGGGGGGAGAGGGGGGAGTGGGAGGGAGGGAGACAGAGAAGGAGAGAGGGAGAGAGGGAGAAGAAGAGGGAGGGAGGGAGAGAAATGGAGTGATAATTTCCATAGCCCTAACCTGACTCTTCCATCACAACAAAGGTTTTGTTGAATCTAGTCTGAGGTTGGACAGGGAGGGGTTTCTTCAGGCAGCATCCATAGATGGAGATAAAGTTATTAGGGTTTAAGAAAAAAGAATGGATGTGGCCCTAACCTCATACCATTCATCAGAGAGTCCCAGAGTTGGATCTGGCCAATAGGAGTGCATAGTCCGATCTCTTCATCAATTCAGTATCAAGGATGCAGCTGTAGAGGCGGTTAACAGTATTTAGTATCTGGGGATGCAGATAACTAACAATCTGATCTGGTCACTCCACACGTCATCCTTAGTGAAGCGTGCAAACCAGCGTCTGCATTTCCTGCGTCGGATGAGGAGACCACATCTTCCTCCTTCTGTCCTGGCCACTTTTTACAGAGGCACAATTGAGAGCATTTTAACAAACCGCATCCCTGTTTGGTTTGGTGGCAGCAGTGCCCCAGATAGAAAGCCCTTACAGAGAGTGGTGAGGACAGCCGAGAAGAATTATAGGAAGCTCGCTGCTTATAAGCGCTATTTGCTTAGAGCTCAAAGCATTGTTAGAGACCCCACACACCCACTTCACGGTCTGTTTCTGTTCCTCCCCCCTGGGAGGAGGTTTTGAAGTATTTCTAGCAGGACAACCAGTTTCTGCTACAGCTTTGTCCCCTACGCCATCCGTCTGGTAAACTCACAAGATTTGTTTCTCTTGCCATGTACATGTATACATCTGAACTAGAACGTGTGGCACAATTTTGTATTTATTTATTTATCTATCTATCTATCTATCTATCTATCTATCTATCTATCTATCTATCTATCATCTATCTATCTATCTATCTATCTATCTATCTATCTATCTATCTATCTATCTATCTATCTATCTATCTATCTTGTCATGTTTACGTAGTGTATATTAGAAGTGGAGACCCTTCTGAGAGCTGTATACAATGAAATTTCATTTTAATGTATGCCGGTTAGTGTACATTCAAAGTGACATTATTCTAAGTCTAAGTTCAGGAATCTAAATTAAGGCATCCCTGCCTGAGATTAAAAACATTTGGCCAAGCTCTAGGGAAAATACTAGAAATCGATTAAAAGAAGGTAAGTGGCTATCACTGGAAAGCTAGATTTTAGGAGTTCTGAACCGGGAAAGCAAGGATTAGGATGTTATACTGTGTTTTCCCAAAAATAAGACCCAGTCTTATATTTTTTTGAACCCTGCAATAAGCATTTAGCCTTATTTTCTGGGAGGTCTTATTATTTTGGGGCGCGTGGGGCTCCTCTTGCTCCAGCTCTGTCTCCCTAACTCTAACCAGAGGAAATGGTGAGGACTGGCTGTGCCAGCGTTTAAATATTTGGCCACTTGGGGTTTATCTGTGTCCTCAGGGTCACCTGAGTAGTGCAAATGCGCATGGACCCTTCTTGGAAACTGCTCAAAATTATGTAGACTGGAGATAGATGATGTCGCATCGCATGGCTGGCGATCCTGGGAATCTGGATAATTCTGAAAGGAATTCTGGGAGTTGAAGTCCACAAGTCATATAAAGGGGCCACAGTTCCCCACCTCTGCCTTGCATCATGGCTGTAAAGTCAGCTTGACTTTTTTGACCAATGAGGAGGAACGGTGGGTTCCCTTAGTGCAGGGGTAGGCAAATGTGGCCCTTTTACAACCTGTGGACTTCAACTCCCAGAATTCCTGAGACATTTGCCTACCCCTGCACTAAGGGAACCCACTGTTCCTCCTCATTGGTCAAAAAGACAGCTTGGCTGTCTCAGGAATTCTGGGAATTGAAGTCCACAGGTTGTAAAAGGGCCACATTTGCCCACCCCTGACCTAGAAGATACCTGATTTATTAGAATAAGGGAAATATACAGACTTAACGCTGGCCTAAGATTGCCCTTTCAGTCTCTGCAAAATACTATCATTCAAAATCAGGTCAGGTGGAAAAGTAATAAAAGCAAAGCATTTTTAAGCCTCCACTTCATGAATAAAACATTGCTATGATTTAAACCGTCCCCTGCCCTATAGTGTTCCAATAAAGTAGTCAAAACAGGAAGTCAACAACACGGAAAACATATTGAAAGTGTGGAAGGGCTTCGAGGAGGTCACCTGTGATCTGGAGATTGCCTAGACAAGCATTAAATATATTTGTTAGTTGCTAATCCCAGGTTGTTTGCAGCGATTGTTGGTCTCGTCAGCTTCCCTCATTCGTTCTCATTCTCATTCTGTCTCTCTCTCCCCCCTTCTCTCTCTCTCTCTCTCTCTCTGTGTGTGTGTGTCTCTCTCTCTCACACACACACACACCATAATGCAGTGGTGAAATCCAATTTTTTTTACTACTGGTTCTGTGGGTGTGGCTTGGTAGGTGTGGCTTGGTGGGCGTGGCTTGGCAGGGGAAGGATATTGCAAAATCTCCATTCCCACCACACTCTGGGGCCAGCGAGAGGTGGTATTTGCCGGTTCTCCGAACTACTCAAAATTCCCGCTACCGGTTCTCCGAACTGCTCAAAATTTTCGCTACCGGTTCTCTGAACTGCTCAAAATTTCTGCTACGGGTTCTCCGAACTACTCAAAATTTCTGCTACCTGTTCTTCGAACTGCTCAAAATTCCCGCTACCGATTCTCCAGAACCTGCTGGATTTCACCCCTGCCATAATGACTTCAAAAACTGATAAAGCAATCCTCCCATCCTGACAATTTGTGCTTGTGCATGGACAGAAGAGAATAGTCTCAAATGAAGAGGTTGCAGTTAAAAACTGCAAGGTGATAGTACTGTCTTATCCAAGGTGTACCCCTTTTGTACATATGGATGACTTTCCCTCCAGCCATTATAAGTGAGAGTATCTAGAACATCAAATAATAGAGTCGGAAGGGTCCTCAGTGGTCTTCTAGTCCAACCCTCTACTCAGGGCCGGATTTTCCTATAGGCTTAACTAGGCTTCAGCCTAGGGCCTCAAGATCAAGAGGGGCCTACATTCAAATTGTTAGCAAAATTAAAATTACACTTTCACTATAGGTGAAAGGGCCTCATAAGTGGAATAGCCTAGGGCCTCTTTTCATCTAAATCCGGCCCTGCCTCTACTACACCATTTCAGACAAGTGACTGTCCAGCCTCTTTTTGAAAGCCTCCAGTGATGGAGCACTCTCAACATCTGAAGGCAAGCTGTGCCATTGGTTGATTGCTCTCACTGTTAGGAAGTTTCTCCTTAGTTCTATGTTGGTTAGTTTCCATCCCTTGTTTCTTGTCTTGCCTTTTGGTGCTTTGGAAAATAGTTTGACCTCCTCATCTTTGCAGGAGCCCCTCAAATATTGGAACACTGTTATCATGTCTTGCCTAGCTCTTCTTTTCACTAGACTAGCCATGCCCAATTCCTGCAACCGTTCATATGTTTTAGCCTCCAGCTCCCAAATCATCTTGGTTGCTCTTCTCTGCACTCTTTCTAGAGTCTCAACATCTTTTTTTTTTATATTGTGGTGTCCAAAACGGGATGCAGTATTCCAAGTATGGTCTTACTAAGGTGTCAGGTTTCGATGTTGTCTTCAAATAAAATAAATTGCATCTCCAAACAGATAGTCTTTGAAGAAATCTTTCATTTTATTAAGCACGACAATCTGGCCCCGATCGTGGCGTAGCCAGCTCTGGCTTTCTGACCCCAAACCCTCCCTTTCCGTTCCCCAAATCTCTGCGTCTCATTGGCCTTCTTCCAAATCACTCTCCCCATATCTACTACCTAAGCTCCCAGGAATGTCCCCCCCCTCCCTCTCATCTCCTAGGGCAGTGATGGCTAACCTTTTTGCCGTTGCGTGCCAAAAGTGGGAAGAACATGGGGGGTTCGTGCACATGCGTGCCCACACCCATAATTCAATGAGCCCCACGCATGCGCATGGTACCCCCCGCACTCCCCCACTTTTGGCACTGTGGACCTGGTAGGCCTCTCCACAAGCTCCAGAGGCATTCTAGGAACCTGGGGAGGGCAAAAACAGCCTTCCCCATCCCTCGTTTCCCGACTTCCAGTGGGACCGGAAAGCCTGAAAATCAGCTGACCGGCACACACATGCACACTGGAGCTGAGCTAGGACAACACTCGTGTGCCCACAGATATGGCTCCGCGTGCCACCTGTGGCACCCGTGCCATAGGTTCGCCATCACGGTCCTAGGGGATATTATCTTCAAGGAAAATAAGTAGGTGAAGTATCCAGCCTCCTCTTGCCAGCTGGCCCCTCTTCTTCTTATGTCAGCACTAGAGTAAATACGGGTTGAAGTGCTGACATAAGACTTTGTAAAGTAGAACTTCCTGTGATCTTGATTCTATCCATTTATCAATGCAGCCTAGGATTGCATCGGCTTTTTTGGCTGCTGCTACACCCTGTTGGCTCATAAGTAAGTGATTATCCACTGTTGGCTCATATTTAAGCGATTATCCAAGATCCCTGTCACAGTTACTGGTACCCTGTTTCCCCCAAAATAAGACATCCCCTGATAATAAGCCCAATCGGGCTTTTTTTTAAAAAAAGTTTTTTTTATTTTTTAAGATAAATTAACATTTAATACATCATTCATTTCTTCCATGTGACATTTCGGTGTTATCTCCAAAAACTTCTTCTCTTCTCTTATCTTTTCTACCTTCGTTCTCACCAAGTCCATTACAAAAATTTTCCACTAATATAATATTCTAGTTACAACATTTTTTTCCCAGGCTCTTTTAAAACTTATTTATATCTCTTTTCTAACCAATAGTAAAATTGATTCCATATCTTGAAATATTCTGAATCTTCTCTTTCTTTTATCGTCATAGTTAATCTGTTCATTTCTTCTGAGCGCATGCGCTGAAATAAGCCTGCCTCCAAAAATAAGCCCTCCCTGAAAATATTTAAACACAGACCTGGAAATCAGGTAAGATGGCAAGAGGAGTCCCACCTTGCTCCATGCACCCCCAAAATAATAAGACCGCCCTGAAAATAAGGCCAAGCGTTTATTTTGGGGTTCAAAAAGGAGGAGGCCTGGTGGCTCTGCAGACTAAAAGCATTGTGATTAACACCAACTGTCTGCAATTACTGTAAGTTCAAATCTCACCAGGCTCAAGGTCGACTCAGCCTTCCATCCTTTCTAAGGTAGGTTAAATGAGGACCCAGTTTGTGGGGGGCAATAAGATGACTTTGTATAAAATATACAAAAATATGAAGGCTATTGCTAAGCACATTGTAAGCCGCCCTGAGTCTCCGGAGAAGGGCGGCATATAAATCAAATTTAAAAAAAAAAAAGATTTCTAACTAGGTGAATAACAATAAACTAGCCAAAAGCAACTTCACGCGTTGTTCTTGATTCTTTGGGTCTGAGAAGGACAGGACCTCCCTTAGGTCTTTAAGGAAAGAGTTTCAAGAATTCTTTTTTTAAAAATAAGCTTTTTAATTTTTTTAACTTGAACATGTCATCTTCCATTAAACCGTTGTCTGGATACAAATGTCTCTGTGCTATTACACACCAAATTTACAGTGTTCATTACATTGATAATAATGCTCTAATTTTACAATAATAATAATCAGTAAAACTCTATTCATTTCTCCCTCTTAACACATCTTCTGCTTAAAAATAGAATATATTAATCTTAACAATCATATTAATCATCATCATCATACTGTTTACATTTCTATCTTAACATATGTTCTTTACGTCACTGATCTCCATTTATTTCTCCCTTCTGTTTTTATTCTCCAACCATCCATAAAATAGCTCCCATGTCATGTAATATTCAGTTTGTTCTTTCTCCTTTATAGCAAGCATTCATCTGTTCATTTCTGCACATTTCAGGAGTTTCATGGATTCTGTTTCAGCCAGGAGAGCAAACAAGCAGCTTATATATATATAAGACAGGGTCTTATTTTCGGGGAAACACGGTATTAAGCCAAGTTGTGTCTTTTTGGCCTTTGGTCCAGATAATTCACCTGACTTTCTTAGATGCAGATCATTCAAGTTCTTCATTCCCAGCATTCCTGGATCATCTTTTCTTGCATTCTCCTAAATCCAGTTCATAACATGCCGTGATATTCCTCATCTGTTTAAATAGCTTAATTACCCTCCAGAAGGTATTTGTTTCTCTAATTAGAAGCTAAAAAATATTTGACTGAAAGTCGCCTGGAGGGGCATTGAATGAATGTCTAAATTAGTTTACTTCCCTCAATTCACACATTTGCCATTGGACACTCTTCACAATTTACCATATTTTTTGGAGTATAAGACGCACCGGAGTGTAAGGCGCACCTTAGTTTTTGGGGAGGAAAATTAAAAAAAAAGCTGATTGGCAGGTGGATCGGCCTCCCAAAATACCCCCAATCAGCTGTTCCCAGAGGTGAATTTTAGCAACAGGTTTTTTTGGTTGTGAGCTCTGTGCCTTGCTTTTTTTTTTTTTTTTTTTTTGCTTTTTTTCCTGCCTCTGAAAGCCTCTGAAACAGCTTTAGAAAAAAAGCCTCTGAAGCTCTGTTTGGGGGCTTCTTTTCTGAAGCTCTGTTTGGAGGCTTTTTTTTTCTGAAGCTTCATTTCTGATGCTTTTTTTCAGCCTCTGAAACCTCCGTTTGAGAAGCTGGGCGGGGCTACATTCGGAGTATAAGACGCACCCAGATTTTCACCCTCTTTTTGGGGGGAAAAAGGTGCATCTTATACTCCGAAAAATACGGTAAGTAAAAAACAGAGATGAATCAATAGGACAGCTAAGGTCTCAAGCAAGATAGAATAAGATATTTTGCTCCCCTCCCTCTTTGGAAAAGCATGAAAAGAAGGATTAAAATATTGAATACTTGAAATATTGAGTAGTCTTAAAGGGCAGGACATCGAGTTGGAAGTTCAAACAATCATCTATCTGTCTGGCTCCTTGGACTGTTCTGAGAACACAAAGATTAACTACGATTGGAGTGCTGAGAATGATGATGGGGTTACTGATAGGGGAAGGGGAAGGGGAAGGGAGGAAGAAAAGAAGGGAGGAAGAATGGAGTGAGGGAGAAGAAGGAGAAGGGGAAGGAAGGAAGAAAAGAGAAGAAAAGAAAGGGAAGGGAGAAGAAAGGAAGGGAGGAAGAAGGGAGTGAGGAAAGGGAAGGGGAAGGGGAAGGGAAGGAAGGAAGAAAGAAAAGAGAAGGAAAGAAAGGGAAGGGAAGGTAGAGAAGAAGGGAAGGGAGGGAGAAGGGAGGGAGGAAGGAAACTTCCAATTTCCTTTGCAGCAAATATAAGTGCCCTTATTAATCTCTTATTCTATGATTACAAAAAAGCTTTCTTTTTCCTGTTACCTATTATTTTTCCCCTAATCATCAAAGCCACAAGTCTTACGTGCATCCTTTTCCATTTCATGCAAAAAAAAAAAAAAATCTATAAGAGGTCTCCAGTCAACCATAAATCAAAACAGTCAACAAGGCATTGATGTGGCTGAAGCCCTGCCCCCTTTTTACACATGTATCAAGTACAATGCACCCAAGAGCATAGGGTTTCAATCATGAAGCCCCTTAACCAGGGGTGAAATGTTCCCGGTTCGGAACGGATCGCCCGATCCGGTAGCGATGGTGGCGGGTGGTTCGGAGAACCGGTAGCAAAAATCCCTGCCCCCCTCCCAATGCCCAGCTGAGCTGCGCGATCATCAGAGGCTTTTTTAAAAAAAACTTTTAAAAGCATTTTTTCTTTGGCCGAAAAAATGCTTTTAAAAGTGAAAAAAAAAAAAGCCTCTGATGATCGCGCAGCTCAGCTGGGATCGTCAGAGGCTTTTAAACGCATTTTTTCTACAAGCTCTTCGGCTGAAGAGGATGTAAAAAAATGCCTTCAAAAGGCTCTGAATATAATTCTTTATTGGCCAAGTGTGATTGGACACACAAGGAATTTGTCTTTGGTGCATATGCTCTCAGTGTACATAAAAGGAAAAGAAAAAGAGAGGAAAAAAATACATACATCAAGAATCATAAGATACAACACTTATTTATTTATTTATTTATTTATTTATTTATTTATTTATTTATTTATTTGTTTGTTTGTTTATTTATTTATTTATTTATTTATTTATTTATTTATTTATTTATTATTTAAATTTTTATACCGCCCTTCTCCCGAGGGACTCAGGGCGGTGCACAGCCACAATAAAACACGTATATCCATAAAATTTAAAAACAGTTTAAAACACATTAAATAATTTGGCCCTATAATTAAAACTAAAACACCCATTAAAATTCGTTATTAAGCCAGCCCAGCCTGTTGAAACAGTAAAGTCTTAAGGGCATGGCGAAAGGTATGTAGGTCAGGGATCATACGAATCTCCGGGGGCAATTCATTCCAGAGGGTAGGTGCCCCTACAGAGAAGGCTCTCCCCCTGGGGGTTGCCAGTCGACATTGTTTGACCGACGGCACCCTGAGGAGTCCTTCTCTGTGGGAGCGTATTGGCTGGTGGGAGGCTATCGGTGGCAGAAGGCGATCTCGTAAGTTATTGATAGTCACAGGCTACTAATAACCTATAAATAGGGAAGCACCCTATTTCTGTGTAAACAGGGTGCTTCCCACTCACATTTAATTCTGTAGTGTAAATGATAGCATCCTTCCCCCCCCACCACCACTACTACACCCACTGCTTTGATCTTATATTTAAGCAACTCTTAGAAAATAACTAATAAGGGATTAAAGGCTCTCTACTGTGCAAGTTCCTTTTAACTCTCTTTTGATTAGGTGAGGCCTCCAAGGCAGAACCATCCATCAAGTTTGGAAGTTAAATAAACTTCTTATCGTCATTAGCATCAAGATAGTTTCCCTTATAACCCTTTTCGGTTAATATCATCTATTCATCCATCCATCCATCTTCATTTTTGGTGTTTAACGATCCAAGGGCTCCAGGCAACTTTTAAAGTTGCTTCTTCCCATTTCAAAAGCTTAACCTCTCTTTAAGTCAACAGCTAAGGAGGCAAAATGGTAATGGATCGGATGACATCATGGCTGTCCAACAGTTGGCAAAAATTCTGAGTTTGGAAAAGAACATAGAACAGTGATGGCTAACCTTTTTGCCATCACGTGCCAGGAAGGGGGAGGTTCGTGCGCGCGTGTGCCCACACGCATAATTCTATGCACCCCACCCTGCAAATGCACACATGACCCCCCCTCCCCTCCTCCTGGCACGCGATGGCCCGGTAGGCCCATTTTTCTTTCTCACCTGGCTCCAGATCCCCTCTATGCATCTGGGGAGGGTGAAAACAGCCTTCCCAGGCCCTCCGGAGGCCCAAAATGGCCCGTTTCCCGACTTCCGGTTGGACAGGAAGTGACTTTTTTTGTTGTCCCCAGCCTCCAGGGACTCCTAGAGAGGCTGAGCTGGCGTGTCAGGCGACATGGCTCCATGTGCCACCTGTGGCACGCATGCCATTGGTTTGCCATCACGGACATAGAATATCAGAGTTGGAAGGAACCTTGGGGGGGTCTACTAATCCAACTCCCTGTTGAAGCAGGAGATGAGCCTCTATATACCAATATCATTTCAGACAGATAGCTGTCCAGTGTCTTCTTAAAAGCCTCCAGTGATGGAAGCCCCATAACTTCAGAAGGTGACATTGGCTGATTGTTCTCACTGTCAGGAAATCTGCATGTTTGTGTGAGAGTAAGTTCGGTGCTGAGCAGGGAGTTTGTCAAGGAAGTCTGATGCCTTCCTAGCTGCGTAACGTATTTATGGAGGAGGAAGATATGTTGAATTCACTGCCTTATTTGTACCAATAGTAAAGGAGGGATACAAATAAATAAATGCAATTAATGCATCACTAAATCTCCAGTGGCTA
This sequence comes from Pantherophis vulpinus, assembly GCA_037215915.1. NCBI lineage: Eukaryota > Metazoa > Chordata > Lepidosauria > Squamata > Colubridae > Pantherophis > Pantherophis vulpinus. The sequence continues at coordinate 29,955,551 of JAXLNS010000010.1, forward strand.
AGACGCTGAGCTTGTCGATCGAAAGGTCGGCAGTTCAGCGGTTCGAATCCCTAGTGCCGCGTAACAGGGTGAACTCCCGTGACTTGTCCCAGCTTCTGCCAACCTAGCAGTTCGAAAGCCCGTAAAAAATGCAAATGGAAAAATAGCTACAATAGTTTATAGCTACAAGCTATAAGGAGAATCAGTATAAGATGCTATATAGATGGTACTTAGCACCATCTAGAATTGCTAAGATCTATCCAAATGCAAGCCCCAAGTGTTGGAAATGCGGCCACCACCAAGGTACCTTCTATCACATGTGGTGGACCTGTCCGGAAGCAAGGAAGTTTTGGAAAAAAGTACAAAAATGGATCCAAGAAATATTAAAGGAGGATATTAATTTCTTGCCGGAAATCTATCTCCTGGGAGTGCTAAAATGAACATTTGATAAGGACAAGAAATATTTGATTATTCATATTGTCACAGCTGTTAGACTATCCTATGCCAGATATTGGAAAGAGAAAAGAGGTCCAACCGAGGAACAGATAGTCAATAAGATACTTGACTGCGCAGAAATGTGCAGATTAACGTATGTGTTAAACGGAAAGGAGGATTCAGAATTTTATACGATCTGGGATCTGTGGAATAGGTGGTTGGAAATTAAATGCAAAAGTTAATACTCATGAGGAATAATGCACAACTATTAGTTAATCCTATATATTATTGTACCTTAACTAAACAGTAATTAATTTTATATATAAGAATTTTTGTACAAACTGTATAATTAATTAGATACTTGATTAGACACCCGCACTTGTAAATATACAATATGACTACACGTTGCCGAACCGTAAAGTTTGAATTGTAATATATTCTTAATTCAATAAAATTTCATTTAAAAAAAAAAATGCAAGTAGAAAAATAGGGACCACCTTTGGTGGGAAGGGAACAGCGTTCCGTGCGCCTTTGGCGTTGAGTCATGCCGGCCACATGACCATGGAGACGTCTTCGGACAGCGCTGCCTCTTCGGCTTAGAAACGGAGATGAGCACCATCCCCTAGAGTCAGGAACGACTAGCACATATGTACGAGGGGAATCTTTACCTTTACCTTTATATTGGCAAAGTCTTGTCTCCTTTGTGTTAAACTCTGAACACCTCTGAACCTGCTAAGCTTTATTGCTCATGTTCTGGAGCTTGACAGACATTTGATGCTTCAAATGTTGCTCCTGGTGCCTTGTGCTGCCCATTTTTTGTTATTTTTTCCCTGATGAATGTTGAAACTGAACCCAGCAGAGAGCAGAGCAGGCAAAGAGAATTCTGTAATGTCATCAGGTCTGCTGATGGCTCAGAATTGAAGTAGCTGGGAGCGGAGGGCTGGCACTAGAGCCCCAGAACAAAGGACCCATGCAAATATTTTATTTTACAAAAGCCGGATGCGTTTTATACCACTTTTTTTTTTAAATCACTTTAAACCTTTTGCAACCAAGGCTGCATACAGTAGGCTGCATTGTAAACGGAATTTGACAGCCTTATTGGTTTAGGAGCCCATTTGGAAATTGGAAAGCACACACACAGAGAGAGAGAGAGAGAGAGAAACACAGCCACACAAACCAACTGACAAAATGATTTCCAGGAGAAATTGACTTCTTCAACGTCAATCCCCATGGCTGACTGCCTCCCTTTGCAAATGGCTGTCACAACAGGACATTTAGCCTCATTTCGGAGCAGGAGAGATGGAGGACATACAAATCTAATTCACAAACAAAACAAAACAAAACAACAAAACAAAACAAAACAAAACAAAACAAAACAAAACAAAACAAAACAAAACAAAACAAAACAAAACAAAACAAAACAAAACAAAACAAAACAAAACAAAACAAAACAAAACAAAACAAAACAACAAAACAAAACCCTGAAGAGACAAATAAAATAAAAAATAAAATAAAATAAAAATTTAGCAGCATTTTTGTGAAGTCCAGGAACAAATTGGATTCTAGAAGTGGTCGCTTGGCTTTGTAGCCTGGCTCCATCCATTTGATTTAGAGTAGAGTAGAGTAGAGTAGAGTAGAGTAGAGTAGAGTAGAGTAGAGTAGAGTAGAGTAGAGTAGAGTAGAGTAGAAGAGGAGAGGAGAGGAGAGGAGAGGAGAATAGAATAGAATAGAATAGAATAGAATAGAATAGAATAGAATAGAATAGAATAGAATAGAATAAGAGAGTAGAGTAGAGTAGAGTAGAGTAGAGTAGAGTAGAGTAGAGTAGAGTAGAGTAGAGTAGAAGAGGAGAGGAGAGGAGAGGAGAGGAGAGGAGAGGAGAGGAGAATAGAATAGAATAGAATAGAATAGAATAGAATAGAATAGAATAGAATAGAATAGAATAGAATAGAATAGAATAGAATAGAATAGAATAGAATAGAATAGAATAGAATAGAATAAGAGAGGAGAGGAGAGGAGAGGAGAGGAGAGGAGAGGAGAGGAGAGGAGAGGAGAGGAGAGGAGAGACATCTTCTTAAAAACTTCCAGTGTTGGAGCATTCACAACTTCTGGAGGCAGGTTGTTCCACTGGTTAATTGTTCTAACTGTCAGGAAATTTCTCCTTAGTTCTAAGTTGTTTCTCTCCTGGATTCATTTCCACCCATTGCTTCTTGTCCTGCCCTCAGGTGCTTTGGGGAAGAGCTTGACTCCCTCTTCTTTGGGGCAGCCCCTGAGATATTGGAAGACTGCTATCATGTCACCCCTAGTCCTTCTTTTCATTTATTTCATTAAAAAAACCCAAGGAGGCTAATACTCTGTTTTCCCCAAAATAAGACCTCCCCTGATAATAAGCCCAATGGGGCTTTTGAGTGCATGGCAACAAGGCCAAGTGCTTATTTCAAGGTTCAAAAAAATATAAGACAGGGTCTTATTTTCACGGAAACACTGTAGGCATAAAGAGAGGTTTCGGGATGTGTCCACAGGTGGAAAGAAACAGTAAGTCATATTTCAGAGTCCTTTGGTGCAACAGCAAGGGACATTCTGGGATTTGAAGATGGAAATCAGGCTGCGGGAGTCTGTCCTACAGTCTGTGTGACCATCTCGCCACAGGGGAAGGGTTAGGAGCATGGACCCACAGTTTGATGGAATCAGTGGTGGGATTCAGCCAGTTCGCAATTATTCAGGAGAAGTGCTTGTTAACTTTCTAAGCAGTTCGGAGAACTGGTTTTTGGAAGAAATCTTTTTTTATTTCCCCCCCCCCCCACTTTACAGGGCTAATCCTGTAAGGAAGGCAGGAAGGAAACATTCTGGTGGTATTTCTAGCCTAATCTTTATTGCCCTGCTTACAGAAACTGCCTCTCTGGTTAACCCTTAGTACATTGTAACAGCTAAGGCAAAGCGCCCATCGACATGAGTGACGTTGAGTTTGGCCACGCCCACACGGTCACATGACCACCGAGCCACGCCCACCCAGCTGGCCATTAGGGCAGAGAACCGGTTGTTAAATTATTTGAATCCCACCACTGGATGGAATCCCTCCAAAGGTAAAGTCCCTCTCAAAAATAAACTCGGTGGATTTATGAATATATTTATTTTTGGCAGCAGTACAGAACATGGCTTTTAAAATTATTAATTCCCCTTTTGTCCAATTTTTGGGCTCAGAGATAGTCTGTCATCCGTGTATTAACCAGGTCAGTTAATAAACAAATATTTGCCAGGGTGCAGATGTTCTTGTGTCATGGGGAAGAAATGAACGTGGGAGAAAAGAAAATAAGGGAAAGAAATGGGGTAGAAAGCGGAATGACCACAGAAATTAAGAAAGGCAGGGTTTTTTTTGGTTGGGGCGGGGTAAAAACAGGAAAAAGATTAAAAGAATATAAGGAACAGTAACAGTGTTGGAAGGAACCCTGGAGGTCATCTAGTCCAGATGCTGCCATGGTTGTATTTGTGAAAAACAATCATAAATCACTTTTTTTCCAGTGCCAACTTTGAACAGTTAAATGAATGGTTGTATGGTAAGAGGATGCGGTGGCTCATTGGCTAGGATGCTGAGCTTGTCGATCGAAAGGTAGGCAGTTCTGCGGTTCGAATCCCTGGTGCCGCGTAACGGGTTGAGCTCCCGTTCCTTGTCCCAGCCAACCTCGAAAGCACGTTAAAAAATGCAAGTAGAAAAATAGGGACCACCTTTGGTGGGAAAGGAACAGCGTTCCGTGCGCTTTCGGCGTTGAGTCATGCCGGCCACATGACCACGGAGACGTCTTTGGACAGCGCTGGCTCTTCGGCTTTGAAACGGAGATGAGCACCGCCCCCTAGAGTCGGGAACGACTAGCACATATGTGCGAGGGGAACCTTTACCTTTAAGAGGATTACATGTTCAGACTAAAGCAAAAAAAATATATTTAAAGGTGCACTTTTGGAAAGTCTTAGAAGAATATTCGGTGGAAGTGTGTAAAAGGATTTCTATATTTGAAGAATAATAGTATTGTGACCATCACAATGATAAAACGAACAGCTCTGAGTTCTGCAGTGTTTTGCCTGAATATGGAATTAAACGTGAGGGGCTGGTGTACGGAAGGAAAGCCTGCAGGAGAATAAACAGAATACTTATGGAATGATTCAATATTGAGCAGAGGTAAAAGAATACAACGCCGTGCGATATTTCCTCCCCCGCTTAAAAATGTTTATAGATAAATGCATGAAAATGCTTGCGGCGAGGCTGGCCTTGGACGCGCACGGATTTTGGTATGCAGAAGAGGCTACATTTATTGGCTGAGAATCCCAATGATTCCCAGGGCAAGTTCGACCTATTGTCTGACGCATTCAGGTGTATAGATCTGAAAAATAATGTATCCAACTCCATGGTTGCTGGGTTAGACAGGAACAATTGCCAGTTACTCTTTAATTGCAACCTCCCTGCCAGGTAGCGCAAGTCGTGAATTTTTGTACCTGGATAAAATGTTTACTAAAAATGGACAAAGAAATCGAGCCTTGGTAGTACAGGGGTTTAAGGCACCCTGTTATTAAGCTTATTAAGACCAGCTGCCTGCAATTACTGCAGGGTTCGAATCTCTCCAAGGCTCAAGGTTGACTCAGCCTTCCATCCTTTCTAAGGTAGGTAAATTGAGGACCCAGTTGTGGGGGCAATAAGCTGACTTTGTATAAATATACAAAAGGATGAAGGCTAATGCTGAGCACATTGTAAGCCACCCTGAGTCTTTGGAGAAGGGCGGCATATAAATCAAATTTTAAAAAAAAAAATTGTTGTTAAAAAAAAAGTAAAAGTAGGTTTGTAATTTGTTGTTAGTAATGAATGCTTTTTCGAATGAGAAAGTGAGAATGGCTGCATTTAAGGATGCATTTTGTTACTATATGAAAATGAAGGGTATGTCAGGGGAAATACAACTATCTTGAATGCTATGGGATTTGGTATTTAAGAAGCTGAATGTAGAGAGCAGTGGTAAAGGCTAGAAACCAGGAGAGGGTGAGTTCTAGTCTCACTTTACTCATGAAAGCTGGCTTGGTGATTGTTGGCCAATCACCAGAAGATTGTGAGTTCTAGTCCCAACTTAGGCATCAAAGAAGCTAGGTGATTTTGGGTCGATCACCAGGATATGGTGAGTTCTAGTCTCATGTTACCCATGAAAGGTGGTTAGGTGACTGTGGGCCAGTCACTAGAAGATTGGGAGTTCTAGTCCCAACTTAGACATGAAAGCAGTTACCGGTACGTCTTATACTCTGAAAAATACGGTAGGTGGTTTTGGGTCAATCACCAGGCGATGGTGAGTTCTAGTCTCACCTTACTCATGAAAGCTGAATTGGTGACTGTGGGCCAGTCACCAGGAGATTGTGAATTCTAGTCCCACCCTTAGGCATGAAAGCAGCTAGGTGGTTTTGGGTCGATCACCAGGATATGGTGAGTTCTAGTCTCATGTTACCCATGAAAGCAGGCTAGGTGACTGTGGGCCAGTCACTAGGAGATTGGGAGTTCTAGTCCGACCTTAGGTATGAAAGCAGCTACCGTATTTTTCGGAGTATAAGACGCACCTTCCCCCAAATGTAGCAGAGGTGGGTTTCAGCAGGTTCTGACCAGTTCTGGAGAACCGGTAGCGGAAATTTTGAGTAGTTCGGAGAACCGGTAGTAAAAATTCTGACTGGCCCCGCCCCCATCTATTTGCTGCCTCCCAAGTCCCAGCTCATCGGGAGGAAATGGGGATTTTGCAGTATCCTTCCCCTGCCACGCCCACCAAGCCATGCCCACCAAGCCACACCCACAGAACTGGTAGTAAAAAATTTTGAAACCCACCACTGGAATGTAGCCCCGCCTACCCACTGGCCCCCACCCTTTGGCTTCTGCCTCCCAGCAATTTACCTCTTTGCAGCAAGCAGCAAGAAGAAACAGCCCATTTCAGCTTCAGCACATCCTGATTAGCACAAGTTGATTTTTTCCCTTGGATCGGCCTCCCGACTCTCAGCTGTTTCAGGCTGCAGGGATGGCCATTGCCTATTGCTGCGCGGGCCTCTGCTGCTTGCTGCAAGGAGGTAAATTGCTGGGAGCGGATTTTTTTTTTTCTTATGCTAATCAAGCTATGCTGAAAATGAAAATGAAAGTAAAGCAGGCTGTTTGCTGTTTGCTGCAATGAGGCAAAATTGCTGGGAGGCAGAGGCAGATTTGTTTTTCTTGTTTTCCTCACCAAAAAAGGTAGGTGCATTTTATACTCCGAAAAATATGGTACTTTGGGTCAATCACCAGGATATGATGAGTTCTAGTCCTGCTTTAGGCATGAAAGCTGGCTGAGTGATTTTGATTCCGATCACTGATTCCCAGCTCAATTCATCTCACATAGTTGTGTTTTTTTGGGGTGAGAAACAGGAGGAGGAAAGAGTATTAGGTATGTTCACTGCCTTGAGTTATTTATAAAAATAATAAAGGCAGAATAAAAAAACAACAGCTAAAAGTGTGTGGGTCATAAAACAAGAAAAGATGAGGTACAGAATGAAAGTGTCCCGAATGAACATCAGCTGCATAGAAAGTGAGCATTCAGTATGAAGAAGGTATATACTAAGATATTTTGGTCATGAAGATGAGGATTGAATAACAAAACAAATATAGAGATGTCGTGAGTGGAGAAGAAGGGGAAGGCAAAAGCAATTTGTGGTTGCATGGAGTTGATGGAATCCCCCTCCCCAAACTAAGAGGAATTTAATTACGAAAGGCAATGATTTGTGGTAATAGAAAGAAATAGAAAGTGTAATGAATGATATGAAGGGTGAGAGCAAATTTTAGTGATGTTTCTCATCTCAAACCTGCATTTATTTCCTTCCTTTCTGACTGCATAATGTTGCTTGTTCCAAAAGGGAATTACACTGCATGTATGTATGTATGTATGTATGTATGTATGAATGTATGTATGTATGTATGTATGTATGTATGTATGTATGTATGTATGTATGTATCTATTCTTTTATGTACACTGAGAGCCTATGCACCAAGACAAATTCCTTGTGTGTCCAATCACACTTATTTATTTATTTATTTATTTATTTATTAGATTTTTATACCGCCCCCTCTCCTGAAGGACTCGGGGCGGTGAACAGCCAAAATTAAAAAACATACAATATAAACATTAAAATACGTTTAAAACAGAATTAAATCCAAAATGGGTCCCCAATTTAAAATGCCTTACCCATGGCCAATAAAGAATTCTATTCCATTCTATTCTATTCTATTCTGTTCTGTTCTGTTCTGTTCTGTTCTGTTCTGTTGTTCTGTTCTGTTCTACTTGACTCTACTCTACTCCTCTCCTCTCCTCTCCTCTCCTCTCCTCTCCTCTCCTTTTCCTTTCGCTGCTTTTTCCTCTCTTAGTTTGTGATTTTTAGCATGGCACAGAATAGTGTTAACGCCTCATAGTTTTGGCATATAGGTTGAGTTTAACCATGATTCTCAAATTCTTCAGTGGATTCTTCTTAAGGACTCTACGATGGGTCTTCTTCTTGGGTGGACGTAGAGCCTTCTGGATCTCCTGGCTTTTTAGGATCCTTCCAAGATCAGTATTGGTCATCTTATGCATTGGCAGATTATTCTATTCTATTCTATTCCTATTCTTCCAGCCTTCCATTCTATTATTCCATTCCATTCCATTCCATTCCATTCCATTCCATTCCATTCCTATTCTTCCAGTCTTCCATTCTATTATTCCATTCCATTCCATTCCATTCCATTCCATTCCATTCCATTCCATTCCATTCTATTCCTATTCTTCCAGTCTTCCATTCTATTATTCCATTCCATTCCATTCCATTCCATTCCATTCCTATTCCTATTCCTATTCCTATTCCTATTCCTATTCCTATTCCTATTCCTATTCCTATTCCTATTCTTCCATTCTATTCTTCCATTCCATTCCATTCCATTCGTTCTGATCAGTGGTGGGTTGCCCCCGGTTCAGACCGGTTCGCAAGAACCGGTAGTAAAACCAGCTGGAAGCCCCGCCCACTGCCCCGGATGTCATCATTGGCGATCTGCGCATGCTTCGTTCGCGTGTGTGCGATCCCATTGCAAACTGGTAGTAAAGCCGCCCGTATCCTGAGAAAGGGCGGCATATAAATCGAACCAATCAATCAATTTAAAATTTAAATTTTGGGGGTTTTAAATTAAGCCAAATTTATTTAATATTTTTAAATTATATCTTGTTTTTAAATAGGCTGTACACCGCCCTGAGTCCTTCGGGAGAAGGACGGTATAGAAATAAAATTATTATTATTATTATTATTATTATTATTATTATTATTATTATTATTATTATTATTATTATTATTATTATTATTATTATTATTATATCAATCAATCAATCAATGTAAGTAGAACCCACCCCTGGTTCCGATCCTTGCCCAGTGCTTGGGGGAGTGGGAGAGGTGGGTCTTCATGGCTTTGGAGAAGACTAAGAGGGTATAGTGGTGTGCTGTTGTGGTGGGATTAAACCATGAAGTGCTGTGCAGACAATGAGAAACGGTTAAATTGTGGTTGAGGTGAACCTAAAGCCTGAGTTCTCTACTTGATTTATTTGTTGCTCATTTGATCTGGCCCCGATTTCCTCTATCGTACAAACCTCAAAGTAGCAGTCAACCACTAATTAACATTTGTAATCTTCCTGTTAAGATTTCGGATTTTATTTTCTCTGTTTTTTATTCTACCCCATGTTCCTTCTTTTATTGAAATACATGAATGTGCCATACAATAAATACAAATGAATAAAAAATAGCTGTCGGTTAGAAAAATATTAGTCTGTCTAGAAAAGGAAACGGCTGAAGGGCATTGGATGGTAAAAAGTTAAGAGTAAAACAATTAATTAGAGATTTTATTTATTTGTTTCTTTAAGAGCAGCCTGGTGGTCTAGTGGTGAAGATGCTCATCTCCCATTCGGAAGGCTGAGAGTTTGACCCTAGGTAATTTAATTTAATTTAATTTAATTAATCATATGTCTATGCCGCCCAACTCCCAAGGGACTCTGGACGGCAAGCAGCAGATGTTTCTCTCTCAGGGCGCAAAGAAAAAAAATATCTGCTGTGAACTCCGCATAGGCATCAGGAAGGGGATCCAGCCAGTAAACGCTCAGCTTCATCCAGTCACTCCAACTCTACCCCAAATTAAGAGATTACAGGGTTGTTAAAAGGGAGTTTTTATTTATTTATTCGTTTATTTATTAAATTTCTTCACTGCTCATCTTGCTGTCACACATCTCTGGGCAGTTTACAATCAGACCAAACGATAGTATAAAAGTTAAACCAGTTAAGCAATGAAGCAATAAATAGATTAATATTAACAAGAAATAGCTAAGATAATGGGGCGTAGGGAATAGAACGAGATCGTCTGATTAAAACAATGAATTCACTGAAGGCAGTTCATATGAATTTGAGACTTCAGTTCCCAATGAAAGCGATTTGTGTGATTGTAACTAACTTTATCTCACTGGCTATTAAGAGGACCAGTGTCCTCTTAATAACCTAATTTGCATCCTAAACCTAGCTGATATCCAGAATTTATAGGAAGAGGTTATATAATATTTACAAAATTGGTATTCCAATACCAATTGGAATAATCCCGTCTCTTTCCATGTGCACCTTCTATTTGTCCCTAGTCTTGCTATCATCCACAGTGTCTGAAGAGATTGTCAGTTATCCAAGTCATGGTTGTCCCAAAGGTGCATTTTTCAGGAGGCAACTGGACTCTCTTTGTTTTTTTTTTCTTTTCTTTGAAGACATTTCGCTTCTCATCCAAGAAGCTTCTTCAGCTCTGACTGGATGGTGGGGAATGGAAGGATTTATATTCCTTGCAAACAGCTGGTCATTTGCATCCTTTTAGAGGGTCATTGAAGCACTTGGAGGTTCATCTGTGTTTATATTCCTTGCAGATAGTTACCAACTGTCTGCAAGGAGTATAAATCCTTCCATTCCCCATCATCCAGTCAGAACTGAAGAAGCTTCTTGGATGAAAAGCGAAACAACAAAAGAAAAAAGCACCTTTGGGACTACCATCCACACAGCTAGCCAACATAGTTTGGTCTACTCAGACTCAGCCCTTCCAAGACCGAGTGGCTGTGGTTTCTGGCGTCCCGATATAGCCAGCTGGCTCCATCGCTGACTATTGGGGGCGAGATATTGGCCCCCTCAGAGAGGGTTTGCAACTTGGGTGTTCTCCTGGATGCACGGCTGTCTTTAGAAGAGCATATGACGGCTCTGGCCAGGGGAGCTTTTTATCAGGTTCGCCTGATTCGCCAGTTGCATCCCTTTCTGGACCAGGACGCCTTGCACATGATCACTCACACCCTCATCCCGTCCCATCTGGATTACTGTAATGCTCTCTACATGGGCTCCCCTTGAAGAGCACTCGGAGGCTCCAACTGGTCCAGAATGCGGCCGGCGGGTGATTATGGGGGCAACATGGCGCACCCATGTAACACCTCTCCTGCGCGAGTTGCACTGGCTCCTGGTGGTCTTCCGGGTGCAATTCAAGGTGTTGGTTACCACCTTTAAAGCGCTCCATGGCTTAGGACCTGGGTATGTATGAGAGCGCCTTCTGCCACCGATAGCCTCCCACCAGCCTATTGGCTCCCAGAGAGGGACTCCTCAGGGTGCCGTCGGCCAAACAATGTCGACTGGCGACACCCAGGGGGAGAGCCTTCTCTGTGGGGGCACCTGCCCTCTGGAATGAACTGCCTCCGGAGATCCACATGATCCCTGACCTACGTACCTTTCGCCGTGCCCTTAAGACTCTTTTGTTTCAACAGGCCAGGCTGGCTTAGAAAATGAATTTTAATTGGGTGTCTGTAATTTTTAACATAAGGGCCAAATTTTTTATATATTTTAAATTGTTTTAAAATTTTATGGGTATATGTTGGTTTTAATATGGCTGTACACCGCCCTGAGTCCTTCAGGAGAAGGGCAGTATAAAAATTTAATAAATAATAATTAATAATAATAATAATAAACCAGGGGTCTTCACCTTAAACACTCAAAGAGCCATTTGGAGCCGTTTCCCACAGAAAAGAAAACACCGGGAGCCACAAAACCCTTCCCGTGCCTGACTATTTCTTGAGTGGCCACAAAACTAGCATATGTAGTTGAATTAAATGTTCTGTTTTCTTCTGAAACTTTTCTTGGATTTATCCGTGGTTGGCCTTCTGGGGGTTGAAAAGCTCAATAAATCGCGTGCTGGCAGGTGTCGCACATTGGCGGTTGTGACACATATTTTGAATGACAGGGAGCCGCAGCAGAGGGCTGAAAGAGCCACATGTGGCTCCAGAGCCGCAGGTTGCCGACTCCTGGCCTTAAGCTGTTCTCTTCTCCCACGATGCAACCAGAATGACGGTATTGCAAAAGATGTGAAGTGCTGACTTCAATAGCTGCAATATAGAACTGACCACACTGTAGAGGCGAAAGGAACAAATCCATGCAACTAATCTCAGGCCTAGGAATTTTCTCCCCACACAGAATGGTTAAGCTAATTGCTGCACTGCAGAAGGAAGTCGGTGAAATGACCCTACTCTTAGTAGTCCTTTCTCAAGGGAACCATATCTCATGCCTCTGATCAAGTGAACTGTGTCTTATAAAAGCTGATGGACCGTGAAAGTCTTTAAGGCAATGTTTTTCAACCTTGGCAGCTTTAAGATGTGAGGACTTCAACTCCCAGAATTCCCCAGCCAGCATGGAATATATATTTACAGACCCCCTCACATCCTGGACATAAACTTTTTCAACTCCTACCCTCAAAACGACGCTATAGAGCACTGCACATCAGAACAACTAGACACAAGGACAGTTTTTTTCCTGAACGCCATCACTCTGCTAAACAAATAATTCCCTCAACACTGTCAAACTATTTACTAAGTCTGCATTACTATTAATCTTCTCATCGTTCCTATCCACCCATCTCCTCCCACTTATGACTGTATGACTGTAACCTTGTTGCTGGTATCCTTAAGATTTATATTGATATTGTTTCTTGATTGCTTATTGGTACCCTATGACTATCATTAAGTGTTTTACCTTATGATTCTTGATGAATGTATCTTTTCTTTTATGTACACCGAGAGCATTTGCACCAAGACAAATTCCTTGTGTGTCTAATCACACTTGGCCAATAAAAATTCCATTCTATTAAAGTTGCCAAGGCTGAAAAACATTGCATTTTTAAACTGTGTCCCAAAATTCATCCAAAGGCCTTTTCATACTAAGCATCCCAAACGAATCACACTGGAATTTGCTCTTTGCCTCTCTTTTAAAATGTTTTTTTTACAACGTAGAAAAAAAAAGATATAAAAGTCAAGAAAAAAAATCATCTCTTTATTAAATTATCTAGGGACCAGAAGCTGGGTAGTAAACAATTAGGATGCTCCTGTTGTACGTAATTAACATGTTTAAAGCAGTTTGGATCAAAACAAATCATCCTCATTATCATAATATTGATGGGGTGGGATTTGGTCGATTTTTCCATCGGAGTGGTTTTCTAACAGAGTGGCTGCCCCTTTTATTTATTTATTTAACTATAGATTTAGAGAGGATGCCCGATTCTAAATGACACTGGACAGTTTACATCATCCAAAAAGAGAAATGAATGTTTTGCATCCGGGAAAGACTGGGTCAAACAGAATCCAATGGAAGCAAAGAACACACGTTACAAGTTTCCCTTGCCTTACAAAAGAAACATCATCCAGCTGGAAATTTGTCCTGGAAATAAATGCGGAAATATTCAAATCTGAACCCGGGTGATGAGACCCCCCAAAAAACAAACAAACAAACAAACAAACAAATCGATGAATTCCTTTCTGCTCCTTTATCCCGATTTGTCCATTCAATTCTCGGTTGGCTTTTATTTGCACCGTTGGGCAAGACCTTTTTGGTTTAGACAGGTTTCTAGTCCTTATCGCGGGGAAACAACAAACCGATGGGGGGGGGTGCTCATCCCACACCGAGCCACGCCTTAAGCCACGGTTTCCCATCGCAGGGGGCACAACTCCAGCCGCCTGCCGTGTGCCCTGCAGAGATGGGGTGAGGTGTGGGGGGCTAGGAAGCTTAATTCATTCCAGCAGAGCATCTCATCTGCCAGGAAGGCAGGCAGGGAAGGCTGAAATGCTTGAGGCCGGGAGGAGGGGGGGGAGGAGGAGGAGGAGGAGGAGAGGGGGGGGGCTAACTTCTCTTTCTCCCTCCCCCCAGGAATGCAGCTCCGGGGCCCTTGAACACCCCTTCCCTGCCTCGACCCTTCCCCACGATCCCAGGGAGCGCGCCAACTCCCTTCCCCGCAGCCAGCGATGCTCGCAAACGCCGCTCCATCCAACCTACAGGTGGCGGAGCTTCAGCTGGGTACCATTACCCAGACTTGATGGGAGAAGCCGACAGAAGATGCTTTTCCAGGGCGACCCCTTCCTCCCTCCCCCTGCGGGCATCAAGCCAAGCTCCGCCTTGACCCCGGCTGCCTAGCTCCAGACCAGGGGGTTCCATCGTGAAAATGCTCTCCTCCTCCTCCTCCTCTCCTCCTCCTCCTCCTCCTCCATCGCGCTGCGGCCAAAGCGGGGTACCGCGCCGAGCCAGTCGGCCGAGCGAACCAATAGTAGCCGCGGAAGGCGGAGCCCGAGAGCCAGCAAATTAATCGCTCGATGCATTGCGAGCCCAGCCGGTCCGGGCATCGAAGCTAAGCGCTCTCATCACTGCAGCGGGCGAGGCGAGCGGGAGTCTCGGCCACCGCAGCTGGCGAGGGTTGCGGGGTGGGGGGGGGGACCACCCCCAGTCGCTGGGCCGCCGGAGCCTCTGCCTTACCCCGAAGGGGGATGCCCTTTGGCGCTAAGGACGCGCCCGGCTCCGTGTTGCTTCTGCAGGTAGGAGAAAAAAAAAGTTTGAGGATGCTGGGTGGGTGGTCGTGGTTTGCGGGATGGGGGGGGGAATGAGGAGGGGGGGCTGGGGGTAAATGAGAGGGCTGAACGCGTGTCGTCCATCCATCCACCCGTCCGTCCTCATCCCGGGTTTGGGCTGTCCTCCGCGTGGGAAAAGCGAGATGCGCGTCTGGTACTCGGCTTACTCAGCGGGATGCTAACGTGCATGATCCGATGCGCCCCCAACTTTAGGGATCGGGCGCAGGGGGTGGCTGAACGATTGAGTAAGGCCTCCCTTCTGGGGGAGAAAAACTCCCCGCGGTTCCAGGGTTCTTCGTGGGAAAGAAGGCCTCCAAGCAAGGGAAGCGCTGGGTTCAAATCTTTCCCGGATTCCATCGATGCCTGGTGGGTGAGTAGAGAGGAGAAGTCTCTGTTAACCAGACATATTTCTAATGTGCGTCGCTCTTTTTTGGTGTGTGTGTTTGTGAGTGTGAGATCTGGTCCTGTAGCAGGCTAGTCCAGCGAGTGGTCGTGGTCCGTGGGGCTTAACATCTTGAGTAAATGCCTCTTACTAGATGGCGAGCCCAATTCTCCAGAGGGCAGAGGTGGCTCAGCTGAACTTTCTTTTCGGCAACTTGTAGGTGTGGATATGTAAGAGGGAGAGTAAAACAAGGTTTGCAATTCGGAGGATCGCCTGGAACCTCTGAGGATGCTGCTGCTACAGGAAAGAAAATTTGGACAGCCAGGACCTCATGCTGGGGGGATCCTCTTTTTGAGATTTCAATAGACAATGTTCTTCTGTTAGATGCAACCAGTCCAATTATAAGGAGGTCTCCACACTTTCCTTCTTGCTGCTGAAGTCGCATGTTATGTACAAACACTGTTTTTCCTTGCACCTTCCACTCCAGGCCCTACCACAATGTGAACCCCGTGCTCCTATTCTAAACAGCCCTTGAAGGGGTGGGGGGGGGGGACGACCAAATCTAATTGCACCCCCAAGGGTCTCGGCACTTCTGGAGCGCAGTTGAATCCATGTAATTCACAACACACTTCGCAATAAGGTTTGCCCCGATTTGGCACTGGAAATGCACGCGAGTGTTCCAGAGCAGTAACCTGATGGGTGGAAGAAATTCAACAGGTGATTAAAAAAAAAAAATTAGTTATTTTTACTCCACACTTTTTTCTCCACGCCTGGAGAGGAAAAAAAAAATAAATCACAGGCATAACCGCTGCAAATGGGAAAGGAAGGGGAGGGGGTGGGGGGAAAGGAGGAAGAAAATAGCTGGCAATGCCACTGATGCCAGCGGTGAGAGCCGATGGTAGCCTGATGCCTGAGCTTTAGAGAATGTCAACCAGCTGAAAATGGATTAAAAGCAAAAGCTCAGAGGTGGTTTCACACCTGGAGTATAAAAATAAGCCTGAGCCAAATCCGCACGCCAGTTTATTGTATTAAATATATGCATTAAACATATGCAGCCAGATGATTCATCCAGAATCTCCTGGGCCAGTCCTTTAAATCGAGTATTATAATTATCATTTGTTAGAGTGATGTCCCCCACTTTTTTTTTCTCCTGGGGAACTGGGAGGCTTACTTGGGAGATCTCCCTTGACTGTATTTCCAGACGAAACAACCTTGTTGGGCCGAGAGAGAAGGAACAGTGCTGAATCCCAAGGGATTTTTAAATGATGCGGAGAATGATAGGGCCTGGAAGGGACCTTGAAGGACTTCTAGTCCAACCCCATGCCCAAGGCAGGAGACAAGGACCCAGCTTTCCAACCATGCCTAGCCAAGTTCCATAACCACTACCTTGCAGGCTTTTTTATTTTATTTTATTTTTTTAGATTTATATCTGCCTTTCCTTCAGGAGCTCAGGGCCATATATGTAACGAGCCAGATCCCCTTTCCCCAGCATCTTCACCATAAGAGCCTTGGTGGCGCAGCAGACTAAAGTGCTGTTAAGTAGCACCAGCTGCCTGCAATTACTGCAAGTTCAAATCTCACCAGGCTCAAGGTTGACTCAGCCTTCCGTCCTTTCGAGGTAGGTAAAATGAGGACCTGGATTGTGGGGGCAATAAGCTGACTTTGTATAAAAAAAGAACACCGCTTGGGAGGGGGGGCGAAAGCCCTACTAAGCAGGTATATACAAAAGTATGAAGGCTATTGCTTAACACATTGTAAGCCGCCCTGAGTCTCTGGAGAAGGGCGGCATATAAATCGAACCAATAAATAAATTACGTTTTCACCTGGCTGTCAGACCAAGAGAGAGGAAGTGAAGCTGGGTCTCCCCATTCCTTCTCCAGCCTCTTCACATCTAATGTAGGTTGCTTCTCAACCTTGGCAATTTTAAGAGAGGTGGACTTCAACTCCCAGAATTCCCCAGCCAGGATTGGGGAATTCTGGGAGTTGAAGTCCACAGGTCTTAAAAGTGGCCAATATTGAGAAATACTGATCTAATGACACTTGGTGGCCTCTGTCTTGGGAGAGACCCTTCTATAATAACAGTTATCTCTCTCTCTTTTTTTAATCGGAAGGTGCTATTTCTGCAGAGTAATAACCCTGCTGAGGTTCAGTTCACTTTTTGTTTCTCTTAAACACATCTCAAGGCCAAACTACTGATGTCAACAAGGAAATGTTGGGTTGCCTTGGTAGGACCCTCCAAGGGTATCAAACCCCAAAATCAAGGATAACGTGATATGATCCTTCCAAGTCGAGTTCTTTATTGTTTCATACCTATAGACAGAATCTTGCCAAATTGAGGACTCTACTATCTGCATCTAGAACAGGGGTCTCCAACCTTGGCAACTTTAAGACTTGTGGACTTCAACTCCCAGAATTCCTCAGCCAGCTTAAACTTGCCAAGGTTGGAGACCCCTGTTCTAGATGCAGATAGTAGAGCTTTGCTTTGCTGGCTGAGGAACTCTGGGAGTTGAAGTCCACAAGTCTTAAAGTTGCCAAGGTTGGAGACTCCTGATCTAGAATATACTCAGTGAACAATTAGGGAGTGGCTGTCTTACACCCTCTTTTTCTCACACATGGTATCTGGGCTACGTTGCCTTTTTACTCCTCTGGAATGCACCCCTTCCCTCCTGGAAATAGAATAGAATTTTTATTGGCCAAGTGTGATTGGACACACAAGGAATTTGTCTTGGTGCATATGCTCTCAGTGTACATAAAAGAAAAGATGCGTTCATCAAGAATCATAAGGTACAACACTTAATGATAGTCATAGGTTACAAATAAGCAACCAGGAAACAATATCAATATATATCGAAAGGATAGCAGCAACGAGGTTACAGTCATACAGTCATAAGTGGGAGGAGATGAGTGATGGGAACGATGAGAAGATTAATAGCAGTGCAGACTTAGTGAATAGTTTGACAGTGTTGAGGGAATTATTTGTTGAGCAGAGTGATGGCGTTCGGGAAAAAACTGTCCTTGTGTCTAGTTGTTCTGGTGTGCAGTGCTCTATAGCATCGTTTTGAGGGTAGGAGTTGAAACAGTTGATGTCCAGGATGCAAGGGGTCTGTAGATATTTTCCCAGCTCTCTTTTTGACCAGTAGACAGGTCCTCAATGGAAGGCAGGTTGGTAGCCATTGTTCTAATTCTCCTCAGAAGTCCGTGTCTGTCTTGTTGGGTTGCAGAAATTCATCTCCTCCTTGCGTTTGACCGCAAAGACCATCATTCATTGGGATCCGGGGGTGTCAGACTTGTTTTCCAGATGGTAAACAGCAAACAGCGTCAGCACAATTCCTTTAATCAGGTCAAGGAAAGGACCCAGCAGAGGTAGCATTCGTACAATGCACTTAACTCCAGTCGGCCTTGTTTCCCTTGAGAGTTCTCCCAGGGTCGCGCAATCTCAATCTGTTGTGTCAGCAGACAGTTGGAAGGATCGTGTGAGCCCAGAAAATAGGTTAATTCACCCAGGGAAGTGCGTCGTTGTGTGAACAACTCTGGCAAAATAAATCATTTTTGTGAAAAAACTGAGGGTGATAAGGATGGAGGCATTGTTGGCAGGAACATGCAGGTTTTCTATTATCCATCTGTCATCCTTGCTCAGGCAAGCTTCTTCTGTTTTTTCAGTCTTACAGAAATCTGCCAAACCTATTTAACTAGAGGTGGCGGGAGCTGTAGATTCCCCACCACGACCAGCCACCTTCCAAATACAACCCTGATCTGTATCCAGCCGAATTCTCGTTTTCTTTTTTTCTTTTTGTTATTTTCTCACTTTTTCTTTTTTTCGGGGTGGGAACGCTGATGGAATTAAGAATCGAAAAACAAAAATTCTTTGCTTTACTGAGGGGAATGTTTCTGGGCGAAGAAACGGTGCAAAATGTGTCAACAGGCAGCCTTGTTAAGCAGGGGTGGGCTTCAAAAATTTTAGCAAGGGGGTCTCGGCCTGATTGCTGGTTGGGTATGGCCATGGTGGGTGTGTTCTAATCGGCCTCCTGCACCCCGGTCAGGAGGGAGGACGTTTTTGCCCTCCCCGGGCTCCGGAGGTTTTTCTCGAGCCTCCAGGATGGTGAAAATGGCCTCCCCAGGCTCCGGAGGCCCTCTGGAGGCCGGAAACAGCCTGTTTTTCGCCCTCCCTGAGCCTCTGCACATGCCCTGCACTTACCTGCATACAAAATGGGCCGTGTGGGGACTCCTGGGAGGGGCGGGGTGGTGTGAGCGGGGCCAGCCAGGAGTGGGATTTGGGGGTTCTCCGAACTGCACAGAATCTTAGCTAGAGGTTCGCCCGAACCCGTGCGAACCCCCAGCGGCCCATCCCTGCTGCTAACTAATTTTAAAAGTGCATGGATTTGGTCAGGAGCGATGGGTACCATGTTTCCCTGAAAATAAGACCCTGTATTATATGTTTTTTTTTTTGAACCCTGAAATAAGCGCTTGGCCTTATTGCCATGCACCCAGAAGCCTGATTGGGCTTATTATCGGGGGATGTCTTATTTTGGGGGAAACAGGGTATCTCAAGAGAAACTGGGCTGTGTGGTGAGGAGCATGGAGGATTTCATTTAGAAAACCAGGCACTGGGCATTGTGTCACCCAGCATAACGGAATAGCTGGCTTCTCAAGCTGGAGACAGATCCCTCCTTAAGAGCCTTTCCCGGCTTGCCAGAAACATGTGGTGGCTGTTTTGTGAAGGCTTTTGCTGCCAGCTGGCAAAGGTGTTTTGGGCTGATAGAGAATATGAGGAGAGGTGGCTGGAAAGAGAGTTGCAGACAAACAATTGGTGGTTGCAGAAAGAACTGGGGGGGAAAGAGCGAAGAGGAAGGAAAGAAAGAATGGAGAAATGGATTGCTTTCTCCTCTGTACACCTTCACCGCTCCCTCTTTCTTTCCTATGAGGATGGAAAGGACTGTGCATCTACAGATTATCATAGTTGGAAGGGACCTTGTAGGTCATCTAGTCCAACCCCCGTCCAAGCAGGAGACCCTACGCCATTTCTGACAGATGGCAGTCCAGTCTCTTCTTGAAAGCTCCCAGGGATGAAGCTCCCACAACTTCTGAAGGCAACTTCTGTTCCATGGGTTGATGGCTCTCACTGTCAGAAAATTCCTCCTTATTTCCAGGTTGAATCTCTCCTTGTTCAGTTTCCATCCATTATTCCTTGTCTGGCCTTCGGGTGCCTTGGAAAATAGCTTGACCCCCTTCCTCCTCTCTGTGGCAGCCCCTCAAATATTGGAAGATGCTCTCCTGTCTCCCCTGGTCCTTCTCTTCACTAGACTAGCCATGCCCAGTTCCTGCAACCGTTCATCGTATGTTTCAGCCTCCAGTCCCCTAATCATCCTGGTTGCTCTTCTCTGCACTTTTTCTGGAGTCTCAACATCATTTTTTATAATATGGTGACCAAAACTGGATGCAGTATTTGTAGATGAAGAGTAAATTGCAGCCAGAACTGAGGTTCACGAAAGAGGCATCTGCTCCTGTGTTAGTCAGAAAGTTGCTACACTGCAAGTGTGAATATGCCGGTGAACACATTAAATAACTTGGAGGGTAGGGCCAAGATCAGAAACTCATGTCTTCGTTTTGGGGGGGGGGGCAGTGTGTGTCTCTCCCCACCTCCAGTGTTCTAGCATTCAAAAGCAAATTTTGGGGGTGTAATCCGCTCCCCTTTTTGCTCCTGGAATGACAGCTGATTCCTTCCTTCCTTCCTTCCTTCCTTCCTTCCTTCCTTCCTTCCTTCCTTCCTTCCTTCCTTCCTTCCTTCCTTCCTTCCTTCCTCCCTCCCTCCCTCCCTCCCTCCCTCCCTCTTTCTTTCTTTCTTTCTTTCTTTCTTTCTTTCGTTCGTTCTTCTGGATTCCTTCCTTCCTTCCTTCCTTCCTTCCTTCCTTCCTTCCTTCCTTCCTTCCTTCCTTCCTTCCTTCCTTCCTTCCTTCCTTCCTTCCCTTCTTTCTTGATTTCTTTTTTTCTCTCTGGATTTCTTTCTCTTTGGATTTCTTTCTTTCTGGATTTCTTTCTTTCTTGAGTTCTTCTGGATTCCTTCCTTCCTTCCTTCCTTCCTTCCTTCCTTCCTTCCTTCCTTCCTTCCTTCCTTCCTTCCTTCCTTGATTTCTTGATTTCTTTCTCTCTGGATTTCTTTCTTTCTGGATTTCTTTCTTTCTGGATTTCTTTCTTTCTGGATTTCTTTCTTTCTTGAGTTCTTCTGGATTCCTTCCTTCCTTCCTTCCTTCCTTCCTTCCTTCCTTCCTTCCTTCCTTCCTTCCTTCCTTCCTTCCTTGATTTCTTTCTTTCCTTCTCTCTGGATTTCTTTCTCTCTGGATTTCTTTCTTTCTGGATTTCTTTCTTTCTTGAGTTCTTCTGGATTCCTTCCTTCCTTCCTTCCTTCCTTCCTTCCTTCCTTCCTTCCTTCCTTCCTTCCTTCCTTCCTTGATTTCTTGATTTCTTTCTCTCTGGATTTCTTTCTTTCTGGATTTCTTTCTTTCTTGAGTTCTTCTGGATTTCTTCCTTCCTTCCTTCCTTCCTTCCTTCCTTCCTTCCTTCCTTCCTTCCTTCCTTCCTTCCTTCCTTCCTTCCTTGATTTCTTTCTTTCTTTCTCTCTGGATTTCTTTCTTTCTGGATTTCTTTTTTTCTGGATTGCTTTCTTTTTGGATTGCTTTCATTCTGCATGGCTTTCTGAAGGATGTAAGGATTTCAGGATGGCCTTACATTTTATTTTAGAAATTCTAAAACAGTCTAAACGGGCGAGAAAGAGCGCCATCCTGAGATTAAGTTGAAAACCATTTAGCATAAATTGCACCAGCTCTTCTTCTCCATGTTCTGCCCATCGAAATGATAGGCCTATGCTGGGAACCATATTAATACCTTCCCTCACAATGTTTGCAGAATGAGCTAATTGCTTTAACTTAATTGATAAACGAAGCAAGCCAAGCTCAGCAACCCTATTATGCAACTTAAGTAAAACAACATAGAGCAATATAGATGATTTGTTTATTGTTAAATAATGACTGTGTTTTGAACTTCTTGTTCAGGGATTCCCTGGAGCAAAGCAAAAATTATGAGTGTGCCTTGACCAGAATTCGACAACATACTTAAGCTTTTACATATATAATATAATATATATATATATGTATATAAAAGTGTATGAAAATTAAGATTTATAACTGGAATAATGGAATCTAGGGAAAATATGTGGAAACTGATAAAAAAAAAGAAATGGAAAATAGGGATATAAATAAAACCGCTGAATAATAAATACTTACGATTGGCATGAATGGAATATAGGGAAAATATCTGAAATTATATTACATTGTGAAAAGGGATTAATGGGAGAATATTTGAATGCAATCATTTAGAGTTAGGTTTAGATTTTAGAAAAATGATTGATTTCAGTTTAAAGGGTTTCAATTTGAAAAAAGTAAAGAGGGGAGTGGAAAAAGAAAAATTGATGAAGATTAGAGATTAGGGCGAATGGTAATATTGTTAGAAGAAACAGAAGGAAAATAAAAAGTCAGAGAGAAAGAATTTTATGGCGAGAAGTGAAATATATAAAATGGTGTTTGAGAAACTAAAAGTGGTACAGATTTTTGACTCGGCCAATACTCTGTTCAGAAAAAATGCATTGTATGTGTGTTTGAAAAAAATAAAAAACTTTTATAAAAAAAACATACTTAAGCTTGAACGTAGATCTGAAAACACAATGATCATCATTATCATCATCATCATCATCATTTATTAAACTTGGATGCCACCTGACTCTCATCATCAACTCTGGGTGACTCAGAAACAAGGGCATTACAAAAAAACGACTAAAACATAAATAAGACAAAAGATGGCCAGTGGAATGAAGTTAGGGGGTCTCACTGTCCTTTGCCAAAGGCCTGGGGGAAGAACCAGGTCTTCCTAGTTCTTCTGAACAATAGCAGAGTGGGGGTCATCCATATCGCGGGGGAACCTTAGTCCGGAGGGCAGCCATTATTAGCAATAGCAATAGCAATAGTACTTAGACTTACCGTATTTTTCGGAGTATAAGACGCACCGGAGTATAAGACGCACCTTAGTTTTTGGGGAGGAAAATAAGAAAATAGCTGATTGGCAGGTGGATCGGCCTCCCGGAATACCCCCAATCAGCTGTTCCCAAAGGTGAATTTTAGCAACAGGTTCCTTGGTTGTGAGATCTGTGCCTTGCTTTTTTTTGCTTTTTTTCTGCCTCTGAAACTTCTGAAACTCTGTTTCAGAAAAAAACTTTTTTTTCCTGCCTCTGAAAGCCTCCGAAACAGCTTCAGAAAAAAAGCATCTGAAGCTCTGTTTGGAGGCTTTTTTTCTGAAGCTCTGTTAGGAGGCTCTTTTTCTGAAGCTCTGTTAGGAGGCTCTTTTTCTGAAGCTTTGTTTCTGATGTTTTTTTCAGCCTCTGAAACCTCTGTTTGAGAAGCTGGGCAGGGCTACATTCGGAGTATAAGACGCATCCAGATTTTCGCCCTCTTTTTTGGGGAAAAAGGTGTGCCTTATACTCCAAAAAATATGGTATGTAAGGCTCTGATCAAGCCAAATTCTCACTGACAGAGGCATCTACTCATATCTATTACTTTTTTTTATACCATAAATTTTCACTGAAATGAGTCTTTATCACAACTTCTTTAAGTGTGTTTAGAAGATGAGGTGAGAATAAGGAATAATGGGTTGAGCTTCTGAGGGGAAATTTAGTGTCAAGTAATTGCCAAGCAGCTGTCCAGATGAAATCGGAAACACTGACACAAACTTGTTGTCTTTTACATAAATATATTTAATATTCAAATTTACAGCAGTCTTTGTCATTATCTAGAAAAGGAAGAACATAAGATAGTCAGGAACATCATGAGGTAAATTAAATAGTATAACAGAACACACGCGAGAAGAAGGAGGGCAAAAGCAATAGCATTTAGACTTGTATACCGCTTCACAGTGCCTTACAGCCCTCCCTAAGCGGTTTACAGAGTCAGCCACTTGCCCCCAACAATCTGGGCCCTCATTTTACCCATCTCGGAAGGATGGAAGGCTGAGTCAACCTTGAGCCTGGTGAGATTTGAATTGCCAAATTGCAGGCAGCCGGCAGTCAGCAGAAGGAGCCTGCAGTACTGCACTCTAAACACTGCGCCACCACGGCTCCCTACTACCGAGAAGGCTGCTTTGGAGTCCTGCTGGACGATATTGTTTAATCAAAGGAACCCCTTGTAAGAACAAATTGGCAGAGGAAATAGTGTGGGAGACAGGTGGTCCCTCCAGGTACCAGGCTCTCTATGTGTGGTGGAGTGTAGTCTGGATTCCCAGAAGAGAGAGAGTGAGTTCCAGAGGAGCAAAAGACAGCGAAGTTTAGCTAGTTTGGTTGGGAGAAAAGAGCGTTAAAACACCTCCTCCTTAGTAATTTTCCGAGAATAGGTTTAATGGCGCAAGTCATTTGGCAAGATTTCTGTCTCTAGGTGAGGAACAATAAAGGAAACTGCTCAAGAGAAGATCAACATGTCTTCCTTGATTTTTGGAGCTTGACGCTATGACGGGTAGTACAGCTTTATAGGTAACAGCTAGCATCTTGAATTGCACTCAGAAGAAACCAATAACTAGTGCAGCTTGCAAAGCAGAGGTATTACACGGGCACGTTCCTTTACTAATAAAGGAGAATATTTAGCTCAGGGTTGAAATGAGGTACATTCTGAAGTTGGTTGTTTTCTTGCAGACATTTTATTACTGTTCTGCCCCAGCTACGGACCCCAAAGAACGCAGCACCCACGAAGTCTGTACAAACCTTAGTTTACTAAATTAAACCAGTCTTTTTCAAACAAAGGCTGTTAATTAACTTTCTTAACAGCCTACAAGAATCCAAAGAATAAAATAATAATTGTAATCTTATTACGGTTGGCAGAAAGCCCAGAAGCAATTTGCAGAGAACTAAGATCAAGACGCGAAGGAGAGTGAACGAAGTTGTTCCCTGAAAATTGCCTCAGTCGGCGTTCCTCCTTAAATAGGCTAAGGGAGTGGCCAATTAGCCCCAAGCCTTACTCTCGAGGAGACCTCCTCCTGAGGAGCCACTCCTGCCTTTTGGCAGCTCTGCGCGCCCGTGCATCGAGAAGAGGCTCCTCCTCTTCGTCCTCTTCACTTAAAGGAGCTTCTGGAGGTTCTGAAGGCCCTGGCTGAATCCCCATCTTTGGCACCACATCTTCTCCAGCCTCCTCACTGTCTGACTCGAGTGCCAGCTGCACAGGCTGCTGGCGCAGCACCACACCAGCCTCCTCGCTGTCGGAATCAGCTACTAGCTGCACAGGCCGCTGATGGGCCACAACAATTACCCAAACTAGAGTAGCACTGATGGGTAATGTAACTCTGCAAGAAAACAACCAAGCTCAGAATGTACCAAAGACCCCTCATGTCCGTTATTGCTCGTGCTGCCACATTCTAGACCCCTTTAAAGTTTCTGGATGGTCTTCAGAGTCATCCCCACGTAGAGTGAGTTGCAGTGGCCAAGCCATCACTGATGATGGTGATGCCCAAGCAAATATGCCCTGTGATTTTATTTTATCAAATTTATCTGCGGCCCTTCTCGAGGTTCAAGGCAGCTCTGAGCAGCTTACAGCAAAAATAATGATGGTTTAATGCAGGGGTCCGCAAACTTGCCAGCTTTAAGACTTGTGGACTTCAACTCCCAGAATTCTCCAGCCAGCATAGCTTGTACGAATAAATTGGCAGAGGAAATAGTGTGGGAGACAGGTGGTCCCTCCAGTAACCAGGCTCTCTATGTGTGGTGGAGTGTAGTCTGGATTCCCAGGAGAGAGGGAGTCCATTCCAGAGGAGCAAAACCTTGAGCTGGCTGGAGAATTCTGGGAGTTGAAGTCCACAAGCCTTAAAGCTGCCAAGTTTGAAGACTGCTGGTTTAATGTGAGGGTTTGGTTCATATCCGAGGCAAAGACAATAGCTGAGGTTCACTTTCTTTCTTTCTTGGTTCGATTTATATGCCGCCCTTCTCCAGAGACTCAGGGTGGCTTACAATGCGTTAAGCAATAGCCTTCATACTTTTGTATATACCTGCTTAGTAGGGCTTTTGCCCCCTCCCCCCAAAGCGGTGTTCTTTTTTATACCCCCCCAAAGCGGTGTTCTTTTCTTATTGCTCCCACAATCCGGGTCCTCATTTTATCTATCTCAAAAGGATGGAAGGCTGAGTCAACCTTGAGCCTGGTGAGATTTGAACTTGCAGTAATTGCAGGCAGCTGGTGTTACTTAACAATGCTTTAGTCTGCTGCACCACCAAGGCTCTTCAAAATCACTTTAGTCTGAATCACAAACTGCCCAAATCCATTTCAGCCCAAGCTCGCATGTTTTGCAAATTCAGCCTCTAAGACACTGTTGTGATTAATTAATAATTGTGCACAGAATTCCCTTAGAAGGATGTTTGTGGGTGCCAGCGTATACATATATGTAAAGCTTCTTTGAGACTGTTTTTTTTTAAATTTTTGATTGTGTAATGTTAGACATGCTAAGACATTTAGAACGCTTCTGAAAAAAAGACACTTGCAAAAATAATTCAAGGGATTGAAACAGAATTAAACAATCGTCACAGAAATCTAAAGCAGAGGATAAAAATATTTAAGGAAAGAGTAGCGGTTGGTGAAGAATGGGAGGAGAGAAAGAGGGGTGCTATTATACTTTTCCCTGCATTCCCCCCCCCCTTTTTTTGGTTTGTCCTGTTTTTTAAATTCTTGAAATAATCATATTTTCACTTTAACCTTTGCTGTAAGTGGGGAGGGAATGTGGGTTTTGCAGTATTCTTCCCCTGGAATGGGGTGGGAATCAGTGGTGAGTTGTCCCCGGTTCGGACCGGTTCGCAAGAACCGGTAGTAAAACTGGTGGGAGGCCCCACCCACTGCCCCGGATGTCGCCATCAGCGATCTGCGCATGCACAGAAGCTTCTTCTGCGCGATCCCATTGTGAACCGGTAGTATAGGTAAGTAGAACCCACCCCTGGTGGGAATGGAGATTTTGCAGGATCCTTCCCCTGGAGTGGAGTGGGAATGGAGATTTTGCAGTATCCTTCCCCTGGAGTGGAGTGGGAATGGAGATCTTGCAGTATCCTTCCCCTGGAGTGGAGTGGGAATGGAGATTTTGCAGTATCCTTCCCCTGGAGTGGAGTGGGAATGGAGTTTTTGCAGTACCCTTCCCCTGCCATGCCCACCAAGCCACACCATGCCCATCAAGCCACGCCCACAGAACCGGCAGTAAAAAAAAAATTGGATTTCACCACTGCGTGAAACAATAACTCAATGGGTCACAGGTTGTCTAGTAAAGTTATTAAGCCAAGAGGCAGCTTACTCCTCATCACAGGGGTGTCAAACTCGATTTCATTGAGGGCCGTATCCAGGGTTGTGTTTGACCTCGGGGGGGGGGGGAGGATGAGGGGGCGTGGCCAGGGTGGGTGTGGTCAGATTGACGTCATTCATGCTGGGGGCGCCTGAGGTGGCCTGAGTGCTCTGCCAGTGAAAATGGGGTCCCGAGCTCCGTTTCTGGCTGCAACAGCCTCCTGCAGCCCTCTGCCAGCAAAAACAGAGCTCGGGAGGGCTGCCCGCGGCCCTTTCATGCCTCGTTTTCACTGGCAGAGGCAATCGCGGGCCAGTCCTTCACTGTTTCCAAGGCAGCCCCCGCCGACCAGATCTAAGCACCCCGCGGGCCAGATAACCTTGCCTTATGGCAATGGTTCCAAGGGAAGAATATCTCTTTAGGGTTTGAAATTCATTTTGCTTTGTTTGAGCCAAACTCCAGAGGGGAGCATACAGTGCTGATTCTTGAAGATCTACGCCGATAATACAACAAAGCTTTTAAATGAAATGGACACTTTCAAAATCATCGAGGCGCCTGCTGGGTCAGACTAAAATATTCATTTAGCAGCCTCTCTCCCAGTTAGGTCTCCCAAAAGCAGGACTAGATTGCTCCCCTGTGATTGGCATTCAGAGGCATCCGACCAACGCAAGCAGTGCAATTTTCATCTTCCGTGGTTGTATATACACAACAGAGACAATAATGCTAGGATTTATTGGCCGTTAATATCAGAGCTGAGCTGTGCATTGTATGAGGCTGGATAATATATATTATTTTAGCTATGTCTAATAAGGGGAACTCCTTGCTTGAGGCTTAAGGCATGAAGTCATGGGTTTAGTAGATGGTTTATACCAGGGGTCTCCAACCTTGCAACTTTAAGATTTATGGACTTCAATTCCCAGAATTCCTCATTCCTCAGCCAGCAAATTCTGGGAGTTGAAGTCCACAAGTCTTAAAGTTGCCAAGGTTGGAGACCCCTGGTTTATACACCTCCCAAAGACAATAACAAATAAATAATGTCTGAATCTGGACCGGAAGATGTATCCTATTCAGACGACTACCATGGCTCTCTCTACATGGGGCTCCCCTTGAGGAGCACCCGGAGGCTCCAACTGGCGCAGAGTGCGGCCGCGCGGGTGGTAATGGGAGCGACATGGCGTTCCCATGTAACACCCCTCCTGCGCGAGCTGCACTGGCTCCCGGTGGTCTTCTGGGTGCACTTCAAGGTTTTGGTTACCACCTTTAAAGTGCTCCATGGCTTAGGACCTGGGTACTTGCGGGACCGCCTACTACCACCAATAGCCTCCCACCGGCCGGTACGCTCCCATAGAGAGGGGCTCCTCCGGGTGCCGTCAGCCAAACAATGTCGACTGGCGGCCCCCAGGGGGAGAGCCTTCTCTGTGGGGGCACCTACTATCTGGAACGAGCTCCCCCCAGAGATACAGAGGATCCCGGATCTGCGCACCTTCCGCCGCGCCTTAAAGACCTTATTATTTCACCAGGCGGGCCTGGCCTAATTTTCTCCCTCTTTCTTAAAAGATTTTCAATTTTTAAATATCTTTTAGTATCTTATATATTCAATTTTAAAATTGGTTTTAAACAATTCGGGGTTTTAAATTTGTCGGAGCCAAAACTATTTAATTTGATTTTATTCTACTTTTAAATTCTGTATGGATGTGTTTTTATTGTCTGGCTGTGCACCGCCCTGAGTCCTTTGGGAGTAGGGCGGTATAGAAATCGAAATAATAAATAATAAATAAATAAATACCAGTAAGAGGCAGTCCTCGACTTACGAACACAACTGAGCCCAACATTTCTGCTGCTAAGTGAGACATCCGTCAAGTGAATTTTGCCCCATTTTATGACACTTTTTTTTTGCCACGGTTGTTAAGTGAATCACTGAAGTTGTTAAGTTCATAGTACGGTTGTTAAGTGAATCAGGCCTCCCTCCCCATTGACTTTGCTTGTCAGACGAGGACAAAAAGTGAGGACATGACTCCAGGGCGTTGCAACCGTCATAAATATCACTGACTTATATCCTTTTATTTGTGCCAATTTTTTTTTTCATGTGTCCATGTCTATGTCTATACCGTTACTTGTTTCCTTGTACTTGTTGACAAATAAATAAATAATAAATAAATAAGTCCCCCTCTGGTTGAGTGACTTCCCCGGACTTGCCCACTGCTGCTAAGAGAATGAGCATCCTCCATTAATCAGTTCCTGACACTTTGCAATTGTCTTCTTCCAAACCCATCATCCCCCTCTTCTCCTCCTTCTGGGTTTCTTTTCCCTTGGTTCCTTAGGACAAAATGGCCCTGTCCTCAGTCCATCTTCTGCCTGCGATGCTCATCTACGAGCACCGAGAGATGATGGCAATTGTTATTTTGGCAGATCGATGCATCCCCCATACCAGTCGTGGTGCATATGGTGCACGGATTACATTCCAAAGAAAATTGCATCATATACAAACGAAGGGGAATGAATACAATTAAGACTCGCTGCTTTGCCAGAGGACACATATCCCTGTACGGTGAACGCATCCAATATGCTCCTCATCCTTCCCCATCCTTTTGGAAGGCTTTCAGCCCCCCAAAAGTCTGCTCAGTCAAAAAAAAGACAGCAGAACGAATGCACCAGCAGTGCTAGCTATATGCTCACATGTTTGGATATCCTGTTCTGCTTTTTGTTTTCGCCCGTTCGGCTACTTGGAGATGCTTTAAGGTAGACTGCTGCTGTCCGAAGCTGCTTGTTTGCTCTCCTGGCTGAAACACAATCCCTGAAACTCCTGAAATGTGCAGAAATGAACAGATTAATGCTTGCTATAAAGGAGAAAGAACAAACTGAATATTACATGACATGGGAGCTATTTTATGGATGGTTGGAGAATAAAAACAGAAGGGAGAAATAAATGGAGATCAGTGACGTAAAGAACATATGTTAAGAAAGAGATGTAAACAGGATGATGATGATGATTAATATGATTGTTAAGATTGATATAATATTATATTTTCAAGCAGAAGATGTGTTAAGAGGGAGAAATGAATAGAGTTATACTGATTATTATTATTGTAAAATTAGAGCATTATTATCAATGTAATGAACACTGTAAATTTGGACTGTAATAGCACAGAGACATTTGTACCCAGACAACAGTTTAATGGAAGATGACATGTTCAAGTTAAAAAATTAAAAAGCTTATTTTTTAAAAAAAGAATTCCTGAAACTCTTTCCTTAAAGACCTAAGGGAGGTCCTGTCCTTCTCAGACCCGAAGAATCAAGAACAACGCGTGAAGTTGCTTTTGGCTAGTTTATTGTTATTCACCTAGTTAGAAATCTTTTTTTTTTTTAAATTTGATTTATATGCCGCCCTTCTCCGGAGACTCAGGGCAGCTTACAATGTGCTTAGCAATAGCCTTCATCCTTTTGTATATTTTATACAAAGTCAGCTTATTGTCCCCCGCAAACTGGGTCCTCATTTAACCTACCTTAGAAAGGATGGAAGGCTGAGTCAACCTTGAGCCTGGTGAGATTCGAACCAGCAGTAATTGCAGGCAGCTGGTGTTAATCACAATGCTATTAGTCTTCTGAGCCACCAGGCCCCTTGCTAGACTAGAGCAACTAATTCCAAGTGTGATTTTTACCAAGAAAATATATAGTGGTACTAATATTTGCTGTACAATCATCTTTGTATTCAGGATATATTCCTCCTGGATGATTATGGCACCATCCAGCATTGCATAAAAAAATATATGGTCTATCCAATATTAATATTCACTCTGGTCACAGCGCTATCTTTCTCTCAAAAGATGATCCAACGGGCCACAGGATTTTCTTAAAATTCTTGGACTCCGCACCAGTGATGGGATTCAATTTTTTTTTACTACCAGTTCTATGGGCATGGCTTGGTGGGCGTGGCTTGGTGGATATGGCAGGGGATGGATACTGTAAAATCTCCATTCCCACCCCACTCCAGGGAAAGGATACTGTAAAATTGTGATTAACACCAGCTGTCTGCAATTACTGTAAGTTAGAATCTAATCAGGCTCAAGGTTGACTCAGCCTTCCATCCTTTCTAAGGTAGGTAAATTGAGGACCCAGTTTGTGGGGGCAATAAGCTGACTTTGTATAAATATACAAAAGAATGAAGGCTATTGCTTAATGCATTGTAAGCCGCCCTGAGTCTCCGGAGAAGGGCGGCATATAAATCAAATTTTAAAAAAAACAAAAACAAAACTCCATTCCCTCTCCACTCCAGGGGAAGATTACTGCAAAATCCCCATTTCCTCCCGATCAGCTGGGACTTGGGAGGCAGTGAATAGATGGGTGCTGGGCCAGCCAGAGATGGTATTTACCGGTTCTCCAAACTACTCAAAATTTCCGCTACCGGTTCACCAGAATTGGTCAGAACCTGCTGAAACCCACCTCTTCTCCGCACAATTTCTGAGTTCTGGATTCTGGTTCCTGAGCCTCCTATGTCATTGCTTTGCCGTTTTCTGTACTTTCTCTCTCTGGGAAATTCCTTTAAAAAAGAGATAAAGGCTATTTATAAGTTTCCTCCCACCCTTTTGAGACATTCTCTATAAGAAAAGAAGTGCAGTCTACTTACAGCAGATATTGTTAACTTCTTGGTGCTTCTGTAACGACTCTGTGATCGACGCTAATTAGCCAGCAATGTTGTTACTCTCCATAAAAATTGGCAGTAGCAACGACTGAGAGTTTTTTTAAAAAAAATAAATGGGCGGGGCGTATATAATGGGGATGATTGGACCAGTGCTACCTCGGAAGCGTCAGCAATCAAAGTAGCATTCAGCCTTTCAAAGGAGTAGATGGATTAAAACCAGGGAAGCCAGTCAAGCAGAAGATTATAAATCTGGGGGGAATTGCCCCCAATATTCCTGTTTACTAGACAAAGCAGAACGAAGGAAATACATTACCATGATCTAGGACACGGGTGTCAAACCAGATGTGGGTTTCAGCAGGTTCTGACCAGTTCTGGCGAACCGGTAGCGGAAATTTTTGAGTAGTTCGGAGAACAGGTAGTAAAAATTCTGACTGGCCCCGCCCCCGTATATTCTTTGCCTCCGGAGTCCCAGCTGGACGAGAGGAAATGGAAATTTTACAGTATCCTTTCCCTGGAGTGAGGTGGGAATGGAGACTTTACAGTATCCTTCTCCTGCCATGCCCACCAAGCCACGCCCACCAAGCCATGCCATGCCCACCAAGCCACATCCACGGAACTGATAGTAAATTTTTTTGAATCCCACCATTGTGTCAAACCCGCACCGTCAACGTTATCATCACATGATGTTTCACAACAATGAAACATGATGAAAAATGGGCCTACTGGAAGTTTCGGAAGGCCCCAGAGGGCCTCCAGAGCCTGGGGAGGCCGTTTTCACCCTCCCGGAGGCTCAAGGAAAGCCTCCGGAGCCCGGGGAGGGCAGAAACACCCCCCTGCCGCCATGCTGCAGGAGGCTGACTAGGCCACGCCCACCATGGCCACGCCCACCCAGCAACCAGGCAGAGAACCCCTTGCTAATGTTTTTGAAGCCCACTCCTGGTAGGGATCATCAAATTCTTTCAAAATCAGGCAAATAGAAGTCTTGCCGCTATTGTCCTATATACAAACAAAATACCATGAAATTTTCCCACACTGGAAAAGTCTGGAAAAGACTAAAACTTTTTTTTTTTTTTTAAATCAGGGCTGCAGGAAAACTAGAGTGTTTGCTTGCTGGCAAGTGTTAACTTCTGCTCCTAAAACCGTTATTTACACACCCACCACTGTCTTAAAATAGGTAGCACTGCTGAGGTGTAAACTGTTTGCAAAGTCCTTTTAATTGTGTGATTAATCAAGGTGGTAAGTTAAAAAGCTAGTGTGTCAGATGAACTCAAATTCATTAGGAAGTTCACAGTCCTAAAAGAAACACAACTTTAAAAAGAAGTTTTTTTTTGTTTCGAGGTTCGACATATTAAAGCCTCCAAACGTTACCGGTGGAATTTTCAAATTGGCAGCTTTATATATTATAGGTTAGTTCTTCAGTGGCATTTTTCCCACGAGGGGGAAATAAAATCTTTAATATCTTCATCTCATTCTCCAGCTCATGAGATAGTTTTGAATTATCTTTGACTGTACAGGTATTAAAATACCGTGTTCCCCCCAAAATAAGACCCTGTCTTATATTTTTTTGAACCCCGAAATAAGCGCTTGGCCTTATTTTCCGGGAGGTCTTATTATTTTGCGGCGCGTGGAGGAAACCAGAGGAAATGGTGGGGACTGGCTGCACATGCATTTAAATATTTTCAGGGGGGGCTTATTTTAGCGCATGCACTCAAAAGTCAGATGGGGCTTATTATCGGGGGATGTCTTATTTTAGGGGAAACGGTAGCATTTCCCTGTTTATTTTGACGTCGTCTAAGGCAGAGGTCTCCAACCTTGGCAACTTGAAGACTTGTAGATTTCAACTCCCAGTTGTCAGGTTTCGATATCGTCTTCAAATAAAATAAATTGCATTTCCAAACAGATAGTCTTTGAAGAAATCTTTCATTTTATTAAGCACGACGATCTGGCCCCGATCGTGGCATAGCCAACTCTGGCTTCCTGACCCCAAACCCTCCCTTTCCGTTCCCCAAATCTCTGTGTCTCATTGGCCTTCTTCCAAATCACTCTCCCCATATCTACTACCTAAGCTCCCAGAAATGTCCCCCCCTCCCTCTCATCTCCTAGGGGATATTATCTTCAAGGAAAATAAGTGAGTGAAATGTCAAGCGTCCTCTTGCCAGCTGCCCCCTCTTCTCCTTCTTATGTCAGCACTAGAGTAAATGCAGGTTGAAATGCTGACACCAGCTTTGCTGGCTGAGGAATTCTGGGAGTTGAATTCCACAAGTCTTAAAGTTGTCAAGCTTGGAATCCAGAGGTGGGTTTCAGCAGGTTCTCACCAGTTCTGGAGAACTGGTAGCAGAAATTTTGAGTAGTTTGGAGAACCGGTAAATACCACCTCTGACTGGCCCTGCCCCCATCTATTCTCTGCCTCTCAAGTCCCAGCTGATCAGGAGGAAATGGGGATTCTGCAGTATCCTTTCCCTGCCACGCCCACCAAGCCATGCCATGCCACGCCCACCAAGCCACACCCACAGAACCGGTAGTAAAAAAATTTGAAACCTACCACTGTTGGAGTCCCTTGATCTAAGGGCAACCTCAGTAGACTGAGTCTGTGAGTTTCTATTACACCTTAATTCAGAGGAAAATAGAAGACTGCAGTGACTTAAAACAGAGGCAGCAGAGTGAGAATACGGATCAACGGTAAGAACAGCAAATAACCTGCTCTAATTTTCCACAAGAACAAGTGGAAAAAGCCTTCAACTCAGCAACAAGAAAGCTGTTTGTCTGATCTAAACAATCCATTACAGGTTTAAAAATCTTGAGTGTTTTGCTCACGGAACTACTCATTCAAATGAAACTTTTCTTCCAGGCCTTTAAAAACTACGTTGAAAGTTTCCCAGCTTGTTCCAGACATTTAGAAAATTGACTTTTAGAACCATTCTCTACATGTCTCATTGAACTTTCAAAGGTAAATTGCCTTTTTATCTAAACAAATAAGAACCAGCTGGAGGGAAAACAAATGAATGTTGTTGTTTTTTTTTTACAATGTATGATTTATATTGGACGTCTTTTTTTCCTTTCTCAGCATGCGTAGCCATATCGGTGGGCATGCGAGCTCAGCTCCACTCGTAAGTCACCTCTTTCAGCGCTGCTGTAACTTTTAACGGTTGCTAAATGAATAGTCATAAGTTGAGGACTACCTAGCACTTGGGCCATAAGCTGAGACATTCACGGCTGGTCAATAATAATGAAACATCTTTCTGACAGTTGGATCTAAGGTCTGCTTTTGTCTTCCGTAATAATAGAAGGAATACGGCCTACGGCATCTTTATCTGGATCCAATATAAACCTGTCACAATTGTCTATTTTTTTCCCCACACATATACACTGACGGCATCCCATCATATCCTCTCGGCAGCCAAGGGGGAAAAGTTTCCAATTTTAAAATGACATATTCACCACTTCTGAAAGTGATTTCTAGCTCACAGCAGAGATTCTCTCCCCTTCTCTCATCTATTCATTCTCCTTGCACTGTTTTTATTTCGTGGGATCACCACACAGAATTTTTCAAACTGTTTCAATGACACAAACAGCCCCATTTTTGTTGTGCCTCCGTTGCCTGAGCCTGGGCTATCGACAGATGCAGACGCTGAGAGTGAGGGAGAGGAGTTGGCAAGGCCTCCCTCTCCAGGACCCTCCTCTCTGGCAATGCCTCCGGAGGACACCGAAGGCCAAACGATAGGCTCAGAGCCAAGCACGTCCCCGCAGCCACAGGTGGACAGTGACAAAGGAGATAAGTGCTGGCTGGACCCTCGACAGAGGCGCAGGGAGAAGCGTGAGCAGCAGAGGGGAAAGCGTGCCAGAGATTAGCTGAGTCACTGGACCACACCCCACAGGGTATAAATGTGGGTGTGGTGGCCGGTTCAGTTTGTGATGAGCAAAAACTGGAAATAATCCATGATCTCTGCGTTACTGGACTTTGCCTGCTTTATCGGACTGTATTTGGATTAATCCTTGTATTGTTGAAACTCTGCCTGTTTTATCGGAATGCTTGCAGTCTAATCTTTGTTTTGTGTGAGTAAAGTCTGAATTGGCAGCTAGCCACTGGGTTGCTGCCAGCTTTATCTTCAAAGAGTTTTGTCGTGTGCCTTATTAACTCTGGGCCGTCTGTGGGGGTGCATGTGTGGTACGGGGACAGAACAATTTTCCTATTTCTGGAGTGGTTCTTGGCCAAAACTCCCTGATACCCATATACCTGTAGGAGATAACCAAGCTGGGCCCGAAGGAGGGGTCAAAGACATCATTAGTCTTGAGCCCCTGCGTGCCCTCAAGAGATGTAAGTCCAGACCACTTTGGATGCCTTTCTTATCTCCCACTAATTTCCCTTGACAGTTGTTTGGTCAGATTCTTGTAGGCAGCTTAAGCTTGCAATAAATCTTTATCCTCGTTTGAACTGCCTGAATCCCCTGATTTCCCCAGTGCCTGACATTAACCAAGAGATTTTTGTTTCTCCAGATTTGCACCAGCAACTATCCCAATAGTTGCACGTAATTTAGTTCTGGTTTAGTATATGTGGGAATCCAATCATTTGATTTATCATATTGGGGTGTAGATTAGTGTGAGATTTGAACCCAGTAAAGCTACTAGGAGAGCCGTATGGGTGTGATTAAGGCTGGAAACGGGAGGGCTGCTGGGGGTTCGCAGGGGTTCGGCAGAACCTCTAGATAAGATTCTGTGCAGTTTGGAGAACCCCTGAATCCCACTCAAGGCTGGCCCCGCCGTGCCCACCACTCCCCTCCCAGGAGTCCCAATGCGGCCCATTTTGGATGCAAGTAAGTGCAGGGCATCTGTGAAGGCTTGGGGAGGACAAAAAAATGGGCCTACCGGAAGTTCAGGAAGGCCGGAAATGGGCCCGTTTCTGGCCTCCAGAGGGCCTCCAGAGCCTGGGGAGGCCGTTTTCGCCCTCCCAGAGGCTCGAAAAAAACCTCCAAAGACCAGGGAGGGGAAAAACGCCCCATCCCCGTGGTGCAGGAGGCCGATTAGGCCACGCCCACCATAGCCACGCCCACCCAGCAACCCCTTGCTAAAATTTTTGAAGCCCAGAGAGCAGGAGCTCTAGTCCGCCTTATGCACAAAGGCAGCTGGATGACCTTGGGGCCAGTCACTTTCTCTCAGCCCTAGGAAAGAGGCAATTGCAAACCACATCTAAAAAACTAAAAAAAAAAAAAAAAACCTGCAGGCTTTTGTCCAGGTAGTTACCAGGAGTCAAGACAGATTGAAAGGTACCCCCTTCCCATCCTAACAACTATGCACCGTGTTTTCCCGAAAATAAGCCCTCCCCAGAAAATAAATCCTCCCCGAAAATATTTAAATGCATGCACATCCGATCCCCGCCATTTCCTCTGGTTAGGGTTAGGGAGACAGAGCTGGAAATCAGGTAAGATGGCAAGAGGAGCCCCGTCTCCCTCCACGCCCCTCCAAAATAATAAGACCTCCCCGAAAATAAGGCCAAGCGCTTATTTTAGGATTCAAAAAATATAAGACAGGGTCTTATTTTCGGGGAAACATGGTATTTGGTGCTGGTGATGACCTATAAAGCCCAACATGGCTTAGGACCAGGATATTTGGCGGACCACCTACAGCCAGCAACGATATCCCATCGCCCAGTTCGCGCCCATAGAGAGGGCCTACTCAGGGTGCCGTCGGCTAGACAGTGGCGGCTGGCGGCCTTCGTGGTTGGTGGGCCCACCCTCTGGAATCAACTCCCCTTGGAGCTTTGATTAGCGCCTGACCTTCGCATCTTCCGCCGGGAATTAAAAACTTGGCTTTTTTAAATCCCTTGACCTGGACTGATGATGGGGTTTTAATGGTTTTAAGGGTTAATTTTAATTTTTTTTTAGATTTTAGTCTTTATTTTATATTGTGGCTTGTGTTTTATTGTTGTGAGCCTCCCTGAGTCCATTGTGAGATAGGGCGGCATATAAGCTGAATAAAATAAATAAATAAATAAATAAATAAATAAATAAATAAATAAATAAATAAATAAATAAATAAATAAATAAATAAATAAATAAATAAATAAATAAATAAATAAATAAATAAATAAATAAATAAATAAATAAATAAATAAAGGAGCCTGGATAGCTCTGCAGACTAAGCGCTGTAATTTAATACCAGCTGTCTGCAATTAAAGTAAGTTCAAATCTTGCCAGGCTCAAGGTTGACTCAGCCTTCCATCCTTTCTAAGGTAGGTAAATTGAGGACCCAGTTTGTGGGGGCAATAAGCTGACTTTGTATAAAATATACAAAAGTATGAAGGCTATTGCTTATTGCTTAACGCACTGTAAGCCGCCCTGAGTCTCCGGAGAAGGGCGGCATATAAATAAATAAATAAATAAATAAATAAATAAATAAATAAATAAATAAATAAATAAATAAATAAATAAGTAAGTAAGTAAGTAAGTAAGTAAGTAAGTAAGTAAGTAAGTAAGTAAGTAAATAAATAAATTTCTAGTGTTATTGAGAAATGACCCTTGTCCTTAGCATCTGTTTAAAATGAGTGGTAAGGAGTCTAGCATTCCAGGAATGGATCCCAAAATTTCTCCTTTTGCAGACACCTTTCAATGGCAAACAAGTTAAAAAGTTAATCAGCCATGATATTATTAGCATAATAATAAAACTGGCCAGTTGTTGTTTGGTTAAGCCATAGTATATTGCCCTGATAACACCAAAGCTACTTTTCGTAGCATCATCAGGTTTATTCTACTCTCACCTTTCCCAATCCAAGTCAACCTAAGATTCCAGATCCACAAATTCCCAGCTAGGCTGAATATTTGCAGTGTTCCAGCAACCCATTGGAAGGACATCGGATTAAAATGAAGTGCCAGCCCCTTTCTTTGTGAAAACGTTATAATCACTTCTATTGTGTACCAGAATCCCTGCTGGGATTCATGCTAGGACAACAATGCAGCATGCTCAATTTAAAACAAAAAAACGCAGATCAACAAAGCACAGTTGCTAAATTCATAAACAGACAAAGCCTCAGCAAATTCATCAGCTTCATGCGATGGGCTGGTTCATGTAACCAGAAATGCCCCACTTCCACTGTAGCCCCACGAAACCGTACAGGTGATCAAAACTAGCTAGCATCCCCTCTTCCCGTCACCTTCTCGGAAGCAAGGTTTATTTTCTTTCTTTCTTTCTTTCTTTCTTTCTTTCTTTCTTTCTTTCTTTCTTTCTTTCTTTCTTTCTTTCTTTCTTTCTTTCTTTCTTTCTTCCTTCCGTCCTTCCTTCCTTCCTTCCTTCCTTCCTTCCTTCCTTCCTTCTTTCCTTCCCTCCCTCCCTCCCTCCCTCCTTTTCTTTCTTTCTTTCTTTCTTTCTTTCTTTCTTTCTTTCTTTCCTTCTTTCCTTCTTTCTTTCTTTCTTTCTTTCTTTCTTTCTTTCTTTCTTTCTTTCTTTCTTTCTTTCTTCCTTCCTTCCTTCCTTCTTTCCTTCCCTCCCTCCCTCCCTCCCTCCTTTTCTTTCTTTCTTTCTTTCTTTCTTTCTTTCTTTCTTTCTTTCTTTCTTTCTTCTTTCCTTCTTTCTTTCTTTCTTTCTATCTCTTTCTCTTTCTTTCTTTCTTCCTCCCTCCCTCCCTCTCCCCTCCCTCCTTTCCCCTCCTTCCTTCCTCTTTCTTTCTTTCTTTCTTTCTTTCTTTCTTTCTTTCTTTCTTTCTTTCTTTCTTTCTTTCTTTTCCTTCCTTCCTTCCTTCCTTCCTTCCTTCCTTCCTTCCTTCCTTCCTTCCTTCCTTCCTTCCTTCCTTCCTATTCCTATTCCTATTCCTATTCCTATTCCTATTCCTATTCCCATCTTCCATCCTCCATCCTCCATCCTCCATCCTACTTCTAATTCTATTCTATTCTATTCTATTCTATTCTATTCTATTCTATTCTATTCTATTCTATTCTATTCTATTCTATTCTATTCTATTCTATTCTATTCTATTCTATTCTATTCTATTCCATTCCATTCCATTCCATTCAAAATATTTATTAGCCGCAAAGAAATAAAACTATCGGCGCATGATTTAATTCACCAAGCAACCTTGAATGGGGTGGGGGGGGGGAA
Organism: Pantherophis vulpinus; assembly: GCA_037215915.1. NCBI lineage: Eukaryota > Metazoa > Chordata > Lepidosauria > Squamata > Colubridae > Pantherophis > Pantherophis vulpinus. Next base: position 29,995,344 of record JAXLNS010000010.1, read on the forward strand.
ACACTCCTGAGGGATTCATTCCCTAATTCCTCTCTAATTTTATTGCTGCTTCGCTTCGTGGTTAACCGTAACACCGTCGGTATTTTTCTTTCCTAAGTGCTGGTTTTGCCCGATTTAACAAAAGGTGGCTTCCGAAACTGGATGAAAGGAAGGAGAGTACTTTGTTTATCTCGAGCGTTCCCATGCGAGAGGTCTCCAAATATATCCGCTTTCCTATCATTCTCCCCAGTCTGGGAAGGCTTGGGACCACTTTTGGTCTAATGTGATGTCTTCCCATTCTTCTGTTATACATTTTGCAAATGGGGGAATGCAGGATAACGGATGGCGGGCGTTTAATTGCATTGGTTGTTCTGCTTCTGGAAATGGCCCGTTGCGTTGTTGTGTTGTCGGGAGAAGGGGAGAAATGGAGCGAGATTGTCTAAGACACCCGAGGGAGGCAGGGAGTTGAAAAAAAGGTAAAATTAGCCATGCATAATTAGGGAGTGGATGTGGCTCTCGCCGCAATGTTCCTGAGAAAAAGCTACGCTTTGTCTGAATTGTGGCTCTGTTTATGCTTATGACCAAATACTCTGTACTGTCAAAAAGAGGGCTGTGAAAATATCTACGGAGCCCTCGCATCCTGGACATAATTTTTTTTTCGACTTCTACCCACAAAGCGATGCTATAGAGCACTGCACACCGGAACAACTGCACACTAGACCACAAGAACAGGTTTTTCCCGAATGCCATCACTCTGCTTAACAATGAATTCATCCAAATTAATTGACAACATGTGTGTCATAGTGTCATAACACAAGTTCCACCCTGAGAGATTTGCAACATCATAACACATAGTGGGTGCTCCACAGGGGTGAAATGCTCCCGGTTCAGACTGGATCGCCCGGTTCGGACCAGATCGCCCGATCCGGGGTGGTTCGGAGAACAGGTAGCAAAAATCCCTGCCCCCCCCCCATGCCCAGCTGAGCCGCACAATCATCAGAGGCGCTTTTTTTTTACTTTTAAAAGCATTTTTTCTACAACCTCTTCGGCGGAAAAAATGCTTTTAAAAGTAAAAAAAAAAAGCCTCTGATGATCGTGCGGCTCAGCTGGGATCGTGAAAGATTTTTAAAAGAAAAAACCCCTTTTTTTCTTTTAAATGCCTCTGACGATCCAAGCTGAGTTTTTTAAAAAGCCTCTGCCGATCAGGCAACTCAGCTTGGATCATCAGAGCCATTTAAAAGAAAAAAAAAGGGATTGAAGGCTGAGTCAACCTTGAGCCGGTCAGGATTGAACTCCTGGCAGTGGGCAGAGAGAAGGAAGGAAGGAAGGAAGGAAGGAAGGGAAGGAAGGAAGGAAGGAAGGAAGGAAGGAAGGAAGGAAGGAAGGGAGGAAGGAAGGAAAATAGCAATAGCACTTAGACTTATATACCACCTCACAGTGCTTTCCAGCCCTCTCTAAGCGGTTTACAGGGTCAGCCTCTTTCCCCCAACAATCTGGGTCCTCATTTTACCCACCTCGGAAGGATGGAAGGCTGAGTCAACCTTGAGCCAGTGAGATTTGAACTGCCAAACTGCAGCTAGCAGTCAGCTGAAGTAGCGTGCAGTGCTGCAACTCTAACCACTGCACCACCTCGGCTCTTAAGTCGAGTGCTGTTGTAACTTTGGTCACTAAATGAACTGTCGTAAGTCAAGGACTGTCTTTATTTGCCTGCCCCCTCTCCCCCTTAGAGTTGTTCTGTTCAAAGGAACTTCTCAAAAGAGGCTTTTCAATTTGGAAACTCTTGGTAGGCAGGGAAAGGAAAGGGGAATGAAATTATAAGCGGTAGCAGCTCTCACTCCCCTGTGTTAATAAAGTCAGCTCAAAAAAACAGCACCTGAGAGAAACGAGGAAGAATTTCTCAGGCAGCCTGTGAATAAAGTGTAAAAAAAAAAGCAAGCTGCTTTTCTAAGAGAAAGAAAAAAAAATTGGGAGAAATTGCAAATTTGGCTTTAGCGGCACATTACGTGTAACGGGGGAAAAAATACAGGGAAAGTGAATAAAAATTAGACACAATCAGTCAGGAGCCACGCAATGCATCCAGGTGGGCTAAATGAATAATACCTGCCACTACAGCAGGCAAATCTTTCAGCCTCTAATAAATCAGGGATGTAAAACTGGCATTTTTTCCCTCTCCCCTTTTTCCCAGCTACACTCTTGGTAGACTTCTTCTGCATTTTGTCTTTCAAATCCCCCCTTCCGCACGAAAGAAATGCCTTTCTGTGCGTTTTGCATGACGCATTCCAAAAAATACGTTAAAAGGTGGCAGATTGATGGTCTTCGCAGATTAGCCTCTTGTGCTTTTGGCAAGGCAAAGAAAGAAACGATCTTATTCCGATTCTCGTTAAGGGATGCCAAGCCCTTTTTTTCTCCCTCTTCTAGTTTTGTACTGCAGGAAGTGTGTGGAGAGTCAAGCCCTATCATCTCTGAAGGGAGAGGGATGATGCATCAAATTTTAGCGTCTTCCCTCCTTCCGAATTATGTAACACAGGCACAAGTGTCTCTTTCCAGCTGGTTACCAATGGTGCAGTGTTGAGCCTATCTATCTATCTATCATCTATCTATCTATCTATCTATCTATCTATCTATCTATCTATCTATCTATCTATCTATCTATCTATCATCTATCTATCTATCTATCTATCTATCTATCTATCTATCTATCTATCTATCTATCTATCTATCTATCTATGGACCTGAACATGTTTAAAGCAGCAAAGAAAGGGATCTCAAGTGGACAGTTCAGAATTTGCATAAACCAGCTTAAAATGGGGGCTTGGGGCTCTATCTATTTATTTATGCGTGGCATTCAAAGAAGTTGTGAAATTGGAATGCTTATGACTGTAACCTTGTTGCTGGTATCCTTACGGTTTATATTGACCATTTGCTGATACGATTTGGCTGCTTATTTGTTCCCCATGACTATCATTAAGTGTTGTACCTTAGGATTCTTGACGAATGTATCTTGTCTTTTATGTACACTGAGAGCGTATGCACCAAAGACAAATTCCTTGTGTGACCAATCACACTTGGCCAATAAAGAATTCTATTCTATTCTATTCTATTCTATTCTATTCTATTCTATTCTATTCTATTCTATTCTATTCTATTCTATTCTATTCTATTCCATTCCATTCCATTCCATTCCATTCCATTCCATTCCACTCCACTCCACTCCACTCCACTCCACTCCACTCCACTCCACTCCATTCCATTCCATTCCATTCCATTCCATTCCATTCCATTCCATTCCATTCCATTCCATTCTATTCTATTCTATTCTATTCTATTCTATTCTATTCTATTCTATTCTATTCTATTCTATTCTATTCTGTTCTTCTGCTCTACTCTACTCTACTTTACTCTACTCTGTTCTGTTCTGTTCTGTTATTCTACTCTACTCTACTCTACTCTACTCTACTCTACTCTATTCTACTCTACTCTACTCTATTCTAAATTGGAATGCTATATATCAGGGAAGTCAACCTCAAGGGCCACGAGCCAAATCTGCCCCCTGGGGTGCTTAGATCTGGCCCATGGGGCTGCCCTGAGAACAGCAAAGGACTGGCCCACAGTGCCTCTGCCAGCAAAACCAGAGCTCGGGTGGGCTGCGTATGGCCCCCCTGAGCTCCGTTTTTGCTGGCAGAGTGCTTGGGCCATCACAGGCACTCCTGACACAAGTGACGTCAAGCTGGCCTTATTGAGGTGAAAAATTGCAACACAGATATTGATAGAACATTAGCTTCTATGCTACCCATCTCAATTTACCATTCTTATCAAGGCAAATTGCACACTGCCGGAAGAGTGGAAATTCATCTCCAAAAGAGAAACGGATTTGTATAAACCATGTCTTAAAGGTAAAAGTTCCCTTCACACATATGTGCTAGTCGTTCCTGACTCTAGGGGGTGGTGCTCATCTCCATTTCAAAGCCGAAGAGCCAGCGCTGTCCAAAGACATCTCCATGGTCATGTGGCTGGCATGACTCAATGCCAAAGGCGCACGGAACGCTGTTCCCTTCCCACCAAAGATGGTCCCTATTTTTCTACTTGCATTTTTTACATGCTTTCGAACTGCTAGGTTGGCAGAAGCTGGGACAAGCAACGGGAGCTCACCCCATTCCGCGGCACTGGGGATTCGAACCGCTGAACTGCCGACCTTTCGATCGACAAGCTCAGCGTTTTAGCCACTGAGCCACCACGTCCCCTGTAACCATATAACCATGTCTTAGGTTAATTTAAATAATGACCAAAAAAGGCACATTTCAGAATAATTATCACGAAGGCTACCTGATCAGGACTGCAAAACTTTGAACAAGCATTAGATGGCAGCAAAGTTTTTAGTGGCTTGTTTTTCTCTGCTGTAATCTAGGGGTCATTTAGATTTGGCAGTCCAGATGTTGCCGGAATGGGACAACTCGCTGCAGCCAACTTGCCATGAGACAATTCATCGCAGGACAATTCAATGCTGCATGAATCGTTTCGTTCAGTTACTTTTATTATTGGCGATCGCATTTTCCTCAGAATTACTGTTTAAGTCGTGTATTTCTGGATTGACTTTATTTTATCATCATTGCCCACGGTTTTGTTGAAATTAATTTAAGTTTTGTATTTCTCGAATTGCCTGCAGCGAGTTTCCTGCGGCGAATTGGCCTAGATCCAATTTTGCAGTTCCAATTCCCTTAGAAATATAAGCAAGGGAAATGGATGAATTTAGGCCTAAAGGCTAGTTCTGTCAAATGTCAGTGTGCAGCGAGACACACTTTCTTTCATGCATGGCTTGTGTTTGATAGGAATGTCGAAAATTTAAAGGCAGATCCCTGAGGGCAAAAACCTACCGTATTTTTCGGAGTATAAGACGCACCTAGCTTTTTTTGGTGAGGAAAAGAAGAAAAAGAAATCTGCCTCCCAGCAATTTTGCCTCATTGCAGCAAACAGCAAACAGCCTGCTTTACTTTCATTTTCGTTTTCAGCATAGCTTGATTAGCACAAGAAAAAAAAAAAATCTGTTCCAGCAATTTACCTCCTTGCAGCAAGCAGCAGAGAGCCCTGTGCAAAACAGCCGAGAGCAAATCAGCTGAGAGTCGGGAGGCCGATCCAATCAACTTGTGCTAATTAGGCTGTGCTGAAGCTGAAAGGAGCTGTTTTTTCCTTGCTGTTTGTTTGCAAGGAGGTAAACTGCTGGGAGGCAGAGGCCAAAGGGTGTGGGCCAATGGGTGGGCAGGGCTACATTCGGTGTATAAGATGCACCTAAATTTTCACTCCCTTTTAGGGGGGGAAAAAGTGCATCTTATACTCCGAAAAATACAGTAATTTTAGTTTATTTCTCATTCATTCGTTCATTGTGCGCTTCCACATCAGTCTTAACTCCTGGTGATTTCCCTGCAGGTTTCTTTCTTCTGTTTGCAGAAGTGATTTTGGTGTTTGTTTTTATTTATTGAAAACATTTGTATGGCTGCCCGTCTTCAAGCCAAACTCTGGGAGGCTCACACAATCCCACAGTAAACACAAGATTTATTGCCAAAATAAAAAAAACAATAAAACCTCAAATAGGAAAACCGGAAAAACCTGCTACTGCGTCTCTGATGCAAACTCTTGTGTTCTCCTCTTCCTCCAAGCCTGACGTATCTCAGGGCCTGGGAAAGGGCTCTCTGGAAGGTTAAAGGAGGGGGGACTGTCAGATCTCCAGGGGGGGGGGTCTTCTGTCCGGAAAAGAACGCTTCTGAAAACCCACAAGGTGTCAAATGTTTAAGGCAGTGTTTCTCAAAACTTTTTTTTTTTCACTCAGCTCCCTCACAGAATTAATAGAATAACAGAGTTGGAAGGGACCTTGTAGGTCATCTAGTCCAACCCCCCGCTGAAGCAGGAGATCTTATACCATTTCTGACAGATGGCCGTCCAGTCTCTTCTTGGAAGCCTCCAGTGATGAAGCTCCCACAACTTCCGAAGGCAACGTCTGTTCCATGAGTTGATTGTTCTCACTGTCAGAAAGTCCCTCCTTATTTCCAGGTTGAATCTCTCCTTGATCAGTTTTCATCCATTATTCCTTATCTGGCCTTCGGGTGCTTTGGAAAATAGCTTGACTCCCTCCTCTCTGTGGCAGCCCCTCAAATATTGGAAGACTGCTATCCTGTCTCCCCTGGTCCTTCTCTTCACTAGACCAGCCAGGCCCAGTTCCTGCAACCGTTCATCGTATGTTTTAGCCAGGTGTGGGATTTGGAGATTCTCTGAACCGGCCATAACATTAGCTATGTGTTCTCCCGAACCCAGACGAACCGGTAGCAGTGGCAATGGGAGGCTCCACACACCCACACACCCGGACGTCATCAAATACGATCTGTGCATGCAGAGAAGCTTCTGCACATGCGCAGAAGTGGAACTCGCGCGAGTGAATGGGTATCCAAGGTAAGTGAAACCCACCACTGGTTCTCAAACATAGAATGTAGAACATAGAATCATTGGGTTGGAAGGGACGCTGGCCAGCTGGTCTTTGGATTTCCGGTGCTCCGGCGTGCGCACATGCATACACATGCATGTGCATTCCGGTTTAGTCACTCGGTGCCGAAAAGGTTCGCCATCACTGGTATAGGGTAGGGTCAGCAACCTGCGGCTCTGGAGCCACATGTGGCTCTTTGGGCCCTCTGCTGTGGCTCCCTGTCAGGTGATCCCAGCATTGGCTGGCCCGGCTCCTCGCCCTCCCCTCCCAGTCACTCCTCACCTGGCCTGAGAAGGTAAGGGCGACGGGGGATGGAGAAGCGGCCAGGGCAGAGACAGAGAGATACAGAGAGAGGGGGGGAGAGAGAGACATAGAGAGATACAGAGGGGGGGAGAGAGACATAGAGAGATGCAGAGAGGGAGAGATACAGAGATACAGAGGGGGAGAGAGACACAGAGAGATACAGAGAGAGGGAGAGAGAGAGAGACATAGAGAGATACAGAGAGAGGGAGAGAGAGAGAGACATAGAGAGATACAGAGAGAGGGAGAGAGAGACATAGAAAGATACAGAGAGAGGGGGAGAGAGAGACATAGAGAGATGCAGAGAGGGAGAGAGACAGACAGAGATACAGAGAGAGAGGGAGAGAGAGAGATACAGAGATACAGAGAGAGAGGGAGAGAGATATATAGAGATACAGAGAGGGGGAGAGAGACACAGAGAGATACAGAGAGAGGGAGAGAGAGAGAGACATAGAGAGATACAGAGAGAGGGAGAGGGAGACATAGAGAGATCAAGAGAGAGGGGGAGAGAGAGAGGGAGAGAGGGAGGGGAGAGAGAGAGATGTCAAAAGGATTTTGTGGTTCCCAATGTTTTTTAACAACTGGTTCTCTGCCCTAATGACCAGCTGCGTAGGCGTCGCTAGGGGGGGTCATGTGACTGGTGGAAGTGAGTGGCATTCAGTTGGCCATGCCCACCCAGGCTTTGTGGCTCCCGGTGTTTTCTTTTCTGTGGGAAACGGGTCCAAATGGCTCTTTGAGTATTTAAGGTTGCAGACTCCTGGTATAGGGTCTCCTGCTATCTGTCTGTGTTCCACGAATAAGAGGTGCAGCCTCAAAGCGAGCAGATTTCATCCTCAACTAATGAGAGGTGTAAAGCTTATCAACATAAGGCACTAAAACGTGTCTCTAATTTTAGGAAGGTGCTAGAACCCCTGCTAGAAATTTGACACTTGATTGCTTTGAGAGACACGCATCCTGTTCCACATTAAAATGAAGATCAAGATGGAGAAACTTGGGCCAATGCATGCAATCAAGATACGAGTCTGTTTTTTCGATAATTCCAGTAGTGTTTAGTATCAAATCCTCATGACTTTTCTTTTGCTGGGGCTTTGGACGAAAGATGGACTCCTGTTGATGCCGCTAGAAGTTTTGGATCCGTGTTAAATGTGTGAATTTGTTGGGCACAGGGAAAGCAAGCCAAGGATCCAATGTAACTCAGATTGTTTCAGTCCTGAGCACGAGTAGAGAGTTGAACCAGATGTCTGTAGAGATTCTCGGTCATCCAAGTCATGGTTGTCCCAAAAGTTGTCCCTTTTTTCAGGAGGCAACTGGATTTTCTGGTTTTTTCTTTTGAAGACCTTTTGCTTCTCATCCAAGAAGCTCCTTCAGCTCTTGACTGGATGGTGGGGAATGGAAGGATTTATATTCCTCACAGACAGCTGGTCATTTGCATCCTTTTAGTGGGTTGTTGAAGCCCTTGGAGGTTTATCTGTGGCCTCAGGGTCACTGTTGTGACTCTGGCTCCCGAGCCTGTCCTCACGGAGGTAGATGACTCTGAAAGTGATGGGGAGGAACTGACAAGGCCTCCCTCTCCAGACCCTCCTTTCTGGCAACGCCTCAGGTTCCAGCTGAAGGCCAGGAGGAAGGCATGTCGGAGCACCCACTAATAAGGGGTGATGATGAAGATAAATCTTGGACTGATCCCAGGCAGAGTCGGAGGGAGAGGCGTGCACAGCAAAGGAAGAAGTGTGGAAGGGCCAGAGATTGCTGAGTCACTGAGCCATGCCCCACAGGGGATAAAAGTGGGTGGGGTTGCTCTGCAGGCTTTGTGACGGACAAAATCTGCATATCGTGAGCTTCGGATGAGATATCTTTCGGAATTAAGGCTTGGACTTTGTGAATGACTTCTGACTACTCTTTGTGCCTTGTGAACTCTTGGTTGCCCCAGCAATGGACTACAGATACGCTGACTCTTGTTTTCTAGAAGTGATAAAAAACTTGGCAGGCATTCGGAAAGTAGCTGCCAGAACTTTTATCTGCCAAAGGATTCAGGTCAGCTTGTAAAAATAAATTACTGGTAGACGTCTTTTGCTCGTGTGTCTGCCTATGTGAGGTGGGGGGACAGAACAGTCACCTGAGTAGTGCATCTGGTTTAACCAGATGTTTACAGAGCCATAACTGGGCTGGGAGCCCCACAAAATCAGCCAAGGCAGACTCCTGATCTTGTCTCAATTACAATTCAAAGGAGGATGGGCATTTTGAGCTGTTCAACACATGTGCTGTTCATTTATTGGGAGGAAAGAGTGCATCCTTAGACTGATCCTGGTTTTCAAGCACAGGTTTTCTGCGTGTTTATGCAACTTTCTGGGGCTAAGCATCGCTTGGGCACAGGGCTAGCAGAATTGGCCCCCAAAGTTCCTGGGTGTTTAAATAATCCAACCCACTCAAAAGTCCTCCGTCGAGAAGCCCTCGTCCTCCACCGCAGCAAAGTTCTCAAAGCTTGGGGACGAAGTTCTGGCAAACGGATGCAGGCTGCGGTTTGGATGAAACTCCCGTTACCATAACAACCAACGCACTATGGGACCAGTGCATCTAAACGGAGGACCGGGAGGGAATCGCTGATGATACCATATTGATGCCATCTTCGCATGTGGCTCATTTACTGCCCGAATATCGGCGCGTGTCGATGGAAATTAATCCCAGCAGTTCGTTCTGATGGATGAGCGCAAAACTCCGGCAGATGCTCTCCCTGCCTTCTGATGCAGCGCCTGCTTTTTTTGCCCAAAACACGAGACATTAACCTTGTATAATGCATCCCGATGCAATGAGTCATGTGTACACATCTGCTCCTTGATATTCCTAGCCATATTTCTGCTGACTGAACTCTGGCTTAAGAGTTTTTCTCCCTGGCAATGTTTTTTTTTTATCTTCTTATTTAGTTTTGTAGGTTTATAGTCCAACTCATTGTCTATTATTGCATTGAAATCCCCTAATATATATATCTCCTCATATTCGTATTCTATTATTTTTTTATGTAGTTTCCCATAATATTCTTCTTGATTATCATTTGGAGCATACATTGCCAATGTAATATAACAATGTTTTTTTTTTTTTTGATTCATAGTTATTTCAACCATTAATATCCTTCCTTCCTCATCTTCAAAGATCTGTTTGGATTGAATTGTTTTTTTTAATATATAACGCATGTGCCTGCCTTCCACGCATGAACTTTGCTGGCACACGCGCTTTCCACGCATATGTCCAGCCTCACAAATGTGACTAAATGGGATGGCATAGAGCTGGGGCAGGTGGTCGGCCTCACCCATGAACACTCGTGATTTCCGCTATGGGTTTGAGCGAACTGGTCCGAACTGGTGGTGAATACCACCTCTGAGTTTATTCCAGAGGAGCAAGAAACAATTCAGTTCAGATACTTTATGTAAGAGAAAGAGGGTGAAGACATCTCCTCCCTAATAGTTCCCAGAGTATAAGTTTTATGGGGGGTGTTAGCATGCTTTAGTTTGGCAAGATTCTATCTATAAGCCAGGAACAATAAAGAAAACTGACTGGACGAATCACAAGATGTCTTTTTTGGTGTTTGGCAGCGAAGCCTGACCATTAAGATGGGAAATGCTACTCCAGAAGTTGTGCGAGATCTTCGCTAGCCTTGACGGCGTGTGGCTTTGAGTGTATGTCTATGCATGTCATGATCCTAATGGACAATGATGGATGTCCCTCTTGCTCACTTTTTATGGCAGGACTCGCATTTATCCCTGACCTTAAGACGGGCTGCGATATAATTCTCATTTCAATATGTCATTTCTAATTTTGGCTTATAGTTAGGTACGTAGCAGTCTTCTGACATATTTATTGGAAGAAGATAGATAGCAATTTAAAATATGTAGTATGTTGCGCTAGTGAGTGGATTAAATTAAGTTGAGTAAATATTGGAGATGGATTGTAAGACCGCTAAACCAGATAGAATAGAATAGAATAGAATAATAAAGTAGAATAGAATAGAATAGAGTAGAGTAGAGTAGAGTAGAATAGAAGAATAGACTAGACTAGACTAGACTAGAATAATAGAATAGACTAGAGTAGAGTAGAGTAAAATAGAAGAATAGAATAGAATAGAATAGAATAGAATAGAATAGAATAGAATAGAATAGAATAGAATAGAATAGAATAGAATAGAATAGAATAGAATAGAATAGAATAGAATAGAATAGAATAGAATAGAATAGAATAGAATAGAATAGAATTTTTATTGGCCAAGTGGGATTGGACACACAAGGAATTTGTCTTTGGTGCATAAGCTCTCAGTGTACATAAAATAAAATAAAGTGATCGCTACAAGTGAGATATCGTAGGCATCAGTGAGATCAAGAATGGTTGCAGGAACTGGGCATGGCTAGTCTAGTGAAGAGAAGGACCAGGGGAGACAGGATAGCAGTCTTCCAATATTTGAGGGGCTGCCACAGAGAGGACGAGGGTCAAGCTATTTTCCAAGGCATCCGAAGGCCAGACAAGGAATAATGGATGGAAACTGATCAAGGAGAGATTCAACCTGGAAATAAGGGGAAATTTGTTGACAGTGAGAACTATCAACCCATGGAACAGAAGTTGCCTTCGGAAGTTGTGGGAGCTTCATCCGTAGAAGCTTTCAAGAAGAGATTGGACTGCCATTTGTCAGAAATGGTGTAGGGTCTCCTGCTTGGGTGGGGGGTTGGACCAGATGACCTACAAGGACTTTTCCAACTCTGTTAATCTGTAATCAGGTGGTTAGAGAGTGGCTGAATTAATAGTGATGGCAAAACCATATTCTATGAAGACCATGAAGAGCGAACAAGCATCCTTCAAATACTTGAAATATCTAAAAAAATGTTGAGAATCTGTTATTATTATTAATATGATTTACAAACTACACTGTTTGGGTTAGATAGCATGTAAGGTTGAAAGTAACCAAACATGGCATGATATCCAGATTACTAGAATGGGCCATGAGTGACTTCTGAAAATTCTCCACCAAATGTATCAGCAGAGAAATTGCTAGACAATGTGTGTGTGGGGGGGATATAAAATATCCCACCAGTTCTCAAGAGCAAGACTGTCTTGTAATGGAGACTGAAACATCACTGTTGAGGTACTAAGTCCTCTTTCATTTGGGATTGTGGTGGAATGTGGTCTGGATTCGCAGGAGGGAGGGGTTGCGTTCCAGAGAGCAAAGAGACAGCAAGGCTTAGAGAGTCTGATTGTGAGAAAGAGAGTTAAGAAGGGTTCCTCCCTAGCCATTCTCAGTGTATATCTATAGCGATGCAGACAGTTGCTTTGATTCGACAACATCTCTGTTTATAGGTTAGGGATAATAAAGGAAACTGCTCAGAAATAATTTAACATGTCTGTCAGAACTGCCACCTCACGTCTGCATTTTGCTATCGTTCGGTACGGGTCTGCCATGAACTCTTGGGGAAGCTGGATGGGAGGGGTGGAAGGCTTCACCGTTCGGTGTATCTTCCGGAGACACGACTTCAAGGTCACACGTCTGGGAATGGAATGCAGCTGCATGCCATCCTTCACTTAAAGTGACTATTCCATAAAAACATCTTCTTTGAATATGATTGGATGGTGGAGGACCAGCAATGAGAAGTACCAAAGAGGCGGAAAGTTACTCTCGGGGTAATTAGGCACATGACTTTCAGTTCTAGCTTTGCTCTACTGTATTTCACTTGACTTTTAGTAAACTATACCTTTCTCAACAAAGGGACCCGGTGGCTCAGTGGCTAAGATGCTGAGCTTGTTGATCGAAAGGTCGGCAGTTCAGCGGTTCGAATCCCGAGCGCCACGTAACGGGGTGAGCTCCCGTGACTTGTCCCAGCTTCTGCCAACCTAGCAGTTCGAAAGCACGTAATAAATGCAAGTAGAAAAATAGGGACCACCTTTGGTGGGAAGGGAACAGAGTTCCATGTGCCTTTGGCATTGAGTCATGCCGGCCACATGACCACGGAGACGTCTTTGGACAGCACTGGCTCTTCAGCTTTGAAACAGAGATGAGCACCACCCCCAAAAGTCGTGAATGACTAGCACATATGTGCAAGTCATTACCTTTCTTGACAAGCGGAGTTAAGGATCATTCTTGTTTAAAGGTTCAAGCTGAGGCAGGTTTGACAATGTCTTTCTTGGTTCTTGGAGTCTGCCAGGGACTGAATGAAGTGTGGGATGCAGACTTCAGGATAGATGAACATCTAATGAACAATGGGGGCCCCCGACACACATCTGCCTTCCTTTATAATCGGCACCATGTCCGTGCAGGAACACCAGCCTTCATTGTGAGAATTTCCCCAAATTTTTCATTCCCAGAGTCAAGTCTCTTTCAGCAAACGGAACCAGAATTGCCAGAAGAAAATGTGCAAGAAAATTTGTCTGCCTCCCTCTCTGTAAATGAATTGTTCACAAGGCCAGGAAGCATCATTCCTTTCTATTTTTTTTTAAACACCCCTTCTTGGTTTACTGTAAAGATAAAAGAAAAACCCAGGCTAAATTATTGATATTATTTGGGTGACATTTTAATTTAACATCACTGGGGACGTCTTGGTGACATTTGTCTGCCTGGAGCCCAAGAAAAGTACAGTGTACTGCGAAGTGGGTGGAGTTGGCTTCTTTAATGGCACTTAGAGCTGGGGGTAGGGAGGGAGGGGCTGCCTTCGGATCTCTGTTTCCTCCCATTGTGGGCTGCGTCATGCAGCCTAGTGACTCATCAATGGGACCTGCAGTTGAGTCCCTGCAGCTCCAGAGTCAAAAAGCATCCAGGATCATTAAACTGTAGAATGCTCAGGAAGATAAATCCATCTCAGCATCTCCTTCTGTCCTACTATCGCAGCGCCATTGAGAGTGTCCTGACATATGGCATTCTTGCATGGTATGGGAGCAGCTCTGTAGCGGACAAAAAAAAACTCTACAGAGAATCATTAAAACTTCCCAGAATATCATCGGACTCCAGCTACCAGCCCTGGACAACATCTTCGAATCTCACTGTTTGAGAAAGTTGCATAACATTCTCAGAGACTCTTCCCATCCTGCTTACAATCTTTTTGGATTGTTGCCTTCTGGCAGAAGATACAGAACAATTAAAACTGGAAAAGAAGCTATGCAAAATTAGGTTAACAACTCTTAATGCCTTTTTGCAGTTCTGGAGTTCATCCTAAATGTATGCAAAACAGCGTGCATTTTGGAATCAATTCAGTTTGGGGAAGCTATGATCTTGTCAGGTCCCCAAATGAAGAAAGAGAAATAGAGTTATTCCTGAGCAGTTTCCTTCACCTAACAGACAGAATTCTTGTTGAATGAAAGCAACAATTTGCATCGCCATAGATATACCCTGAGAATTTCTCGGGAAGGGCCTTCTTAGCTCTCTTCCTCCATACCAAACTATCTAAACTTTGCTGTCTCTTGATCCTCTGGAATCCAGCCCCTCCCCCCTGGGAATCCAGACTACACTCCACTCCACAGATCCTCAAGGAAACATTTAGGAGTTTCTCGAAAAGAGGTCTGTGGCCGGCTAATTTTGAATATTGCAGGATGGCTATTGAAATGGGACATGAAAAGGGGTACCAGGACCAAAACCAAGAGCCTTGGTACTACAGTGGTTTAAAGCACCCTGTTATTAACACAGCTGCCTGCAATTTACTGCTGGTTCGAATCTCTCCAAGGCTCAAGGTTGACTCAGCCTTCCATCCTTTCTAAGGTAGGTTAAATGAGGACCCAGTTTGTGGGGGCAATAAGCTGACTTTGTATAAATATACAAAAGTATGAAGGCTATTGCTTAACGCACTGTAAGCCGCCCTGAGTCTCCGGAGAAGGGCGGCATATAAATCAAATTAAAAACAAACAAACAACCGTATTGTATTTAAACTGTCTTCATTAATTACCTACAGTGCTAGGGATCCTTCCCTAATTGCTAGGTGAGCTCGAGTGGCAGGGACAAGTCTCCGGAATTTAACTCAATAAGGAGTTGCTTTTGTTGGGCAAATTTTATAGCTCTCCACCTCCAGAGTTGCCTGGTTTAAGATCAGCAAGGGAAGGATTTGGATTAAGTGTCTAGCATTTATTGGGCGTCTGCTTCAGCAAAGGAGGAAAGTAATTATCTGACTGGAGTGCGAGCAAAAGTTTGTTATGTCATCACTTGCAAAAGTAAATCGGAGAAGCTAGCTTGTCTAAGCAGTGTCTCTTCCAGCTGATGATTGAAAAATGCAGGTCAGTCACAAGACATGAACCAAACTCCATTTCCATCTCTGTAACTGACTTTATTGGGTCTCAAGAGACACACGTCCTCTTTTTCATTCAGACATACTCTGTATAAATCACAGAGGTCAAACCTTCCCTGCACGTATATAAATTCCTTCTAGTACAAAGACTCTTTTTACAGGAAGGAATGGCTTTCCTGAAACACAAAAATGGCTCCGATCCGTTTCATTTACAACCTACTTCTATTTACAGGACCTGTAAATATTGATATCACACGGCTCCTGTTTACAGTTTCCCCCTGTTTGGGGGAAAAAAATTCTCACCCCTCTTTTAAAGTGAGCTTTTGAAAAAAAATGATTTTTTTAAAATATAAGACATAGATAAAGACATAGATAGGATTCCCAGTTTCCATCTTTCATTTCTCTTCTTTGTCCAATAGTGGATAGTTTTAACTTTGGAGAGAAAAATGGACTTTCTCATATGCCATGGAACATATAGTGCCAAATTTCTTTGGCTGTTTACCTGAAGAGAAAGGCACCCAATTGTAAGGGATCTATGATCTATGATATCACCCTGGCTCATCCTAGACTCATCTCTTTGCAGAGATACCATTCTTTAAAAAATTCCATTTTCCCAACATTTTAAAGAATGGTTGCTCTGTCTTTAATGCTGTTAAAGGCTTTATTTTATTCCTGCGCTCCAATTTATCGCTGGGGATGCTCAAGTCAGCAAGGATAGAAGTTACAAACAGTTGAATGCTCCAAGCTGACCTCCCAGCAAAGCTTCCAGGGGCAAATTTATGGTTAGGTTTGTGGGTGCGTGTTAGTAAATTTCAGGGAATTTACTAACTTCCGTGATATGACAGAAGTAGGTGCAACAACCCCTAATAATATGTTCTTAGACTGATAAAGCTTCAGACAAAGTTTTTTTTTCCAAATGAAGTCATTATCAATTAAATAAGCCAAATAAATAGGGACGTGGTGGCTCAGTGGCTAAGACGCTGAGCTTGTTAATCGAAAGGTCGGCAGTTCAGCGGTTCAAATCCCTAGTGCCGCGTTACGGAGTGAGCTCCCGTTCCTTGTGCCAACCTAGCAGTTTGAAAGCACATAAAAAGAAATGCAAGTAGAAAAATAGGGACCATCTTTGGTGGGAAAGGAATAGCATTTTGTGTGCCTTTGGCGTTGAGTCATGCTGGCCACTTGACCACGGAGACGTCTTTGGACAGTGCTGGCTCTTCGGCTTAGAAACGGAAATGAGCACCGCCCCCTAGAGTCGGGAAGGACGAGCACATATCTGCGAGGGGAACCTTTACCTTTACTTAAGCCAAATAAAACTTGTCTGCTCACAGTAAAGCCATCACAAAGAAATTACGAAAGGCCTCATCTTAAGGTAGCGCAGCGGACTAAAGTACTGTTAAGTAGCACTTAGCTGCCAGCTGTCTGCAATTACTACAAGTTCAAATCTCACCAGGGTCAAGGTTGACTCAGCCTTCCATCCTTCCGAGGTAGGTAAAATGAGGACCCGGATTGTGGGGGCAATAAGCTGACTTTGTATAAAAAAGAGCACCGCTTGGGGGGGCCCGAAAGCCCTACTAAGCAGGTATATACAAAAGTATGAAGGCTATTGCTTAACGCATTGTAAGCCGCCCTGAGTCTTTGGAGAAGGGCAGCATATAAATCGAACCAATAAATAATAAATAATTAAATAATTAAATAAGTAAGTAAGTAAGTAAGTAAGTTCCAATGGAAAACAGTTTAGTTGCTGATATTCCTGCAGCTCAACTTTCACTTCAGTAAATTAGTTAAGAAGATTTTGGACAGTCTGTTACTGGACAGATGATTACTTTTACCTTAAGTCTGCTGCCTAAGAACCTGATCCCGTATAAGCAGTTATCCATAACCAAAAGGCTTAAGGCAGAAAAGGGAGAGCAAAGCTTGAAATAAGCGTGAAACTTTATGCCTTTTTAATAAAGTTCGTTGGTTGGAAAAGGTGGCTATCGGACCCCTTCGGCTTGCAAAATTCAGAAATTGCTTCGTTTGCAAATGCTCTGAGCTCGGATGAGTATTTCAGATCCCGTAGCTGATGGATGTTAATTCTCTGGGTCCGTGGAAAAACTAACAGAATAACAGAAGGGAGGGACCTTGGAGGTCTTCTAGTCCAACCCCCTGCTTAGGCAGGAAACCCTACACCACTTCAGACAAATGGTTATCCAACATCTTCTTAAAAATTTCCAGTGTTGGAGCATTCACAACTTCTGCAGGCAAGTTGTTCCACTGATTAATTGTTCTAACTGTCAGGAAATTTCTCCTTAGTTCTAAGTTGCTTCTCTCCTTGATTAGTTTCCACCCGTTGCTTCTTGTTCTACCCTCAGGTGCTTTGGAGAATAGCTTGACTCCCTCTTCTTTGGGGCAACCCCTGAGATACTGGAACACTGCTATCATGTCTCCGCTAGTCCTTCTTTTCATTAAACTAGACATACCCAGTTCCTGCAACCGTTCTTCATATGTCTTAGCCTCCAGTCCCCTAATCCTCTTTGTTGCTCTTCTCTGCACTCTTTCTAGATTCTAGGAAGGGGAAGGTAACAAATCAAAGTGCTTCCTTATCAGCTTTGCTCAAGGTACAGGCGGGGCTGGAGAGATCCAGTCCTACAGGCTTCAGAGAAGCTCTGGATCCAGGAATGTAGGACCAACAGAGGCTAGGATGATGGAGCCATGGGTTCTAGCAACTTTCTTCTCCATGACAGCAGTTGATCTGTTATCTTGGAGCAGGCTAATTTTTGTGACTTATGGGAGGGAAGCAAAGGTGACCTCATTTTTTATTTTTTTTATTTTTTGTCCTGGTCTCAAAGAACTATAGAGACACGGCATCGAGGACATGATAACAGTGGGAGAACTTTTTCTTTGTAAGAGTTATTGATCACAGCAAAGATTGGTGCACTTAGTGTATTTTGTTTTAAAAAGGAAACCCGAGAAACACTGCCGTGGAGTTTCAACGCGTCAATGAAAGAGCACTAAAACAAAGCAGCCAAGCGAAAACACAATCAACGGATAAAATAAATGCGTTGCACGGGGGGGGGGGAAACCCCATCCACTTGACCTCACAACTGACCTCTCCTTAAGTCATTTTATAATCTTCTTTAGAACCCCTGGTTCAGGAGTGGTATTCAGTGGTGGGTTTAAAATTATTTTGCTACCGGTTCTGTGGGTGTGGCTTGGTGGGCGTGGCATGGCTTGGTGGGCGTGGCTTGGTGGGCATGGCAGGGGAAGGATACTGTAAAATCTCCATTCCCACCCCACTCCAGGGGAAGGATACTGCAAAATCCCCATTTCAGCTGGGACTCGGGAGGCAGAGAATAGATGGGGGCGGGGCCAGTCAGAGGTGGTATTTACCGGTTCTCTGAACTACTCAAAATTTCCGCTACCGCTTCTCCAGAACTGGTTAGAACCTGCTGAAACCCCACCTCTGGTGGTATTCACTCACTTTTGCTACTGGTTCGCAAATGTGAGCACGTGCGCAGAGCGTCAAACAAGGGACGTAATGACGTCAGGGCAGGTGGGCGGAACCTCCAGCAGCTGCCGCTACCAATTCGCCCGAACCGGATAGAAACGGCTGAATACAACCACTGCCCTAGCTCCTTTTCTCAACCTCCCAACGAGCCCATCTTAAAACAAATATATTAAAATCTCCCAAATGAAAATGCATTATTTATTGGGACATGTATTTTCTTGGCAGAATTCTGGGAACAAAGCAGTTGATGGTTCTTTGAAGAACTGTGCTGGGATTCTTCCTGACAGAACAACAGTCTTCCAAATGTTTCAGAGTTAGTTGATAGTTCAGTGGGAAGTCGTGCCCTTCCTTAGGGATATGCAAGAGGAATAGAACAGAGAATACAGAACGCAGAGAGGAGAATACGGAGAGGCCTTCTTTTCAGAGGCAGGATGGAAAATTTGGAAAATTCCTTTAGCAAGGAAACTACAAAACCTTATAAACACCTTAGCCTATTTTAACCAAGTACAAAGATCCATCATTATTTAAGCAAAGGAAAAGAGAATTGAAATGATATAGGATTATGATTTACTAAAAAAGACTCATTTAAATTGGCCCTTATATAAATGGTATTGTTAAATAGACAGAATTTAGGGAAATAATTGTGAATTGTATTATGTTGTGTTATTTGAATTAAGAACTTTGATTAAATGTTAAATTGGTATGTTTTCAGGATTAGAGATAAGACTTAAATTTGATGAAGTAATAATTAAATAAAGACTTAATGAATATTATATGAAGTAATAATAAAATGTAAGGAAGTTCTAGAAATGGAAATAAGATTTAGAAATATAAACATGTTTGAATTGTATTTTTAATAGTGAGTATTTGGGGTAAGAATTGTGAAATGTATTATGAGGTATTAATTGAATTAAGATTTAAGGTGGATTAATAGAAGGGTAAGTTAATATGAGCTAGCTTTCTATAAGATGGTAATAGTTGAGACATGTGATAAGTGTTATGGCAAAAATAGAATATATGAAATTTTGTTAAAGATGAACAAAAAGTTGAACAAATTTATGACCGGATCAATGCTCTGTTCCGCAAAGATGTATTGTATGTTTTTTTAAAAAAAAAAAAAAATCCAAAAAAAAAAAAAAAAGATCCATCTCAAAAGGCTAGACTAACAACCAGCACATAATATTGCTTGAAGTTACAACTGAATAAACCTATTTTAAAAGAAACGAACACGAAAGATAATTTGGAGGCAGGCAATGGGCAATCTGTTTCATTTCATTTCAGATTTTTTTTTTAAAAAAGTAAAACGATAACTCTTCATTTAAAAATGATTTTTACCCTGTTTCCCCCAAAATAAGACATCCTCTGATAATAAACCCAATCAGGCTTTTGAGCGCATGGCAATAAGACCAAGCGCTTATTTCAGGGTTAAAAAATAAAATAAAAAAATAAGACAGGGTCTTATTTTCGGGGAAACACGGTACTTTTCTACCGGTAGTGTGCTTTTCCAGTTTTGGGGGAAGCGAGAAGACATTTTGGGACTTTAAAGGCAAAAGACACTCCCATATCCTCCAAATATAAAAAAATCACAGAATAAAATTTCGACACTGCCTTTAAAAGTTGTACATTAGATCTTGCTCAAGGTCCATTCATTGCCTGCTTCTGACTTCTCTGAGATGTCAACAGCCAACATGAACTTCTTCTTCTTTTTTTTTTTTATTAAACAAAACTTTATTCATTCTTAAAAACATTTAAAACATACAAGTTTCTCATACATATACAGTACACAACTTCACCTACTAACTAATTTCTATTATTATATATACATATATACAAACATACAGTGACATATTTCATTTTCTATCCATCTGACAGTGCAGTTTTTAATTATATTAATTTCTTCTAAATTTCATCTCTACCCATTTCCCCTCCTCTGATTTCTTCTAAGGCCAACTCAACTCAAGATCCCCATCCAGATGGATTTGGGAAAGTTAAAACACAACCCCGCTCCAGTGGTGGGTTTCTACTGGTTCAGCCCGGTTCGGGCAAACCGGTAGCAACGATGGTGAGCTGAGAGCAAACCGGTTCTCTCTGATGGTTAGATTGGCCCTCCTGCCTGCCCCTGAGTTATACATACCTTATATTTGGTTATTTTTAGCCCAGCTGAAAGGCGTGGCAGAGCAGATTGCCGTGTCTCAGTTGTTCCGTAATACAGTGTGCTTGCGCGGAGCGCAAATTTGGCATGCACAAGCACATGCATGATGCAAACTGGTAGTAACACCGGTTGAAACCCACCATTGCCCCCCCCACCCCAACCTCAGGGCAAAGTAGCATCTGAGAAAGGAAGATTTGACGGCATAAAAAAATTACATGGACTCTCCCGCTGGTTACATTTGATTGGCAAGATGTATTTTTTTTCCCCCGTCTTGAAATGCGTGTGGGTTGACACGAAACTTAACATTCAACTTCAAACGCATTGTCGCTTTTGCTGCGCTGAATACTTTTGCACTTATAACTTGTCCTTTTCTGTAAGTTCTCCCGAGATTGACAAGACTTCTAAAAGCTCCCTGACAGCTGAGGCTTCAGGGAGTTTGACAGTCTACATAATTAAGAGGCATTTCTTCTTCCTTGTATAGTCTGATTCAGTTAGAATGCCCATTTTGACGCGCTCTAATTGTGACATACACACCCCGGAAAAATTTTTTTTTTTGGGTCAGAGCTTTTCATGGGTTGATGTAAACCATAGTTAATATCTGCCGCCCTTACATGCCAAGGAGGTGATCGTAACAATCCCAATCGTTTTTATTTCATTGTTCTTTTATTTTAAACAGATGAAGTCATCGGAGATCGATCAAGAATTATTCACAGAAAGTTACTGCCGGGTATGCAGTGCTCAGCTAATATCGGAATCACAACGTGTGGCTCATTACGAGGTAAGAGGTGTGATGCTGGAGGACGTGGGAAAACCTGATGTCTGCTTTGTTGGTTTGTTGCAAATTGGTAATCTAACAGTGGGTTTGAAGGAAATATACAAAGCAGGAGAGTCCTCATTTTATGGCAGAACATAGAAGTGTTGTGGTCCGCCAGCAGCCTGAGGAGCTGGCAGCGGAGTCGGACAGCGATGAGGCTGGGGAGGACCATGAGCCAGTCCTGGAGGCTGGGGAAGGCCCGGGTGAGGACTCTGCATCGGAGGCAGAGATGGGGCCAGGGCCATCTGGGAGTGATGTGCGGACTCCGGAGCCTCCAGAGGCTGACAGCAGAGAGGCAGAGTAACAGGAGGAGCCTGTTCCTAGTGCACGTATGAGAAGAGCTGCCAGAAGGCAAGAGCAGCTACAGCAAAGAGAACGACTCGGGAGTAGGGCCAAGAGATGATTGGTCCCTCCCATAAGGCTTAAAAGACCAGCAATAGCTCTTGGCCTCTTTGTCGGAAAACAACGTTGATAGACTTGTTCTTGTCTTGCTGCACTTCGACATCTTCTGCTTCTGAACTTTTGCCAAGAGAAGCCTTTGGCAGTTTGCCTAATTATACCAAGGTTGGTGATTAGACTGAAGAATTTGTGTTAAGAAGAATTTGTTTTGATTTAGTTTGGACTACGCTGAGAATCAGTTAATTCTCAGCTGTTCTAATAAAATCTGCTTCAGTGATAACGGGGTGATGTTATGTATATTGTGTTAAGTCAATAGTGGCCAAATAGTCTTAAAGACCTGGCATGTTTAATCTTGAAAAAAAAAAAAAAGGAGACTGAAAGTGGAACTGATGACACCTGAAAAATGGTCATACAAAATAAGGTCCAGTTCTTTTGTGTGTCATTATACACAAACACAAGTCTGGGATGCTTTAGTTTAGATTCCTGTACTAAGGTGTTGTGACCTAGGCCCAAGTAGTTATTACCGGACACAATCAGTCCTAAACAAACGTATTTTATTAGAACAGCTGAGAATTACTTCATTCTCAGCTTAGTTCAAATTAAGTCCAAAACAAAAGTCCTTCGGCCTTTTCACCAACCTTTGTCTTCTTTGGCATCCTGCCAAAGGCTTTTATTGGCAAAGCCCCATGAATTTCAGAAACAAGAGACGCCGACAAGAAACAAATGTAGCAACGTTGCTTTCCTACAAAGAGCCCAAGAGCCGTTGCTGCTCTTTTAAGCCTTCTGAGAGAGGCCAATCATCTCCTGGCCTTACTCCCGAGTTGTCTCTTTTGCTTTAGCTGCTCTTGCCTTCTGGCAGCTCTGTGCATGCATGCATTAGGAACAGGCTCCTCCTGTTCCTCTGCCTCTCTGATGTCTGACTCTGGAGGGTCCAGTCTGCGCATAATTCCCAGATGGCCCTGGCCCCATCTCTGCCTCCAATGCAGATCCCTCATCTTGTCCTTCCGCAGACTCCAGGACTGGCCCATTGTCCTCCCCAGCCTCCTCACTATCCGACTCGGCAGCCAGCTCTGCAGGCTGCTGGCGGACCACAACATAAGGAGGACGTGAGAGTCTGAATAGCCCTTCAAAGTCCATGTTTCATCTTCTGAAATATTTAAGTTATGATATCAAATCAAATCTTTATGGTGGTCACAGACCAGCATAAACTTAACATACTGATTTTTATGAAGCCACTATCAAATATTTCAAACTTGCAAAAATGGTCTGACATTTTTATCTCTATTATCCACTCTGGTGATATTATTTTTTTTTTGTTTTCATCATCGTGTCTTCTGCAAAGGATGAGAATAATAAGGAGGAGGTTGTTGATGTGTCCATTGGAAAAATATTCACCTATCCCAGCTGAGAAGAGGTCTGACAAATGGAGTTTGGCTAAAGCTGTATAATTAATGCTGATCAGTTACCCAGGAAAGGGAAGGGAAGGGAAGGAAGAAGAGTCTTTCTGCAAACCGATCTCTGAAAATTTCAATACGCATTGGTATAATTCATCATCTGATAATGTAGCGTTTTATCATCTCGGCCAGATTTTAACACATTCTCTGCTGGTTTTCTTCCTCATGTTATGAATACGCGTCTTACAGGGGTGGACTTCAAAAATTTTAGCAAGGGGTTCTCTGCCCAGTTGCTGGGTGGGCGTGGCCATGGTGGGCGTGGCCTAGTTGGCCTCCTGAACCACAGCGGAAGGGGGGGCTTTTTGCCCTCCCTGGGCTCCAGAGGCTTTCCTTGAGCTGAACTCCTTCCCGAACTTCCGATAGGCCTGTTTTTTGCCCTCCCCGGGCCTCTGCATGTGTCTGCACTTACCTGCATCCAAAACCGGCTGCGTGGGGACTCCTGGGAGGGGCAGGGCAGGGTGGGAGGGGCCAGCCAGTAGTGGGATTTGGGGGTTCTCTAAACTACACAGAAGCTTAGCTAGAGGTTCTCCCAAACCCCTGTGAACCCCCAGCAATGCACCCCCGGCGTCTTAGCTCAAAAGTGTAGATTAAGCAGGCATCTTTGGAGAGCAAACACATTTGAGAAGAGACACGATGAAAGAACATATGCTTAAGATTAAACGTACTTTCTCAAGAAGCTTTCTTTAATCTGCTGCCTAATGCAAAATGGGTCATCATATATTTATACGAGGATCTGAGTAAAAAGTGATACAGCCCCCATAACAAAGACTTTTCTGTCCGTCTGTGAGAAAAACATTATTTTTTCTGCTTTACAGAAAGATTATTTGCATGAATGCAGTAGATTCCATTACTTACTTCACTTATTATTATTTATTATTAGATAGCTGGTGTAGGAAGTTAGCACCCACCCCTCTCCTAGCAGAATGAAATATTCTAGAAAATATTAAAAAGGTAGACTATTATGTTTCCCTGGATGAGAAATGGAGAAACATGTTTTTTTTAGAGGCAGGAAGCAGACTCACTCTTAATAGCCCCCCCCCCCACCCTCCTCAATAGCCCACAGCAGATGTCAGCACTTAAGAGATAAAGAGATAGCTAGGTCTACTCATAAGCAAATGCCCTCACCCAAGATCCAACAAAGATAGAATAGAATAAAATAGAGTTTTTATTGGCCAAGTGTGATTGGACACACAAGGAATTTGTCTTGGTGCATACGGTCTCGGTATACATAAAAGAAAAGATACATTCGTCAAGAATCATAAGGTACAACACTTAATGATAGTCATAGGGTACAAATAAGCAATCAGGAAACAATATCAATATAAATCGTAAGGATACAAGCAACAAAATTACAGTCATACAGTCATAAGTGGGAGGAGATGGGTGGTGGGAACGATGAGAAGATTAATAGTAGTGCAGACTTAGTAAACAGTTTGACTGTGTTGAGGGAATTATTTATTTAGCAGAGTGATGGCATTCAAGGGAAAAAACTGTCCTTGTGTCTAGTTGTTCTGGTGTGCAGTGCTCTATAGCGTCGTTTTGAGGGTAGGGTAGATAGGATTAGCCCTCTACCCATCTAGCAACAGAACTCACCACATGGCACCTGGGGAGATTGCATCACCCAGCAAGGCTCAACCAAGCCTGGGACTCAAAAGACAATCTATAAAGTTACCCCTGCATGGCCCAGTGGGAATCTCACAACCAATCAGATGACAAGCTCAAATTCAAAGCCCAACAGAGGGTATAAATCTCAATCTCTCTCTCTCTCTCTCTCTCTCTCACTCTCCCTCCCTCTCTCTCTCTCTCTCTCTCCTCTTTCTCTTCTCTCTCTCTTCTCTCTTTCATCTCTCTCTCTCCCTCTCTCCTCTCTCCTCTCTCTCTCTCTCTCTCTCCTCTTTCTCTCTCTCTCTCTCTCCTCTTTCTCTCTCTCTCCTCTTGGGAGGCATAGAAATGCGATAAATTAAATTAAATTAAATATCTCTCCTCTCTCTCTCTCTCCTCTCTCTCTCTCCTCTCTCTCTTCTCTCTTTCATCTCTCTCTCTCTCTCTCTCTCTCTCTCTCTCCCTCTCTCTCTCTCTCTCTCTCTCTCTCCCCCATGTGCCTTTTTGCCCAGGACCTCGAAACCATGTGGTCCTGTCCACCATTAAACCATCTTTTCAAGCAGTCTCCATGTATCCAGTGTCTTTCTCCTCACTTGGAACTGAACCCAGATGCACATTTCTTCCAGCACTAACGCATGGTGTAGCGGTGAAGGTGCTGGCCCAGGAGTGATGCAACTTCTTATTGCATTTTTGTCCTGTCCACTGCAGGTCTCGCACCTCCCTGGTTCCCTTGAGTGCAGCTCTTGATCATGGCCATGTTCCCCACCCCTGCAGTGAAGGAGAATCTTCATTTTTCACCTCTCAAGAAAAAAAAAAAAAAAGAAATCAGAAATGCTCCTCATTCTGAAACGTGGAAAGCATAGAAAGGAGATAGAAAGAGCCTGGCACAGCCACTTGACTTGGTAGGAGCTGAGCCGATCAAATGCAAATCGAATGAACAAAACAGAAAAACAAAAGGATAATTTTTTTATAGTATAATTTTATTGCCAAGCATGTTCTCTAACTGCATTACACGCTACCGTCTTGAATTGCTGTAATAAGATTGCATACTGCGCTTACAGTTTTTTTCCCCCCACGCTGCTTGTTTCCCAATTCCTGCCCCGGAAAAAAAAACAAAACACTTATGATAAAAAAATCGTTTTATAATAATTTGTTGACTCCTTTCGAATGAAGAACTTAACCGTACCGGAGCTGGAATTCCTCTAGAAATGTTAATAATTTCATCCACCGCTTTTCTTGATCCAAGCAGTCTTCTGCATCAGAATATATCCATTTGATATGCTACCGTTTTCTTTTTAAAAAAAACAAAAACAAACCCACACTAATTGCTTCGTTGCTATTTTTCTATGCCAGTTTCCTCATCGCTCAGCTTCGTTGCGTTTTTTGGGAGGCCGTAACGGTTACAATTTGGGCGGGGGGTGGGCAGGGAGTGGAAACAGAAATGAAGATTTGCTCCATTTTTTTTTTTAAATTTTATTTATATGCCGCCCTTCTCCGGAGACTCAGGGCAGCTTACAATGCGTTAAGCAATAGCCTTCATCCTTTTGTATATTTATACAAAGTCAGCTTATTGCCCCCACAAACTGGGTCCTCATTTCACCTACCTTAGAAAGGATGGAAGGCTGAGTCAACCTTGAGCCTGGTGAGATTCGAACTTACAGTAATTGCAGACAGCTGGTGTTAATCACAATGCTATCAGTCTGCTGAGCCACCAGGCCCGTTTATTAATGATGGAGGCAAGGATCGCTCCGGTTCAACTCAATTTCACTTTCATCTCATGGCATCAAGGGTTTTGAGCCACTTCTCAGAGGAGCAACTTGAGTTGGTGGGTAAGGAGTCGGGTTAAATTCAGTTAAACAGATTAACAGAGTTGGAAGGGACCTTGTGGGTCATCTAGTCCAACCCCCCGAAGCAGGAGACCCTACACCATTTCTGACCGATGGCAGTCCAGTCTCTTCTTGAAAGCCTCCAGTGATGAAGCTCCCACAACTTCTGAAGGCAACTTCTGCTCCATGGGTTGATTGTTCTCCCTGTCAGTAAATCTCTCCTTATTTCCAGGTTGAATCTCTCCTGGATCAGTTTCCATCCATTATTCCTTGTCTAGCCTTCAGGTGCTTTGGGAAATATCTTGACCCCCTTCCTCTCTGTGGCAGCCCCTCAAATAATGGAAGACTGCTCTCATGTTTTCCCTGGTCCTTCTCTTCACTAGACTAGCCATGCCCAGTTCCTGCAACCGTTCTTCTTATGTTTTATCCTCCAATCCCCTAATCATCTTGGCTGCTCTTCTCTTCATTCTTTCTAGAGTCTCCACATCTTTTTTATAGTGGGGTGACCAAAACTGGATGTAGTATTCTAGGTGTGCCCTTACTAAGGCTTGGTTGCAGTTGCAGTTATAGTTGCAGAGGGTTAGGTCATAGTAACAACTATGCAGAGCAGATTTAAAACAGGAAAGATGGTTGATTCACTGTTGCAATGTCCTGTTGCACATGGACAACAGGGATATATAAAGGTAGTCCTTGACTTACCGTCATAATTGAGCCCCAAATTTCTGTTGCTAAGTGAGACCTTTGTTAAATGAGTTTTGCCCCATTTTACGATTCTTTCTTGCACGAAAGAATCGTACTCACTTCACAAATGAATTCACTTCATTTGTTAATGAATTCACAAATGAATTCACTTCATTTGTTAAGTGAATCGCTGCAGCTGTTTAATTATTAATAGTAATAGCAATAGCACTTAGAGATGTATACCACTTCACAGTGCTTTTACAGCCCTCTCTAAGCGGTTTACAGAGTTAGCATACCGCCCCCCCCCCAAACAATCTGGGTCCTCATTTTCCGACCTCAGAAGGATGGAAGGCTGAGTCAACCTTGAGCCGGTCAGGATCGAACTGCTGGCAGTCGGCAGAGTTAGCCTGCAATACTGCATTCTAAGCAGAGGGAGGGAGGGAGGGAGGGAGGGAGGGAGAGAAGGAAGGAAGGAAGGAAGGAAGGAAGGAAGGAAGGAAGGAAGGAAGGAAGGAAGGAAGGAAGGAAGGAAGGAAAATAGCAATAGCACTTAAACTTATATACTGCTTCATAGTGCTTTTACAGCCCTCTCTAAGTGGTTTACAGAGTCAGTACATTGCCCCCAACAATCTGGATCCTCATTTGACCCACCTTGGAAGGATGGAAGGCTGAATCAACCTTGAGCCTGGTGAGGTTCGAACTGTCGAACTGCAGTCAGCCGAAGTAGCCTGCAGTACTGCAGTCTATCCACTGCACCACCACGACTCTTTGAATGATTTGAACAACTTATTAAAAATACCTTCAACGATTAGAATTTTCTCCACCAACCCCAAGAAATTCCATTAAACGAAGTAAAATCGCTCCCAGGGAGGGGGATAGGAGGGCAGGTGAATGGATTTGTTAAGTACAGACCCGACTCCTAACTGGATGGAAAGCAACAGAGTGTTCTTTTCAGTCTCAAACATGTTCTCTTCGAATGTCCGTGTTTGTGCTAATGCCTGCCGAGTGTTTCCAACATTTGCCACCTGTTCTACAGTCTGTGTGTTTAGCTGCCTCTCTTGGCAAAGATCCTCAACCACAGATGCATCCTGCATTGGAAGGTTGCTTGTGGTAGAGTTCATTTTGTTTCTCTCTCTCTCTCTCTCTCTCTCCCTCTCTCCTTCTCTCTCTCTCTCTCTCTCTCTCTCTCTCTCTGGGGTTGTTTTGGTTTTTTGCATTTACTGTACTTTTCGGAGTATAAGACACACTTTCCCCCACCCTAAAAGAGGGTGAAAATTTGGGTGCGTCTTATACACCCAACGTAGCCAAAAACGTGAGGCACGGAGGCGGTGATGATCTGTGGCAATCCCTGCAGCCTGGAACAGCTGATTGGGGGTATTCCAGGAGTCCGATCCACCCGCCAATCAGCTGCTGGTGCTGAATCAGGCTGCATGTGCTGAGGCTGACTTGGCTTTTCGCTATTTGCTGCAAGGACTCTCAGAGTTTGCAGCAGGAATCACATCCAGAAAACACGCACAAGAACTGATTCAGCAGGATTCAATAACTTCTCTTTATATATAATATAACGCATGAAGTAAATATACAATAACAAAAGCAGGTTTTCCAACATGGTAGTAAATACAAGCAAAACACAAGCAGAGCAGAGGAGTTTCAGTTTCAGTTTTGAGCAGCAGACTGTTTTAGAGCTCAGCATAGACTCAGAGCTGCAGAGCTAAGCCACGCCCAGGCTCCTTGCTGTCTCTTTCCTTGTTGCTCACACAGCAAATACTGTTTCAGTTTCCAAACAGCTCTCAACTCTCTCACACACCAACAGGACGCTAGCCAAATGAATACTGATGGATGCTGGTAAGCAGAGGCAGACTTTTTTTTCTTATTTTCCTCCCCAAAAACGTATACTCCAGATTGTCTTATACTCCGAAAAATACGGTATATTAACTAAGGACAGCCTAAGATGAGTAGTAAGGCTTCTGTTAGGAGGCTGGACCATGGTGTTTCCATCAAATAGGTGGTCTTTTTTTCATATGGAACCTATTTGAAATATTGAGAACTTGCCTTGGCTCTTTACCCAAAATAAATAAAGTGCTACTGAGGTACAACTAAAAACAATCGTGCCATCAAATGACCCCTAAGAGGAATTCTAGAAAAAATCTCAAGCATCCTGAAAAATCACATACAAAACCAGAAACTTTTTTTAAAAAAATGGCAAGGCAGATTTTGACAGCATTACTTAGGATCCTGTGAATAAGAATAGAATAGAATAGAACAGAGAATAGAACAGAACAGAACAGAACATAGAATAGAATAGAATAGAATAGAATAGAATAGAATAGAATAGAATAGAATAGAATAGAATAGAATAGAATAGAATAGAATAGAATAACAGAATTGGAAGGGACCTTGGAGGTCTTCTAGTCCAACCCCCTGCTTAGGCAGGAAACCCTACACCATTTCAGGCAAATGGTTATCCAACAACTTCTTAAAAATTTCCAGTGTTGGAGCATTCACAACTTCTGCAGGCAAGTTGTTCCATTGATTAATTGTTCTAATGGTCAGGAAATTTCTCCTTAGTTCTAAGTTGCTTCTCTCCTTGCTTAGTTTCCACCCATTGCTTCTTGTCCTACCCTCAGATGCTTTGGAGAATAGTTTGACTCCCTCTTCTTTGTGGCAACTCCTGAGATATTGAAAGACGGCTATCATGTCTCCCCTAGTCCTTCTCTTCATTAAACTAGACACACCCAGTTCCTGCAACCATTCTTTATATGTTTTAGCCTCTATATACACCACCTTTTGAAGAAATGGAACTGTTTCTCATACCTGCCCAGAAAATCTTACAATTTTCAATCAATTACAATCTTACAATCTTAAAATGTATTGCACTCAGATTTAACGTTGAGCCAAATTATTAATATGCACATGTAGTTTTTAAGCTGCTCTTTAAATATTGCTGCAAGGGCTTTAACAATATTTGAAAATATCTGAATAATAATCCTAAAATGCACCATCCATAAGCGAAGAGGAATTGCTTTTATTTTGTAGAGAATTTATAAATATTGTATTCTGTAACTGTTTGCAATATTTAGGTGTCATAACATTCCAGGAATTATAAAAGGGCAGATAATTAAAACGAGATGGCTGCCAAATTAAAACAAAGCAAGCATCTCTCTGACTCTTTGATGTTGGTTCTAAGGTTTTAGCTGTTTCGGTGAAAACTGCTACATTGTCATAGGTAATTCCTCTGGGTATTGTATTATCAGCAAAAGGCTAATAACATAAATGATCTTTAAAGTAATTATCTCCTTTTACTTGAGCCCTATTGTTTGTCTGACTTTGGAAGTAATTTTTGTTTTTCTCTTTTTTTAAAAAAAATATTTTCCATTTTTCCAATTTACATAACAATAAGCATTTTTAACAGTACTGTGTCATGTGTCTCTTACAGTTATCTACATTTATTTCTATACATTTTTGTTTCTCTGTTCTAACCACTTATACCACTTATCCCAAACCTCGTAAAATTTTGTTTCTTCCCTGCCTTTTATTTCTAATGTGAGCTTGTACATCTCTGCACATTCTAATATCTTATGAATAATCCTCTCGTTGGCTGGTATGTTTTCAAGTTTCCAATATTGGGCATAAACGATTTGTGCTGCTGTTACTATATGTAAAATGATATGTTGGAGTTGCTTCTTTAGCAATGGTGATAATAACCAGATGTTCGTCATTTCTTCTAAAGTTGGAGGATTATTACGATCAATTAGATTGAAACAACTTAGCGTCTCATATACTGAATCGGTGAAATTATACCACTTTTCTAGGTACGCAATGGCTTTTTGATACACGTTGATGGCTTCTTTCTTGAACTTTTGCATGGCATTCTCAGGCAAATGTTTTTTACCTAAGGCAAATAAAACTTTCATTCCAAAAAACTGCTCATCGTATTTTTTTTGCAAAGAATCACGCAGCTTACACATGATAAAGTGAAGATCACATGCAAGAATTTTCTTGCTTTCCAGCTTCAGTAGGGTGTCTTGCATTATTGACATGAAGAAGTGCGTGAAATATAAATACAATTCTGAAATTGTTGGTTCATCGTCCTTTGCGAGTTCATTTTCCTGATCCGAAATAAGGTTCCAGACAACCTTATGGCATTCATCAGATCCAAGAGAAATAAAATACGATTTTAGAGGTATCCAGTTTAAAAGAAGTCTCTCGACCGCTTTAAACAAACTTAACCAACGTGTTGGAACATGGCGCAAAACTTCATCGAATTCTGACTCGCAAAACTTACGTACCATTTCATCATAAAGCTTTTGAATAAAAAAAAATGTCCACTATTTTGTAAAAAAAAAATAGTGAACATAATGTGAAAAAAGCGGACTGTCCGCTCAAATAGTGGACACCTGGCAACCCTATCTGTAGGCGTGTTTTCGCTCTTCCACGGCTGTGCAGTGTGTTGTTTATTTTTTTAAGGCTCTCCTACTGGGTAGCGGCCCATGCTTAAGAGTTAACGGGTGAAGGCTTGTCATTGTGATGGGAAGTGTTGAACTATTTTTGACAAGCTGAAAGTTATCACGCGAGAATCTGACAGGTGTAACTGCTGTCTGTTATGCTGTTTTATTTGTGAGGGAGCTTTGAAATGTTGCTGCTCAGGATAGTTCATCATTTTGGTGTTATCCACGTCTATGGGGATGGAGTTACTATTATTCTTACTTTCAATGTCTATGCAAGCATTGTCCAAATGTTTCTGTACTCCTCTTAATGGCCATAACACAGTTGCAGGAACTGGGTATGCTTGATCTAATAAAGAGAAGCACTAAGGGTGACAATGACAAGATGGCTCTCTTCCAGTACTTGAGGGGCTGTCACAGAGAAGAGGGGGTCAAGCTATTCTCCAAAGCACCTGAAGGCAGGACAAGAAGCAATGGATCAAAACTTATCAAGGAGAGATTCAATCTAGAACTAAGGAGAAATTTCCTTGAGTCAGAACAATCAATCAGTGGAATAGCTTGCCTTCAAAAGTAGTGGGTGCTCCATCATTGGAGGGTTTTAAGAAAAGATTCTTCTTCTTCTTCTTCTTCTTCTTCTTCTTCTTCTTCTTCTTCTTCTTCTTCTTCTTCTTCTTCTTCTTCTTCTTCTTCTTCTTCTTCTTCTTCTTCTTCTTCTTCTTCTTCTTCTTCTTCTTCTCCTCCTCCTCCTCCTCGTCCTCCTCCTCCTCCTCCTCCTCCTCCTCTTCTTCTTCTTCTCTTCCTCCTCTTCTTCTTCTCCTCCTCCTGCTCCTCCTCCTCCTGCTCCTCCTCCTCCTCCTCCTCCTCCTCCTCCTCCTCCTCCTCCTTCCATATCCATCATCGGACGTTGGCGATCCTGTTGGCAATCCTATTTTTGTCAACAGCCGCATGAAAAAGCACTGCTGGGTTTTGTCCAAACCAGACCCTTAGATTTCGAAGCCATGATATTCTTCTTCTGCCTGGACCTCGTTTGCCTTCAATCTTTTCCTGGAGGATTAAGTGAAGGATGGCATATTTTTCTGGGCGTCGCATCACATGTCCAAAATATTCTAACTTTCGCTTCTTGATGGTTTTGATGATTTCCTTTGACTTTCCCAGGTGGTTTATCACCTCCACATTTGTGATTTTCTTAACCCAGTTTATACGTAACAGCTGTCTGTAAATCCACATTTCAAACGCTTCTAGTTTCTTCAATCTTCAAGAAAAGATTGGATAGCCATTTGTCTGAAATGGTATAAAGTCTCCTGTTGAACAGTGGGTTGGACTAGAAGGTATCTTCAAGACCCCTTCCAATTTCTAACCTGCCCTGCTCTGCTCTGCTCTGCCCTGCCCTATCCTGCCCTACCCTACCCTACCCTACCCTACCCTTGTTGTGACTCCGACCCCCGAGGCCGACTTATCGGAGGGAGAAGGCTCCGAACATGAAGGAGAGGAGCTGGCCAGGCCTCCCTCTCCAGGACCCTCCTCTCTGGCAATGCCTCAGGTGTCTTCCGAAGGAGAAGAGATTGGCCAGGAGCCAGGTATCTCCTCGCAGTCGGACAGTGATGGAGATAAGTCTTGGCTGGATCCATGCCAGCGTCGGAGAGACAGGCGCACGCAGCAGAAAAGGAGGCGTGCCAGAGATTAAGCTGAGTCACTGGACTACACCCCACAGGGGATAAAAGGGGGTGAGGGGGTCCGTCACAGACTCTGTGACGGACAAAACAAGCTACTAGCGAGTCACATTGTATCTTTGAAACAACATTATCTGCCTTGGATTTAATACGGACTGGACTTGACAATTCTTGAACTGTGTGTATCTTGTTTGGGTTTATCTGTCAGAGGAACAACCCCTCCCTCTGAGTAAAGTTCTTGGCAAGCAGCTACTGGGTTGCTGCCAATCCTCTTATCAAAAGAATTTGTTGTCTGCAATTTTATTTAACCCCTGGCTATCTGTTTGTGTGCGTGTGTGAGACGGGGACAGAACAACCGTACCCTGCCCTGCCCTGCCCTGCCCTGCCCTGCCCTGCCCTACCCTACCCTACCCTACCCTACCCTATCCTATCCTATCCTATCCTATCCTCATTCCTCCATACTTCCCTGGAGAAATGGAAAAACCCAATTCTGCTGGGTAACAATTTTAGAAAGAGAAATTGATGGCAAGGTAGTTTTTGACGCCAAGAAAAAGTAATTCTAAAGATTCAGCAATACAGCACCATTTTTGGATTAGGCTCTCAAAAGCTGTGGTCAGTTTATAATGGATTCTCTTGAAAGTCGGCCTCCCTTACTCCAGTGTCTGACGATGTCGTTAACCAAGCCTTCATGGATAATATCTGATTAACTGGGTACCGTTGAGATAGGCTCAACTGCAGGTCACAGCATAGAATAATGCTATGAAATGAACACGTAGAAAATATGCATCCTCATTTCACTCCCTTCCTTATTCTGTATTGTGCAGTTTCTGATCTTTAATCACTTCATGTACATTTTAAAATCTCCTCTTAAGAAATAGCAAGTCTTCTGTCATCCTTGCGTTTAATATATCCTGCACGATCACAAACGTTTGTGCAATTAATAAATCAACAATGGCGGGCCTATTTCTTGAATTCGCTGGCTCTCTCCGTTATCCATCTTAGCTATTTGATTTGTCTCTCCCTTTTTTTGAAAGTGCTTCTTCATTTAGCATTTCTGACTCTCTATATGACTCTGTCACCAGAGCTTTCAAGCAAAATTTTGGTTTTTTTTTCTTTTGTGAATAGTGCAAATTGTTTGGTAATGTACAAACTCTATTTTTTCTTTGCCTCTTTTATATACTGATTTTTTCAGATTGCTAGGTTACACATAGTACTGTATTTTTCGGAGTATAAGACGCACCTACCTTTTTTGGTGAGGAAAACAAGAAAAAGAAATCTGCCTCTGCCTCGGAGCAATTTTGCCTCATTGCAGCAAACAGCAAACAGCCTGCTTTACTTTCATTTTCGTTTTCAGCATACCTTGATTAGCACAAGAAAAAAATAATCCACTCCCAGCAATTTACCTCCTTGCAGCAAGCAGCAGAGGCCCCTGCAAAACATTTGCTAGACCAATTCTCGAATACAGCTCATCTGTCTGGAATCCGCACTGCATATCGGACATTAATACAATTGAGCGTGTCCAGAAATATTTCACAAGAAGAGTCCTCCACTCCTCTGCTCATAACAAAATACCAGCAAAACAGCTGAGAGTCGGGAGGCGGATCCAATCAACTTGTGCTAATTAGGCTGTGCTGAAGCTGAAAGGAACTGTTTTTTCTTGCTGTTTGTTTGCAAGGAACAGCTGGGAGGCAGAGGCCAAAGGGTGGGGGCCAGTGGGTGGGCAGGGCTACATTCGGTGTATAAAACGCACCTACATTTTCACCCCCTTTTAGGGGAGAAAAAGGTGCATCTTATACTCTGAAAAATACGGTATATTTGTCAACCAAAACATCTAGGGAGGTTTGAAGTGTAGAAATTCAATCTGAATTTACTTTGGTTTCTGAATTATGTTTGAGGATTTTTAAATGAAGAACAGAAATGGCTCGTTTTTTGTTAGATTCGCGTAATATGCCAATTGCAAACCCAGAGTAACAAAACGACATTTCTATATTATTATAACCTGGTATGTGTGAACAAAGAAAATATGTTATAGCTTCATGTAATGGTGTGTTTTACACAGTTTGCTAAATTGACAGCTAGATTACCATAAATACTTAAGCACAAAGATCTCAGAAACCTTTTGAGCCTAATATAACCTCTGGCTTACTGAATATTCACTGTTTAAATATTCAGCTGTTCAGTAGAGCTGGATTTATTTCCTCGATTTACAAAATACGAATCGGAAGATAGTGAATATTTGACATGGCCTGAAAACATTCTGAGAAGATTTTCCAATAATTTTAAGGCGGTAAATGCTGGTTTGTATTTTTATGAAGGAGTGGGGGAAGCGGGAAAGAGGCCATATTGATTTCTTTTCTTTTCTTTTTGTAAAAAGTTTTTTTAAATTTTTTTAAACAAACAAACAATGCATCATTAATCATTCAGTGTGTCATCTGAGTACATATTTTGTGCCCTCTACTTCCTCCTCCGTCGTCTTACTATATTTCTATCACATCTTTATACTTTCATTTAATTTGTTACAACATTCTTTCCAAATTTCTTACGTTTATATTAATTCATTTTATACCTCCTTTCTTTCCCAAAATTTTTAATTACATTGATTTTCATATATATCTCTTCTCTAACCATTGATAAAATTG
This sequence comes from Pantherophis vulpinus, assembly GCA_037215915.1. Classification (NCBI taxonomy): domain Eukaryota; kingdom Metazoa; phylum Chordata; class Lepidosauria; order Squamata; family Colubridae; genus Pantherophis; species Pantherophis vulpinus. The sequence continues at coordinate 30,031,501 of JAXLNS010000010.1, forward strand.
CCCCCCATACCTTAAAACAGTGGTCCCCAACCTTTTTATCGCCGCGGCCCGCTGAGCGTGCGCAGGGGTGGGGGCACGGCCCAGGAGCTTTTGCGCACGGCCCAGGAGCTTTTGCGCACGGCCCAGGAGCCTTTGCGCTGCAGCGTTCATGTCCCCCGGCCGCTGTGCGGCCCGGTGCCAGGTACTCCACGGCCCGGCACCGGTCCGCGGACCGGGGGTTGGGGACCACTGCCTTAAAATACTCCGATTCTTCTTTTTCTTCAATTGCCAATGTTAATCTATTCATTTCTGCACATTCCAATATTTTCTTAATTGCTTCTCCCTCTGTAGGGATTTTCTCTGCTTTCTGATTTTGTGCAAATACAACCCTCACTGCAATTATAACATGTATAATCAAGTATATATTTTCTTTACTGTATTTCTCTGGTAAGATACCCAATAGGAACAGTTCAGGTTTTAAGTCAATATGTTGTTGTGTCCTTTCCTCTAAACCATACTCGAATTTTAACCCAATAATTTCTCGCTTCTGGACATGTCCACCACATATGACAGTACGATCCTGGTATCCGATGGCATTTCCAACATTTAGCTGATTTATCTTTAAACATTTTTGCTAATTTTTCAGGTGCCATGTGCCATCTATAAAACATGTTTTTTTTAAAAAAAATTGATTTCTATGCCGCCCTTCTCCGGAGACTCAGGGCGGCTTACAATGCGTTAAGCAATAGCCTTCATACTTTTGTATATTTATACAAAGTCAGCTTATTGCCCCCACAATATGGGTCCTCAATTTACCTACCTTAGAAAGGATGGAAGGCTGAGTCAACCTTGAGCCTGGCAAGATTCGATCTTACTTTAATTGCAGACAGCTGGTCTGCAATTAAATTACAGAGCTCTGTCTGTTGAGCTATCCAGGTTCAACAGACAGTTTATATTGATTCAGATCATATTGGTTCTAAACTCAACCATCTTTTGAAAAAAAAATTAATGCTAAGCAGATGTTCTACCAGTTGCTGATTCCTTCGCCATTGTCAAAAATAATGGCAGCTTCTTATGGATTACTTAACTCCTGTGCTAGAGCAGGGGTGTCAAACTCGATTTCATTGAGTGCCACATCAGGGCTGTGTTTGACCTCAGGGGGCTGAAGTGGGCGTGGCCAAGGTGGGTGTGGCCAGCTCGACATCACTCGTGTCAGGGGCGCCTGTGGTGGCCCAAGCGCTCTGCCAGAGAAAATGGGTTCCCGACAGTGGTGGTATTCAACTAGTTCTATCCGGTTTGGGCGAACCAGTAGCTCCGCCCACCTGCCTGGATGTAATCACATCCTGTTTTTGACACGCTGCGCACGCGCGCTCAAATTGTGAACCGGTAGCGAAGGTAAGCGAATACCACCTCTGGTTCCCAAGCTCCGTTTTCAGCTGCAAAGACCTCTCAGAGCCGAGGTGGCGCAGTGGTTAGAGTGCAGTACTGCAGGCTACTTCAGCTGACTGTTAGCTGCAGTTCAGCAGATCGAATCTCACCGGCTCAAGGTTGACTCAACCTTCCATCCTTCCGAGGTGGGTAAAATGAGGACCCAGATTGTTGGGGAAAATATGCTGACTCTGTAAATTGCTTAGAGAGGGCTGGAAAGCACTGTGAAGTGGTATATAAGTCTAAGGGCTATTTCCCTTCCTTCCTTCCTTCCTTCCTTCCTTCCTTCCTTCCTTCCTTCCTTCCTTCCTTCCTTCCTTCCTTCCCTCCCTCCCTCCCTCCCTCCCTCCCTCCCTCCCTCCCTCCCTCCCTCCCTCCCTTCCTCTGCCCACTGCTAGCAGTTCGATCCTGACTGGCTCAAGGTTGACTCAGCCTTCCATCCTTCCAAGGTGGGTAAAATGAGGACCCAGAATGTTGGGGGCAATATGCTAACTCTGTAAACCGCTTAGAGACGGCTGTGAAGCACTATGAAGCGGTATATAAGTCTAAGTGCTATTGCTATTGCAACCCTCTGCCAGCGAAAACGGATCTCGGGAGGGCTGTGTGCGACCCTCCCGAGCTCCCTTTTCCCTGGCAGATGCACCGCAGGCCAGTCCTTCGCTGTTTCCAGGGTAGCCCCACGGGCCAGATCTAAGCACCCCAGGGGCCAGATCTGGTGGCCAGGCCTTGAGTTTAACACCCCTGTGCTAGAGCAATAATCCAATTTACTTCCTTTCCAAAGCCGCCCCAGTGTCCCTCCTGAAGAAGGAAATAGTTCATCCTATTAAAAGCCTCCTTAAACTCAATGAAGATATTCCCCAAAGAAACACAAGGAATACCCCTTTCAATGTCCACGTTGCAAGGCTCTTCACGGAGGTTAGATTTTACACCAGGGACATCGGCGTTTGTTTCGTCTTGTTTCTCAATCTAACAGCAGCCATGATGGAGCAGATAAATCCATTAATCAAGACAAACCCAGACAGGCACCAAGGGACTTTGGTAGATTCCTGAGTGCACTTTTTCTGCTTCTTTGCTAATGGATTTATGACACATGCAGTAGGAATTGAATTGAATATTGCGGAACTTCTCAGGAGGATTATGATGATTTATATCCTGCCTTTTTTATGCAAGTTTAGGGCAGACAGCGTCAAATTCCATCTCGACGACAACTCTGGGAGGTAGGTTGAGCTGAGAGACGGGGGCCATTTCCAAGGTACCCAATAGGCTTTCATGACTGAATGGAAAAGTGTCTCTGTGATCAACTGGGCCTTCCTTGACTGAAAAGTCTACAGCAGTGATGGCTAACCTTTTTGCCGTGCCATCTGTGCCTACCGTGCCTACTGGGCCCACCATGTCATCCCGTGACAAAAGCAGGGGGAATGCGGGGGGAGGGTCGCACGCACATGCGCGGGGGGTGCTGTCTATCTGTCTATCTGTCTATCATCTATCTATCATCTGTCTGTCTGTCTGTCTATCTTCTATCTATCATCCATCCATCCATCTATCTTCTATCATCTATCTATTTGTCTGTCTGTCCGTCTGTCTGTCTGTCCATCCATCCATCCATCCATCCATCCATCCATCCGTCCATCTGTCTTTCTGCCTCTCTGTCTATCTAAGCCTGAGGTATCGATTTGGATTTAACTGCTTACAATACTGCAGGGTTGTTGAAGAGAGACTGGCCAAGTCAGGGGAAAGAGTCAAACAAGGAAATAGTCTGGAATCCCTACATGGGCACAAGAGGGTGAAGTCCAACTCTGTTGAATGCCATTGAACCTTATCTAGTCTTACCCAGATGCAAGCTGTCAGTCTGAGAAGATTCCTGTGTATAGTCTTGACCAATGAAACAGTTAATTGAACTCTTCATGGGTGGACCTGGTTATCCGCGCCTCACCAAGATTCAACCAATAAAGCAACATGTTTAGAAAAAGTTACCAGTTCTCACCGCTTCCCAGAATCAGAAAAAATGTTGAATGTCCAACACAAAGCTGGCTACGCAGCCCTTCCCAGGGGAACAAGGAAAAGCAGCTGAAAACCAATTATGTAGTCCTTTTGATGTGTAATTAAGTTTGTGTTTCCCTGAAATTTTCTGGGAAATACATTTTTTTCCTCATTCTTTTCTAGGTCAATAACCTATTGTTGTCACTGAATATTTATTAAATGGATTGCCTGTCTACATTGCCCTGTAAGAAAAAAAAACAAAAAACAGGGCAACGAACCTAAGTATGATTTACTGGTTTTAATTTTTTTGAAACTCAGGCTGGGGTTGAAAATAAGTGACCTCCTGTTTTGAACGAGGCTGTTTTGTCTCTCTCCCCTTCTCAGCCTCTGAAAGCCAGAAGGTCAAGGCAGCAACAGAGGGCCTGACAAGTTTAATTAAAATCAGCGTAGTGCTATACCCATTTGGTAACCTTTACGGAGAAGGAGGAGGTGGTGAGAGAGATGCTGGGGGTGAGGGGGAAAGATTTAGGAATACATTTTCACAGCTAGAAATGATGGGAGATACGGCTTTCACCTCAGATGATAAGGTGACTGCAATTCCAGGGAACTCTTAATCTCTGATTACTTTTTGCACAATGCAGTGAGCCAAGGAAGCTTAGTTAATGAACTAACGCTGCCATCTTACCTTATCGAGCGCTGCATTTTAATTAAGGCTAGAGTCTTAATCGCGGAGCCTAAACCCCCAAACAGTTATAGTTTGGGATTTCTGCAAACTGCACTTAACCATCAGACACAGACTGAACTGCAAAAATTTCTCATTACATAGGAAGTCCCATTTGAGGAAACCCAGCGTTATTCTGGGTTCAGACCGGTACTATACCCCCAAAAAAATTAAAAAAAATTATTTGGCATTTTTCTATTAGTTCTCACTTTGTTTGATGAAAGGAGACTGGAGGCTAAAACATATAAAGAACTGGGTATGTCTAGTCTGATGAAAAGAAGGACTGGGGTGACATCTCAGGGGTTGCCACAAAGAAGGAATCAAGCTATTCTCCAAAGCAACAGAAGGGAAAAGCAATAGATGGAAACTAATGAAGGAGAGAAGCAACCTAGAACTAAGAAGAAATTTTCTGACTGTTAGATAATTAACCAGTGGAACAAGTTGCCTCCAGAAGTGTTGTACCTTATGATTCTTGACGAATGTATCTTTTCTTTTATGTACACCGAGAGCCTATGCACCTGTTCTGTCCCCGTCTCACACACGCACACAAACAGATAGCCAGGGGTTAAATAAAACTGGCAGACAACAAATTCTTTCGATAAGAGGATTGGCAGCAACCCAGTAGCTGCTTGCCAAGAACTTTACTCATAGAGAGAGGGGTTGTTCCTCCATCAGATAAACCCAAACAAGATACACACATTTCAAGAATTGTCTAGTCCAGTCCGTATTAAATCCAAGGCAGATATCGTTGTTTCAAAGATACAATGTGACTCGCTAGTAGTTAGTTTTGTCAGTCACAGAGTCTGAATGGCCACCTCACCCCCTTTTATCCCCTGTGGGGTGTGGTCCAGTGACTCAGCTTAATCTCTGGCACGCCTCCTTTTCTGCTGCATGCGCCTGTCTCTCCAACGCTGGCGTGGATCGAGCCAAGACTTATCTCCGCCACTATCCAACTGCGAGGAGATACCTGGCTCCTGGCCAATCTCTTCTCCTTCGGGAGACACCTGAGGCATTGCCAGAGAGGAGGGTCCTGGAGAGGGAGGCCTGGCCAACTCCTCTCCTTCATGTTCGGAGCCTTCTCTCTCCGATAAGTCGGCCTCGGGAGTTGGAGTCACAACAGCACCGAGACAAATTCCTTGTGTGTCCAATCACACTTGGCCAATAAAAAAATCTAATCTATTCTATTCTACTACTTCCAAATGAGACTCGGATCTGCAGAGGGTCCACCCCTGCCTTAAAACCTTTGCCAAAATGTTTTTCCTGCTTAGGAAAGTCAGGTGATATATGATGACTCTTTCAGCTTCAGAGAAACCTGTGCCAAACAAGCCATTTTGGTAGCATTAGACACATCTTTCATTGCATTAAGAATTTTTATTGTGATGTTTTAGGGGAAGGCATTTGCATCGGTAAAAGCACTATGGAAAATCCATCTTGATACAATGAAATGATGGCTGAGAGCAGGCTAGAGGTTGGTTTACTAATTTTTCATGTTTTATTGATGCAGCAGTAATATAGCAGGAGAAAGATGTAAATGAAAGGGAACATAAATAATTGAGGGCCTTAAGTAAGTTAGCTAAAACATCCAGTTCTAAAAGTCAGATTGTTGTTGTTGTTAGTTGTGAAATCGTGTCCGACCCATCGCGACCCCATGGACAACGTTCCTCCAGGCCTTCCTGTCCTCTACCATCCTCTGGAGTCCATTTAAGCTCACGCCGACTGCTTCAGTGACTCCATCCAGCCACCTCGTTCTCTGCCGTCTCCTTCTTCTTTTGCCCTCAATCGTTCCCAGCATTCGGCTCTTCTCCAGGGAGTCCTTCCTTCTCATCAGGTGGCCAAAGTATTTGAGTTTCCTCTTCAGGATCTGGCCTTCTAAAGAGCAGTCAGGGTTGATCTCCTCTAGGACTGACCGGTTGGATCGCCTTGCAGTCCAAGGGATTCACAAGAGTCTTCTCCAGCACCAGAGTTCAAAGGCCTCCATTCTTTGGCCTTCTCAGCCTTCCTTAAGGTCCAACCAGAAGTCAGATTAGGAAGTTTCTTTTTGAAATCCAGAATAATGAAACTTTAGCCAAGTAAAAACCTATCAGGGTTGATGGATTTTGTCTTAGAAGGGGCAATTCTTTTCTAATTATTTCATTTGTATAATTAACTTGCCGCATTTGGACGCCTTTTATAGATTCTGCAGAGAAGGTCTTTAATTTCTCCCTCAAAGTCTTACCTTAATGGACAGTAACAAAGAAAATGGAGATTTTTGTTCATTCTTTTTTTAAAAAAAGGAAGAATGTCTCCCCCCAAAAATGGTGTTCCTTATCTGTCAGACGTTTGGGAAACTCTGCTGCACAATTGTAATTGCCTGTTTTAGAACAAATGGCTCCAGCTGTTACTTGACTCAGATAAAAGATTCAGTTACAGTAGTGGCCAAAATTGTGGAAACCTTTTGGGAAAAGTGTATTTTTGAGGTTTGATGGCTAATTTGCATTTCAAGATAATCCTATTCCACTGCTGGAATGGCCTGGGAATAGCCCAGACCTTCACCCAATTGAAAATCTATGGAGCCGACTAAAGAAACTTTTTAGTCAGAAGCGACCCAGCAATCAAACCCAGTTCATAGAAGCAAGCATTCCATCTTGGTTTCACATTAGAACAGCTGCAGAACTAAAAGACTTGGTTCACTCCATGGGAAGACATTGTGAGGCTGTAATTCATGCTAAAGGTTGCCCAACTAAGTATTAACTGACATGGGGATAATTTCTTGTTTTTTCTACGTGTTTCACTTTTCTTCTTTATACTGTAACTGCTATTCTAATAGCAAATCTTTCATAAAAATGATTGCATTACATTCTTGATTAAATTACCTTTTATTTAACTGATATATAATTTTATGGTACTGCTCCCCCCCCCCCAAAAAAAAACAGTGGTGTTATTAGCTACTGTATTTTAGAAAATACACTTTTCCCAAAAGGTTTCCACAATTTTGGCCACTGCTGTATTTTCCCCGTGATTTATTGAGATTGTATGATTCCGTTTGATCAAGTCATTCAAGTGAATTTGTTTCATGTGCAATATTGGTGCTCTCATCATCTGAATAGGGAGCAGGGAGGGCTACATAACCCCTTTTTATACAAGAACTAGGAATTCGCATTCTATTTAAAGAGGAGCAAATTTCTATTTTGAGATTAATTAGTCAGGTATAACATCTGAGCGCAGCAGCCAAGAAAGAATAATATCATGCAAATGTACAGAACAATAAACGGGCCAAGAGAAGAAGAGTAGCTAAATTCAAGAATGGGAGGAAAAAGTCTCCACTGAGTTTGTAGCTAAATAAATGTAATTATATATGAGGATGACCTTGGAAGACGGGCAGAGAAAGAAATTTACCAAGGATCCACCCTGACTTAACCAGGCAATAAAAAGGGACAGCAGGAGAATTGTATTTTCGGACTTTGGCAAGATTTCTGTGAAAGTTGCTTTACCAGAAAGTAGATTTAGTTCGTCTTATTTTAATTCTCGTCTACTCAGGAGGCTGGCAGTCAATCTTGCAAGTCTGAAAGTACAAATACAATTTTGCCTTATAATTTAGGGCAGATGCTTTTTCGGTTTCTCTCTCTGGCGTTATTCAGCTGGGAGCTCCCCCTCCCTCCCTTCCTTTCATCTGGTCGTTCCCTAGGCAGCCTCTCTTCTTCTCCCTTCCCAAGGTCATTCGCGCATACCAGTACGCACTAGGCGGTTTGATCGAGAAAGCGGAAGCCAATTTTTTTAACTGGAAGGAGCTATTTGAGACGGCATCACTTTGATACTGTGTCAGCTTCACTGCTTTAAAGTTAGTTCTGTGATCCGGTTTCAAGCTACTGCAATGCTTTTCAAGTTTTTCTCTGTGTATGTATGCGAGGGAGGATTAAAAACAATGAATCTCGCCTTTTAGATTTGCCTGTTTTTTCCTCAGTCCTGGCTTTTTGGAAATTGCTCAAAAGAGACCTTCCAGAATTCTTTTAAGGTTTATTTATTTATTTATTTATTTATTATTTATTTATAATTTAATTTATATACCGCCCCCCTCCCGAAGGACTCGGGGCGGTGTACAGCCAATTAAAAACACAAAATACAACAACAGTTTTAAAATAGTTAAAAGTATTAAACCATTTCGGCCAGAATTTAAAACCCAAAATTAAACCACCAATTTAAAAATCATTTACATAGATAGGGCACAGCAAAACATACGGAGGTCGGAGATCTTGCGTATTTCCAGGGCCAGTTCGTTCCACAGGGCAGGAGCTCCCACAGAGAAGGCCCTCCCCCTGGGGGTCGCCAGCCAGCATAACTTGGCCGATGGCACCCTGAGGAGACCCTCTCTGTGGGAGCGGACTGGCCGGTGGGAGGCTACTGGTGGCAGAAGACGGTCTCGAAGGTATCCAGGTCCTGAGCCATGGAGCACTTTAAAGGTGGTAACCAACACCTTGAATCGCACCCGGAAGACCACCGGGAGCCAGTGCAGCTCGCGCAGGAGAGGTGTTAATTGATTTAGGGCAATTTTATTTTTTTTTAAATGGTTTCCCTACTGGTGGATGTTTCATTTCTTTAAATTTTCAAGTGTCACAACACAGCAGAGGTCTAAAAATCTCATGCGTATGTTTGAGAGGACGGGTTAGGCAAAAGGCTAACGTATGTGAGAAAAGATATTTGGGTTTGTGTATTTACCTGTGGTTTGGAGTGGAGAATTATTTGTCTGTTTTCAAGTATGTTTGAGGTATGTTAGGTCTTTTAAGGTTAACACTTAGTACAATTAGAGAGAGAGATGATAGGTAGGTAGGTAGGTAGATAGATAGATAGATAGATAGATAGATAGATAGATAGATAGATAGATAGATAGATGATAGATAGATAGATAGATAGATAGATAGATAGATAGATAGATAGAAAGAAAGAAATGGGGGTGGGCTGCTGGGGGTTTGCTTTGAAAAGCCTCTGACGATCCCAGCTGAGCTGCAGGATCATCAGAGGCTTTTTTTAAACTTTTAAAAGCATTTTTTCATCGGAAGAGGTTGTACGCACAGTCACTCAGGCACTCATCACTTCCCGCCTGGACTACTGCAACGCTCTCTACATGGGGCTCCCCCTGGGGTGCACCCGGAGGCTCCAGCTGGTCCAGAACGCGGCCGCGCGGGGGATTATGGGGGCGACGAGGCGCTCCCACGTAACACCTCTCCTGCGCGAGCTGCACTGGCTCCCGGTGGTCTTCCGGGTGCGCTTCAAGGTGTTGGTGACCACCTTTAAAGCGCTCCATGGCTTAGGGCCGGGGTACTTACGAGACCGCCTTCTGCCACCAATAGCCTCCCACCGGCCAGTACGCTCGCACAGAGTGGGCCTCCTCAGGGTGCCGTCCGCCAGACAATGTCGGCTGACGACCCCCAGGGGGAGAGCCTTCTCTGTGGCGGCGCCCACCCTCTGGAACAACCTCCCCCCAGAGATACGTACAATAACAGACCTCCGGATTTTTCGTCAGGCCCTGAAAACCTATTTATTTCAACTAGCGGGGCTGGCTTGAGTTAATTTTAAATTGATTTTAAATTGGGTTATTTTAATTTACGGCCAATAATATTTAATTATTTTAAATTGTTTTTAAATTTTGTATGTATTGTTTTTTACTCCGGCTGTTCACCGCCCTGAGTCCTATTCTGGAGAAGGGCGGTATAGAAATTTAAATAATAATAAATAAATAAATAGAAAAAATGCTTTTAAAAGTAAAAAAAAAAAAAAAAAGCTTCTGATGATCATGCGGCTCAGCTGGGCATGGGGGGGGGGGGCGGCACAGGGATTTTTGCTACCGGTTCTCCAAACCACCCGCCTTCATCGCTACCGGATCGGGCGATCTGGTCCGAACCAGGAGCATTTCACACCTGCTTTGGGTCAATTGGGGCTTATCAGAGAAAAATAACATATTCAGGAAACGCATCCAAACCCTGGAAATATAAAGCCTTTTGTCCTCTCTCTCCCCACTCCCATTTAATGTGCATATATTTATTTTTTGTTTAAATTGAACACACAGGGGAACATGCAAATATAAATGTCTTTCTGGCACAGGGGAAAGAAACCTGTTTTTTATCCTTACAGGGCAGTTTAATCCCGCTGTTGCAAGTGCTAAATTATTCCATTTAAGGGGTATATCTGCCAGGCAGGTGATCCGAAGGAAAGATTTGCAAAAATCCCAGTAGCAATGCTAACTCTTTCTGTGTTTGCCTTGGATTTGTGCAGTCCTACCTTCCTTTTTAACAGCATGTCGCCGTCATTCTGTCATCTGCAATTGTGGCAATAAAAGAACCAGTGCCAAGCCCAAAGAATCAAGAATGACACATGTTTAACAGATGTTTAACTGATGAACAGAGTTGGAAGGGACTTTCTAAGTCAGCGGTCACCAACTGGTGGTCTGTGAACCACTGGTGGTCCGCAGGAAAATTTTGGTGGTCCGCAGAAAAACTATTTTTGCATTTTTTTTATATTGCACTAAATCAGGGGTCCTCAAACTTCGGCCCCTGGGACGGATAGGTGCAATGAATGTTTGTGTTGCTGCAAAGAGTCTCCCCCTTTGGGATCTTTTTGTGAGGATTCAGAGGGGGGGAAACTATCACTATCGGTTCACCTGAACCAGTGCTCCCTTCCCTTCCCTCCCTCCCTTCTTTCCTTCCTTCCTTCCTCTCTCCCTCCCATCCTTCTTTCCTTCCTCCCTTCTTTCCCTCCTCCCTCCCTCCCTCTACTCTTTCTTTCCTTCCTCCCTTCTTTCTTTCCTTCCTTCCTTCCTCCCTCCCTCCCTTCTTTCTTTCCTCCCTTCTTTCTTTCCTCCCTCCCTTCTTTCTTTCCTTCCTGCTTTCTTTCCTCCCTCCCTCCCTTGTCTCCTCCCTCCCTTCCTTCTTTCTTTCCTTCTTTCCTTCCTCCCTCCCTCCCTTCTTTCTTTCCTCCCTCCCTCCCTCCCTTCTTTCTTTCCTTCCTGCTTTCTTTCCTCCCTCCCTCCCTTCTTTCCTCCCTCCCTCCCTTCTTTCTTTCCTTCCTGCTTTCTTTCCTCCCTCCCTTCTTTCCTCCCTCCCTCCCTTCTTTCTTTCCTTCCTGCTTTCTTTCCTCCCTCCCTCCCTCCCTTGTTTCCTCCCTCCCTTCCTTCTTTCTTTCCTTCTTTCCTTCCTCCCTTCTTTCTTTCCTCCCTGCTTTCTTTCCTCCCTCCCTCCCTTCTTTCCTCCCTCCCTCCCTTCTTTCTTTCCTTCCTGCTTTCTTTCCTCCCTTCCCTCTCCTCCCTTCCCTCTCCTCCCTCCCTCCCTCCGTCTGTTAAAAAATAGTGCAACTCCAACTAAAAGAAAATTTTCAGGTGGGATCGGACCTAGAATAAAGTGACAGTTTAACTAACGCTTGAAAGATCTTGTATGGCTCATGCCATCTGGGGAAGGACATTGGGGGAGGAAGTGGGATTACGGAGATGGGAGGGGGAAGTAGTTTTCTGTTCCTTTTCGTTTAGAGGGTGTTTCTTTAGCCCACTCTTTTTGGAACTCCTGGCAAATTCATATCACAAGCTAAACCATGAACGTCTCCCTGCTTTTGCAACATCTTTGCATCAAAATGCAGTGATAAACTAGACCAAAATATAAGGCAGTTGGGTTTTTACCTCTAGGAAAATGGAGGACCGTGGACTAAAGCCTGTTAATTAATAAGAGGCACAGCCAACCCCAGAAGTGTGGTACAGAATGCTGTGGGACTCGGAATGAATGACCTTGTTCCAAAATGCAAAATGGCTAAATGCAGGAGTTGAGTTTCAGGCAATCCAGAACCACTTCCCTTGCAAAATTACTTGCTGGTTGTGTTTTGCCTGTCTCAGAGAACCTTCTCTTCCAATTAAATCAAACTAAACAAAAGAGACTGCGAAGCACCCCAAAGCAAGACACTGAAGGCTGTGGAAACTTGCTTTGCTCCGCTATTATTCACTGCTGTTATTTAAGCACGGAGTACATTCATTGCAGATTGCAAACTGAAATATTGTACAAGGCACAAGAAACTTCAGGTGAGCACCACAGCAGCCTAGGAAGAAAGGTAGGGATAGAAATAGAAATATATACCGGTATATATAAATATATATAAACAGCAGGAATATTAAAAAGGTAAAAGGATTGCAAATATCTCGGTTTGATCAAATCCCTGTCTGGAAATGAAAAAAGTGCTGTAACAAGAAAATTAAGCTTTTCTTGTCTCTATGTCCAGCTGTCTACTTTTCTCAAACGTGGAGTAGAAAAGGCAGTTTTCTGCAATGGGTCGAGGACACAGTAGCAAACGGTATACTGACAGCATCAGGAGTCCCAAGGGTGAGAAACGAAATAGAAATAAAAAAATCAAAATACATCATTGATGGTTAATTAACAAATTGGTGATTATCCTTTTCAGAACGATGCGAAATAAGGCTGTCCTCATCCAGCCGAAATTAATTAATTCATTAATTAATTCATATATTTTTTTTTTGCCTCTGAGTTTGCAAGCTCAGAAGATAAGCTAATTTGGGCACCCCCTTAAATATGGGAATTCCCAGGAGTCCCAAATATCGTACTAGCTGAGAATTCTGGGAACTTTTTTTTAAAAAAAAAATACTCCCGGAATATCTATGTTAAGTTGGTCAAGGTTGACTCAGCCTTCCATCCTTCCGAGGTAGGTAAAATGAGGACCCGGTTTGTGGGGGCAATAAGCAGACTTTGTATAAAATAGAACACCGCTTAGGGGGGGCCCGAAAGCCCTACTAAGCAGGTATATACGAAAGTATGAAGGCTATTGCTTAAAAGCATTGTAAGCCGCCCTGAGTCTCCGGAGAAGGGCGGCATATAAATCGAACTAATAAATAAATAAATAAATAAATTCCAAGCCCTGCTTGGAATACGATTTTCCTGTGGCAGCTAAAACCCCGTAACAATTGCTCAGGATACGTACTTGAATTTTTTTTTTATTTATTTATTTTGGACACGGAGTTCATGTGAGGAAAACCGGATGGTTTTTCATAGGTATTCAAACAAGAAAATTAAGCTTTTCTTGTCTCTATGTCCAGCTGTCTACTTTTCTCAAACGTGGAGTAGAGAAGGCAGTTTTCTGCAGTGGGTCTAGGACAATTCGCCACGGCCAAGTCACCGCAGGACAAGAGTTACATTATCAAAGAAATGGTGGAATAGAATCATTAAAGAAAGGATGTGTTTGACCCAGCTCCCCAAACATGCAAACACTCTGAAGTTAACTCAATGATTCTTTTATTAGGAGCGCCAGCAGCCCCGGCAAAGAGTTTCTCTCTCACCGCAGGCTAACAAGTCTGTCCGGCAGGGAGATAAATAGTTGTCTGCCACATCTATTCATCTCCATCCTCTGCCTTTTATCCCCAGAGCTAGGGTGGGGCTTTGCTAGCAGCGGTGGCTGTTCCTTCCCAAGGACCGGCCCATAGATTTCCACTGCTCTCCTCTCCTCTGCCTTCTGCGCATCTGTATGTCAGGCACTGGACCCAGCTGTTCCTCCTCTTCCTCATCAGCCACTCCAGACCTGGGGGCTGTTGACTCTCCATCTGAGGGCGGACGGACAGCCCAGGCTCCTCCTCTGTCTCTGCCTCTCTCTGCCAGCTCCGTTCCCTCCTCCCCCTTGGAGCTCTCAGGTTGCTTTGATGCTGATCCTGACTTCCATGCTTCCTCCTCCTCCTCTGATTCGGCTGCTGGAGGGGCTGGCAGCCAACAGGCCACAACAGGATGCAAAAGGAGGGACAGAATAAAATGTGAATGGCAAAAATTAAAATTATTTTTATTTACTTGAAATAATTAAATAGAATTGTTAAATTGTCCCACAACGAGTTGTCTCGCGGTGAGTTGGCTATGGCAAGTTGTCCCGTTCTACAATCTACTGTGACCCAGTTTCCTAAGAGCAGCCAAGCAGGGCAAATCTCACACATGTTAAAGGCACCAGATTGAGGAGACTTGTTATCTACTGTTTGGAAGTTCTGTTTTTGAGGATCCTCATAACACCAAATGCCATCAAACTGAGGAATCCATTGTCCCCATTGCCGGCTGGGGAATTCTGGGAGTTGAAGTCCACAGGCATTAAGGTTGCCAAGGTTGGACTTCCCTGATCTATCTTTTTTTTATAAAGTTTTTTTTATTTTTTTAAACAAACAAACATTTAATACATCAGCCATTCCTTCCGTGTGACATCTCGGTGTTGTCTCCAATCGTTCTTCTTTTTATTATTTCTTCTGTCTTCGTTCTCATCAAGTCGATTACAAAATATTCTGATTATGGCATTTATATACATAACTATTAATTTACTTATTTGTATCTCTTTTCTAACCAATAGTAGAATTGATTCCATATCTTAAAGTATTCCAAATCTTCTCTTTCTTTAATCATCAAAGTCAATCTATTCATTTCTGCACAATCTATTTTTTTTTTAAAATTACTTCTCCTTCCAAAAGTATTTTCTCTGCTTTCCAGTGTTGTGCATAAACAATCCTTGCAGACGTTATTACATGTATAATCAAATAAATATTTTCTTTGCTATTTTTTTTCTGGGAGGATACCCAATAGGAACAGTTCTGGTTTTAAATCAATATGTTGTTGTATCATTTCTTCCAGCCATATCTTAATTGTACTCCAATAATTTTTTGCTTTCCCTGATCTATCTTATTAGTGGCGCAGATATTTATCTCTTTCGTAGCACATCAGAAAGATGCTCGTCTTTGCGTTAACCAGAACATCACTTTGTAAATATGCAAAAAAAAATCACATTCTTGGGCTTGTCACCCAGGTTTCTTACCCAGAAAAACGGGCTGGGAATTTAAGCTCTCCCTCAAACCTTAGAAAAGAAACTTATAGCAATCTAAGGATTATGCAAGACATGCACTTTGATGCTCTTGGCAGAGGCTCAGTTCACTGAAAGAAGGCTCCTTGCTTTTCCTCCACAGAGTCGGAAACATGCAAGCAAAGTTCGGCTTTACTACATGCTCCACCCGATCGATGGAGGATGTCCTGCAAAGAAGCTTCGGTCAGAAAATGTGAGTATTCTTCTGTTTTTTTGACTCCCAGATTGGATTGAATCCCAGATTGGATTTCCTAGCATTCATAGCTGCAAAAAACATTTAGAGATATATGTAGAGCAGGGTTTGGAAGTGCATGTGACACATGTGCAGGTCACACACAGGGGTGGGTTCTAAAATTTTTTTACTACTGGTTCTGTGGGCGTGGCTTATTTTGTGGGCATGGTTTGGTGGTCATGTGACAATTCTTTAGGATTTAGCAGAGGTACTGGTCTACCAGGCTTTTAACTGCTTGCAGAGCTGTACCGGTCTACCCATTTGTTTTTGGAGGCACCGGTCTACTCATTTGTTTTTGGAGGCACCAGTCTACTCATTTGTTTTTGGAGGCACCGGTCTACTCATTTGTTTTTGGAGGCACTGGTCTATTCATTTGTTTTTGGAGGCACCAGTCTACTCATTCGTTTTTGGAGGCACCGGTCTACTCATTTGTTTTTGGAGGCACTGGTCTACCCATTTGTTTTTGGAGGCACTGGTCTATTCATTTGTTTTTGGAGGCACCGGTCTACTCATTCGTTTTTGGAGGCACCGGTCTACTCATTTGTTTTTGGAGGCACCGGTCTACTCATTCGTTTTTGGAGGCACCGGTCTACTCATTTGTTTTTGGAGGCACTGGTCTACTCATTCGTTTTTGGAGGCACTGGTCTACCCATTTGTTTTTGGAGGCACCGGTCTACTCATTTGTTTTTGGAGGCACCGGTCTACTCATTTGTTTTTAGAGGCACTGGTCTACCCATTTGTTTTTGGAGGCACTGGTCTATTCATTTGTTTTTGGAGGCACCGGTCTACTCATTCGTTTTTGGAGGCACCGGTCTACCCATTTGTTTTTGGAAGCACCGGTCTACTCATTTGTTTTTGGAGGCACCGGTCTACCCATTCGTTTTTGGAGGCACCGATCTACTCATTCGTTTTTGGAAGCACCGGTCTACACATTTGTTTTTGAAAGCACCGGTCTACCCATTTGTTTTTGGAGGCACCGGTCTACCCATTCGTTTTTGGAGGCACCGGTCTACCCATTCATTTTTGGAGGCACTGGTCTACCACCACACTGCCTTTTAATGCTGATCAGCTGTAGGGCGGCCCTTTGAAACCCTGCGGCAAGAGTTTAAACAGTTGTTTTTCCTTCTAGCCGATCAGCTGGGACTCGGGAGGCAGCGAATAGATTGGGGGTGGGGCCAAATAAAAAGTAAGAATAATGGGGGGGGGTGGAAGGGCCCAGCTCCTGAACAAAGAGAACCGGTTCGGGGATGTCATATCGTCACCGCTACCGGTTCGGCCGAACCGGACCGAACCAGGAGGAACCCATCACTGGTCACCTGTGTGTGCAGACCTGTGCATGCACAAAACCTTCTGCACTTGCGCAGAAGGTAAAAAACACAGGAAGTAATGACACCCAAGCAGGTGGGCGGAGCTTCACTCTGCCATCGCTACCAGATCGCCGAACCACCGGCCAAGATTGCTATCGGATCATCCCCTGATGTAGAGCAATACAGAAGGGGTACAGTCTACTCAAAGCATCAACGATGCATGGTCTGACCAAATGTTTAAAGCAATGTTTAATAGCAAAGTGTACTAATAAGCCAGCTTCAAGGTATTGTCTGTATGATTCTGAAGAGCCAAGTTCAGGTTTATAAGGAACTGTCTACAGTAGTGACCAAAATTGTGGAAACCTTTTGGGGAAAGTGTATTTTTGAGGTTTGATGGCTAATAACACTTTTTTTTGGGGGGGGGAGTTTCAAGATAATTCTATTCCACTGCTGGAATGGGTTGAGAATACCCCAGACCTTAACCTAATTGAAAATCTATGGAGCCGACTAAAGAAACTGGTTAGTCAGAAGCGACCCAGCAATAAAACCCAGTTAATAGAAGCCATCATTTCATCTTGGTTTCACATTCTAACAGCTGCAGAACTCAAAGACTTGGTTCTTGGTCAAAGATATGGGAAGATGTTGTAAGGCCATAATTCATGCTAAAGGTTACCCAACTAAGTGTTAACTGACATGGTGATAATTTTGATATACCTCGTTTTTTCTATGGTGACAATTTTTGTATATCTCGTTTTTTCTACGTGTTTCACTTTTCTTCTATATACTGTAACTGCCACTCTAATAGCAAATCCGTCATAAAAGTTATTGCATAACATTCTTGGTTAAATTATCTTTCCATTGATATATAAATTTTATGGTACTACTCCAAAAAAAAAAAAAAAAGTGGTGTTATTAGCTAGTTTTAGAAAATACACTTTTCCCAAAAGGTTTCCACAATTTTGGCCACTGCTGTATTTTACTATAGGATTACACAGTCTTTTAGCTCTGGAGTAGCTGCCCTACAAACCAAAACACTATCCTGATAGTCACTCATCTGTGGGTCCAAGAGCAAGGCATTCTTTTCTTCTGGTTTTCAGGAATAATCTTCATTTTCAGGAATAATCTTTCCCAAAAATTAAACAGCTTCCCTCTTCCCTCCCCGTAGTACGTCTTCACTGAGCTCTTATCTATTAATGGAGCATTTTTGGTGATTTTATCTGTTGCCTTGATAACTGTTTACTTTTTATCTAAATGGTCGGCATGACTGCTTCTTTAAAACGGTGCCAGTTTTGTTCCATATTTTATTCCAGGGTTTGTTTTTTTTTTGGTTGTAATTGTGTTTTTCTTGAAAGAAAAGCCAAATGAAAGATACTCTAAATGAGTAAAGTATTATCACAGCAGCTGTGAAAATCGATACAACTGAGCAGGAGAAAGGAGGAAAGGAGGGGGTTACACAAAGTATTATTCAGGTAATCCTCACGGCTATCCTAAAATGTGGGTATCTCAGCCTGGCAGACAATATAAAAGGATGCTTGGCAACTTATTTTATGAGATTTGATTTATTAGATGCAGCTGTCCCTTGCAATCTAAGGAAATTAAATCCACAAAGCCAAACTGGGCTGGCTGGGGTAGAATTATGATGCTCTTGTAAATTTTTTAATGATTCATTTTTTACTGGGGAGAACAAAGAGGGCAGGGGAATCATTGGCACAGGAACATGGGAACTGCAGTGGCATCGGCTGTCTAATTGCAGGGAAAAGTAGACCTGTAATGTTACAGTGAAGGCAGTGGTAGTAGTGGCGCCAGTGGGAGGGTTCGCCCACCCACCCGGACATCAGCATGGATGCTCTGCGCATACACAGAAGGTTCAGAAGTGCTGTTCTGCCCCAGCTTCGGATTCCCAGAGAATGTGACACACACCAAGCTTCTCAAACACTGTTTAATTCCAAACAAACCCCTTTCAAGAATGCAGGCTTCCCGTGCAAAGGGTCCTTATCAAAGTTATTAAGAACAAAGTCCGACAAAGGTTGGCAATCAGCCCAGAAAACCAGATATGAGAAGTCGCTCGCTCTCCAAGATGCCCTGTAGTACTGAGATGTTGTTTCTAGCAAGAAAGCACTAGCTGTGTGTGACTTAAATAGGCTAAGGGAGTGGCCAATTATCCTCAAGCCCTACTCTTGAGTAGACCTCCTCCTCCTTCTGAGTAGCCACTCTTGCCTTTTGGCAGCCCTGCGTGCCCGAGCATTGAGGAGAGGCTACTCCACTTCGCTCTCTCCACTGGAAGGAACCTCTGGAGGTTCTGAAGGCCCTGGCTGAGTCTCTGCCTCTGGCACAACATCTTCTTCAGCCTCCTCGCTGTCCGACGCGAGCGCCGGCTGTGCAGGCTGCTGGCGGGACACCACACCAGCCTCCTTGTTGTCGGGATCAGCCACGATCCGCGCAGGCCACTGGTGGACCACAACCAGCGCCGTGCATGCTCACAGTTCTGAACCAGTAGCGAAGTAAGCGAAACCCACTACCGAGTGAAGATGCTTGTGAAGACTATGCGTTAAACCCACCTGATTTAGTTTGGATTTTTTAAAAAAAAAATCCCGTACATTTTCCTATCCATTCTGTATATTTGCACTCCATTTGATGGAAGGGCATTTGCTTTTGACAGTAAGGTTCTACATTTAGGCAAGAGAAACAAAATGCACAGGTACATTATATGTGGTACCTGGCTCAATAGTAGTAACTGTGAGAGGGATCTTGGAGTCCTAGTTGACGACCATTTAGATATGAGCCAGCCGTGTGGAGCAGCTGCCAAAAAAGCCAACACAGTTCTGGGCTGCATAAACAGAGGGATAGAATCAGTGGTGAAATCAAAAATTTTTTACTACCAGTTCTGTGGGCGTGGCTTGGTGGGCGTGGTGTCGCTTGGTGGGCGTGACAGGGGAAGGATACTGCAAAATTTCAATTCCCACCCTACTCCTGGGGGAAGGATATTGCAAAATCTCCATTCTCTCCCCACTCCAGGGGAAGGATACTACAAAAATCCCCATTCCCTCTCCACTCCAGGGAAAGGATACTGCAAAATCCCCATTCCCTCTCCACTCCAGGGGAAGGATACTGTAAAATCTCCATTCTCTCCCCACTCCAGGGGAAGGATACTGCAAAATCTCCATTTCTTCCCCACTCCAGGGGAAGGATACTGCAAAATCTCCATTTCTTCCCCACTCCAGGGGAAGGATACTGTAAAATCTCCATTCCCTCCCCACTTCAGGGAAAGGACACTGCAAAATCTCCATTCCGTCCCCACTCCAGGGGAAGGATACTGCAAAATCCCCATTCCCTCCCCATTTGGGGACCAGCCAGAGGTGGTATTTGCCGGTTCTTCAAACTGCTCAAAATTTCTGCTACCGGTTCTCCAGAACCTGTCAGAACCTGCTGGATTTTAGTTTGGATTTGAGTCCTACGGGAGAAAGGCGATATAGAAATAATATAATATAATATAATATAATATAATATAATATAATATAATAATATAATATAATAATATAATATAATATAATATAATATAATATAATATAATATAATATAATATAATATAATATAATATAATATAATATAATATAATATAATATATAATATAATATAATATAATATAATATAATATAATATAATAATATAATATAATATAATATAATATAATATAATATAATATAATATAATATAATATAATATAATATAATATAATATAATAATATAATATAATATAATATAATATAATATAATATAATATAATATAATATAATAATATAATATAATAATATAATAATATAATATAATATAATATAATATAATATATAAATAAATTTCACCCCTGCCCCTGCTCTATTAGACAAAGAAAATAGGGAAAATGGAATTGGGCTTCTGGAGCTCTGGAAAATAAGATTCTACCTTGTCCCTGCATTCATTTGCGTTTCCAAAAACAGCAAGACATTTTTTTTCATTTAAATCACATTTAAACGCCTGCTCTTTTTCCTCAAAAGGCAGGCTTGGACATTCATATTGATACATTTAAAAACCAAATTTTTTCCAGATTAAAATAAGCTTCAATTCACTCATTAATCCACCAGTTGTGAATCAGGTCACTTCCTATTGGAATTGATAGAAAAAAAAACCAAAACCCATTTTTCCTGAAACCTTTTTTTTTTTTAATGCAAACGCGAAAGCAAAAGAGAATTGAATAATGTGTTTTTTCATCCCCAGGAGGAAAAAGTCTAGGAGAAATAAATTCTAGTAAATGATTGTTGCATCAATCACAAGCATTATGAGTCTCACGTTGTCTTTTGTTCCTCTTAGCTTTATCTGGCCCCTTGTGGCTCTGTGGTAATTGACTAGTGATGAGCTTCTAGATTTATTTCATCTCAAGCCTCGTGAAATGATGTCTATCTTCCACATGATCCCCCTAGGCAAAAAAAGAGCTTGCGATGTGTCATTCCTGGGGCTTATGCCTACTGTTGGGACAGAGTCCCGGTTGCAGCTGAGCAACACAATCTCAAGGCCTCAGGGGCATTGAGTAATAGTGCCACAAACAGAGGGAATGTATTCCAGGTCCCAAACCTACAAAGAGTGCTTTGTTGTATATCTGACTTAATCCTGATGGATCCCTAAGGTGACTGCCCTGAAGTCAGAAAACACAGTGATATCAGGTTGTTCCTGCTCAGCTTGAGAAAATAAATTGACTTCCCTGGTTACGGCTATGAATAGAATAGAGTAGAGTAGGGTAGGGTAGGGTAGGGTAGGGTAGAATAGAATAGAATAGAATAGAATAGAATAGAATAGAATAGAATAGAATAGAATAGAATAGAATAGAATAGAATAGAATAGAATAGAATAGAATAGAATAGAATAGAATAGAATAATAAAGTAGAATAGAGTAGAGTAGAGTAGAGTAGAGTAGAGTAGAGTAGAGTAGAGTAGAGTAGAGTAGAGTAGAATAGAATAGAATAGAGTAAAAGAATAGAATAGAACAGAACAGGACAGAACAGAACAGAACAGAACAGAACAGAACAGAACAGAACAGAATTCTTTATTGGCCAAGTGTGATTGGACACACAAGGAATTTGTCTTCAGTGCCTAAGCTCTCAGTGTACATAAAAGCTACAAGTGATAAATCATCATCATCATTCATCAAGTATCATAAGATACAACACTTAGTGCTAGTCAGAGGATACTAATAAGCAATCAAATCGTACTAGGAGACAAATAAAACAATATAAATTGTAAAGATACAAGCAACAAAGTTATAGTCATAAGTAGAGAAGGAGATAGTTAATAGGAAAGATGAGAAGAATAATAGTAATATGGCATTACTAAATAGTCTGACAGTGTTGTGGGAATTCATTGTTTAGCAGAGTGATGGCATTCGGGGAAAAACTGTCCTTGTCTAGTTGTTCTGGTGTGCAGTGCTCTATAGCGTCGTTTTGAGGGTAGGAGTTGAAACAGTTTATGTCCAGGATGCGAGGGGTCTGTAAATATTTTCCCAGCCCTCTTTTTGACTCATGCAGTAGACAGGTCCTCAACGGAAGGCAGGTTGGTAACCATTGTTTTTTCTGCAGTTCTAATTATCCCCTGAAGTCCGTGTCTCTCTTGTTGGGTTGCAGAACCAAACCAGACAGTTATGGAGGTGCAGATGAGAGACTCAATCATTCCACTGTAGAACTGGATCAGCAGCTCCTTGGGCAGTTTGAGCTTTCTGAGTTGGCGCAGAAAGAACTGTGCTGTATTCCATCAATAAGATCCAGGCTTTAGCAGAGGCAGAAGAAGGTTCAAGCCTTGGTAATTCTGCTATAAAGGAGTAATATGTTGAACTTCTGAGCTGGGGAAGACCTACTGCAAGGTAGCTCGATAGACAAATGAACTGCTGTGAAAACAGTTTCCAACATCAGCAAAGCAATAGCAATCCAGTTTTTTTGGGGGGGAGGAATCTGGCAAATCTAAGGGGCCAGTTAGAGGTGGTATTTACCGGTTCTCCGAACTACTCAAAATTTCCACTACCGGTTCTCCAGAACTGGTCAGAACCTGCTGAAACCCACCTCTGATGCACACGCGAAGAGCGCACGCGGGCACGAAGCGCCCAATCACCGTGTCAGCATTCTGATGCTGCCATAAAAAGACGAGGCTTGACTTTTCACCTACTTATTTCTCCGTAGATAATATCCCCTAGGAGATGGGATGGGAGGGGGGAACATTCCTGTGGGGTGAGGTCAGAAGCTGGGGAGACTGACTTGGAAGATGGCCAATGAGAAGATGAGAATTGGGGAACAGAAAGGGAAGGATTTGGGGGCCATACTCACTATGAGGTACAGCGAATTCTCGATTTGAGGTGGCATAGGGGCACCTCCAATACTTAATTAAATGGAAGGGTTACCCCTTGTCAGAGGCTTCCTGGGTGAAGAGCACAAATATCCAAGCTGATCGCCTTATAGCCAAATTCCATGCAGATCACCCGGGCAAGGCGGGAGGGGGTGGGACACACCCTCGGATGGGGTAACGGTACTTAATTTGTTTTTTTTTCCTGAAACAGGCCTCCCTGGAAAAATGAAGGGAGAGGGGCTGGATGTCAGCATTCTGATGCTGTCATAAAAAGATGAGGCTTGACTTTTCACCTACTTATTTCTCTGTAGATAATATCCCCTAGGAGATGGGATGGGAGGGGGGAACATTCCTGTGGGGTGAGGTCAGAAGCTGGGGAGACTGACTTGGAAGATGGCCAATGGGAAGATGAGAATTGGGGAACGGAAAGGGAAGGGTTTTGGGGTCAGAGGGTTAGTATCGGCTACGACGAAGTCGGGGCCAGATCTGTCGTACTCAATAAATGGAATATTTCAGCAAAGATTAATTGTTTGGGAGTGCAATTTATTTGAGGTGACATTGAAACCTGACACACCGGTTGCAGCCCACCACTGGCTATATTTGAGGTTTTAATATGGTACACCGACTGACTGTTGACCCCATCCAGATCTTTAAGGAAGAATGCTACTCTGTATTTCTTCAGACCGTGACATATTAGATATCAAGTCATAGTCACTGTTCCGTAAAGAGTATCTCTCTATTTCATTCCTACAAAACCATCCGGACGAGGTCCACTGAGTTTGGGAGATTTATAAGAGGCTGTCTTGAGATTATATTGGCTCGTTTGTGCACCTTTTTACACCACAATGTTTGGCCAGATAAAGAAAAAGTAAATCACCGTCTTAGGAGATAAGCTGGAAATAATTCTATATTGATCAACCCACCCAGCCTCTGAAATCTTTGCACAATTAGTAAACTGTGCAAGTTTTTGTAGTCTTGCTCAAAGTCTTGTGAGATTTATTATTATGGTTTTCTCAAAGGTGGTGGTTTTTTTTTTCTTTCTTTCAAAAGGCAACTGGACTTTATTTTTCCTTGCAGAAGTTTTGCTTCTCATCCAAAGAACCTTCTTCGGTTCTGAACTTCGAAACCGAAGAAGCTTCTTGGATGAGGAGCGAAACATCTTCAAGGAAAAACAAAGTCCTTTTGAAAAACAAAAACAAAAACCTTCTGTTCTGTTCTGTTCTGTTCTGTTCTGTTCTGTTCTGTTCTGTTCTGTTCTGTTCTATTCCTATCCTATCCTATCCTATCCTATCCTATCCTATCCTATCCTATCCTATCCTATCCAACTTCTAATTCTATTCTATTCTATTCTATTCTATTCTATTCTATTCTATTCTATTCTATTCTATTCTATTCTATTCTATTCTATTCTATTCTATTCTATTCTATTCTATTCCATTCCATTCCATTCCATTCCATTCCATTCCAATTTTATCCCATCCCATTCCATCCCATTCCATTCCAATTTTATCCTATCCTATCCTATCCTATCCCATCCCATTCTTCATTCCTTCTATTTCTATTCTGTTCTGTTCTGTCCCGTCCCGTCCCGTCCCGTCCCATCCCATCCCATCCCATCCCATCCCATCCCATCCCATCCCATCCCATCCCATCCCATCCCATCCTGCTGTCTCCAGGTGAAGCCACATCTACTATCGTTCCCATGTATGCTCTCTGACAATTATCATGGGCAACATGGCAGCCTCTGGCACCACTTTATTATCCCTGATACCAATTCTCAGATTTACTGCTCTTATTAGTGCATCTCTTAGTGGAGAAAATCCAACAGAATCAAGTCACTTGAACCAGAGCAAAGCTTTCTCAACCTGGACAACTTGAAGATGTGTGGACTTCAACTCCACACATGAGCCTTGGTGGCGCAGCAGACTAAAGTGCTATTAAGTAGCACCAGCTGCCTGCAATTACTGCGAGTTCACATCTCACCAGGCTCAAGGTTGACTCAGCCTTCCATCCTTCCGAGGTAGGTAAAATGAGGACCCGGATTGTGGGGGCAATAAGCTGACTTTGTATAAAAAAAGAACACCGCTTGGGGGGGGGGGCGCGAAAGCCCTACTAAGCAGGTATATACAAAAGTATGAAGGCTATTGCTTAACGCATTGTAAGCCGCCCTGAGTCTCCGGAGAAGGGCGGCATCTAAATCGAACCAATAAATAAATAAATAAATAAACCCCCAGAATTCCCTCGCTAGCACGCTGGCTGGGGAGGCACGGAGGCCTCCCCACACTGCTGTGGAATTTACACCTACACGTCTTCAAGCTGATCAGGTTGAGAAATGCTAGACCAGGGAATCCGTGAAAACAAAGGAGTAGGGAAGGATCTGAGAACAACATGTTTCTTTTCTGGTTGTTAGAATCCAATTTTTCCCTCCTCCAAATCTTGATGACAGGCCCCAGATGGGGACGAGAAATACAAAAGCTATTTCCCTAGCAATGAAGGTCTTTGAATTCTCCCACGAGATTCTTACCGTCATTTCCACTGCAAACTCAGTTGATGGAAATAGGGAGACCCCCGAAACTGCCACCATCAACGATGACAGTTATCTGATTTTGAAGGGGAATAATCTCAGGAAAGCTCAGGACGAATAACTCCCAACTGAGTCTCGGTGTAGGAGAAGAAAAATATATATATGTATCTCCAGCCGCAAACACTTTTCAAGTGTCAGGTTTTCAAACAAGATCTTTATGGGTGACTTAGCTTGAGCCTCGCTGGATGTTGATGTGCGAATTCACAGCGATTTCTTATTGCACTTCAGCTTTAAAATTACTTTGAAACCATTCCCTAGGGCCCGAGACAAGAAGAAAACTTAATATATAAAAGGAGAGACAGAGAGAGAGAGAGAGAGAAGTAGAAAACAAAAACAGGGCATTAAAAAGGAGCTTTTTTTTCTGCTAACAAGCATTTATAGCTCCTCCAGCTGAAGATGTTTCCTTTATTCTCCTCTGCTGAAAGCTAACGATAAACATATTTTATGTTGAAAGGACTCCGTGTTGATGCTTCCAGCTCAGATGAGAGAAAGATGCTAGAAGGGTAAAGCTCCGGGAAAGAAATTCTTGGCCAGATACGACACTGAGAATATGGATAGAAACAGGGCTGCTATTAACTTTCAAGAAAGAGATTGGACTGCCATTTGTCAGAAATGGTGTATTGTATTGTATTGTATTGTATTGTATTGTGTTGTGTTGTGTTGTGTTGTGTTGTGTTGTGTTGTGTTGTATTGTATTGTATTGTATTGTATTGTTGTCAACTTGCAAAGCTTTCAATGCAAGCTTGCCATGAGCAGGAGGGAGGGAGAACTGATAAAGCTGATTGATTTCCCTAACTGTAGTGCATTCCATACATTCTTCCTGACCGCAATCAGAAGGAGGGTGTTGGATTTCACAGCCAGCCAAAGTGGTTAATTGGAGAATGTGATTTATGACATGGCCAGAGAGGAGGGGAGAGACAGGGTCATAGGGGAACGTAAATCTACGTAGAATCAGTCCTAACTGCATCCGAGTATTGCCGGAATGTTGCTCCTAATAAATGACTGTATTTCTTTTGAAGTTCGGCTCATGGCTCATGAATTAATTAGGGCATCTTTCGGAAACTTCACAATTGTATTGTATTGTATTGTATTGTATTGTATTGTATTGTATTGGTTCGATTTATATGCTGCCCTTCTCCGGAGACTCAGGGTGGCTTACAATGTGTTAAGCAATAGCCTTCATACTTTTGTATATACCTGCTTGTAGGGCTTTCGGGGGGCCCCAAGCGGTGTTCTTTTTTATACAAAGTCAGCTTATTGCCCCCACAATCCGGGTCCTCATTTTACCTACCTCGAAAGGATGGAAGGCTGAGTCAACCTTGAGCCTGGTGAGATTTGAACTCGCAGTAATTGCAGGCAGCTGGTGCTACTTAACAGCACTTTAATCCGCTGTGCCACCAAGGCACTCCCAACCAGTGGTGGGTTTCAAAAATTTTTACTACCGGTTCTGTGGGTGTGGCTTGGTGGGTGTCATGGCTTGGTGGGTGTGGCAGGGGAAGGATACTGCAAAAATCTCCATTTCCTCCCCATCAGCTGGGACTCGGGAGGCAGAGAATAGATGGGGGCGGGGCCAGTCAGAATTTTTACTACCGGTTCTCCAAACTTTAGTTCGACACCCCTGAACTAGACATACCCATACACCCTTGAAGGGGTCCTTTTGTAAGTCAACTCTCTGTTGTTGCTGTAAATTTGGGTCACGCAGATTTGGAGTCATACACAGTTAGGAGCCTTTCCTGGGGAATCAGCCTGTGAAAAGCAGCTTGTTTGTCTTATGTCGAGTGATTAGGCACCCTACATAAAAGAGTTGTGATACAAGAAAACAAGCACTCAGGGTTTTTCCATAATGCTTCCCCTGCTTCGGTTACAGAAACGCAAAGCTGTTTTCTATCCAGCTTTGTTTTCTATATTGACCGGCAATTGATTGCTTCTGCAGCAGGGATATGTCAGTCTTTTTCAGCTGAGGGTCACCCTCCTGCAGGAGTAATCCACTGAGTAACTGTGTAGTGGAGCAGTGGAGTTTAAAGTGAGCAAAAGCACCCTTTTCTCCCTAACTCTTCTGGTATGTGAGAATGACCTTGGGGCCAAAGGAGAGAGAGGCGACCTAGGGAACAGTCCGATAAGAGAAGGCATAGACTGCAGCTGCATAACGGATGGAGAAAGCAGCTCAGAAGGCTCCTCCACCCAAGTTCCCAGGTTGCAAAAGAGACAGGAGATGTGGACTTTGAGACTTGCACGGTTGATGTCAGCATTCCCAGATAAACCAGGCAGAAAACAAATTTTACTTTATTGTAAGACTACCGTACTTTCCAGAGTATAAGACACACTTTTTTACCCCCTCTTATACACCGAATGCAGCCATTTTTGGCCTCCCAAAACTCTGCCCTGCGCGTCCCGTTTTTGCCAAAAACAGGCCTGTTTTTCACAAAAACAGGGCACACAGAGGCTTTGGGGGGCCTGCAGAGTGCTCCTGGAGCCTGGGGAGGGCAAAAACATGACACATGGTAGATTTGGGAGGCCAAAAATGGGTCTGTTTTTCACGAAAACGGGGCCTGCAGATGGTTTGGGAGGCCTGCAGAGTGCTCCTGGGGGCCGGGAAGGGCAAAAACATTTTTTTCTTGTTTACCTCTTCAAAATCTTGGTGCGTCTTATATTCCAGTGCGTCTTCTAGTCCGAAAAATACGGTATGTTCACAAAATCTTGCAAGTCTGAAAATACAAATCTCCCACTGTCTCTTTCAGAGCCCGGGAACCTGGGAGGCATTCCCTTCTGAGTTTCTTTCTCTGCTCGTTATGC
Source organism: Pantherophis vulpinus (assembly GCA_037215915.1). Classification (NCBI taxonomy): domain Eukaryota; kingdom Metazoa; phylum Chordata; class Lepidosauria; order Squamata; family Colubridae; genus Pantherophis; species Pantherophis vulpinus. Next base: position 30,059,727 of record JAXLNS010000010.1, read on the forward strand.
AGCTGTGGGCTATGCCATCTCTTATCTGACAGTTCCCCATTCAGCCTCTCTTCCTCCCTTTCCCAAGGCTATTCCCACATCCCTGTACACTGATCCCCCTCTTTTCCCTTTCAATGCAGTAAAACTATGATGTGAATCTCCCAAAGGTGCTTTTTTCAGGAGGCAACTGGACTTCCTTGTTTTTTCTTTGAAGATGTCTCGCTTCTCATCCAAAAAGCTTCTTCAGCTCTGTCATGAGAGTGGGGAATGGAAGGAATCTCTGACAAAGCACCTTTGGAACAACCATGACCTGGATGACTGAGAATTTCTACAGATTCCAATATAAAGTGAACGCAAAAGGCTTCTTTGGCAGCAATGTTGGAAGAATTCGTGCAAATCGAGGAGTGGGGGATAGGAGTAGGGAAGAGTGTATCGCTATCAAAAACGATATTCTTTTGTGTTTCATTTGGTCAGGCTTCTCCTAAGTAAATCTGTTTAGGGCCGGACTGGAAACCCAGCAGTTTGCAGGATTGGTGGTGTGTCATTATGTTTGATTAACTGCAGCAGACAATCTTTCTTTCTATCATTGTGCAGTGTTCAAAAACTTCCAAGCTAGAACTTTCTATTTTGGTTGATGATTGGTGTGATGTGATTGATTATTCTTAAATGGTAGCGGGGAGGTGAGGAAGAGGGGAAAAAGTAGTTTTAGAATGATATTGTATCACTGAAGAGGCTTTTAGGAACCTTGGTTTATAAATCTTCCCAGTAAATTGATGGAAGGAAGCAATTCTGTCTGGCAAACTAATTAGACCACTGGCGTATTTCCTAATAAAAAAAATAAGCACAGAATGGACGGATTCTTTGTGTGCGAGCATTTTCTGCTGTTAATGTGGAAATACCGGCTGCTAATCTTCATCAACATGTCAGGAGAGAGGAGATAGCAAAGCAAAGGACATCAGACTGACCGATCGTTGTTTTCAGTGGATGAATTCTTCTGAGTTTTTGCGGTGGAGATAGGATCAGGTCAGTAGTGGTATTCAGTCGGTTCTATCCGGTTTGGGCAAACCGGTAGCGGCGGTGGCTGTTGTGGTCCACCAGCAGCCTGAGGAGCTGGCAGTGGAGTCAGAAAGTGAGGAGGCTGAGGTAGAACAGGGGCCAGTTCTGGAGGCTGGGGAAGGCCCGGATGAGGGCTCTGCGTCAGAGACAGAGATGGGGCCAGGGCCATCGGGGAGTTATGTGTGGACTCCAGAGCCTCCAGAGGCTGACAGTAGAGAGGCCGAGGAACAGGAGGAGCCTGTTCCTAGTGCACGTATGCGAAGAGCTGCCAGAAGGCAAGAGCAGCTACAGCAAAGAGGATGACTCGGGAGTAGGGCCAAGAGATGATTGGCCCCTCCCATAAGGCTTAAAACAGACCATCAACGGCTCTTGGGCTCTTTGTCAGAAAACAACATTGATAGACTTGTTCTTGTCTTGCTGCACTTATCTCTGGTCGGCGTCTTCTGCTTCTGAATTTTTGCCAAGAGAAGCCTTTGGCAGTTTGCCTAATTATACCCAGGTTGGTGATTAGACTGAAGAATTTGTGTTATGAGGAATTTATTTTGCTTTAGTTTGGACTACGCTGAGAATGAGTTCATTCTCAGCTGTTCTAATAAAGTCTGTTTGTTTTGGAACTGTTTGCATCTAATACTACCTACTTGGGCCTGGGTCACAACAGTGGCAAGAGGCTCCACTCACCCGCCCGGACGTCATCATGTTCCTGTTCTTGACACTCTGCTCATGCACAGAAGGTCCTGTGCATGCGTGGATGTGGCGCGTGTGAGCAAAGCCACTCCTGGTTCAGGTTATTGTGCGGGTGGGGTGGTAAACGTGCGTGAGGGATCCAATTTGGGGCGGTGGCTAAGGCGCCAGGCTAAAACTAGGAGATTGGGAGTTCTAGTCTTCCCTTGGCTACAAAGCTATCTGGATGACCTTGAGCCAGTACCCTCCCTTTCAGCCTACCAGATTAAAGCATGTTGTGTGATGCCAGCTAGCATTGTCCTCCTAAATTTTGTTCCACAAAATCCTGTTTGGCTTCTTAAGAAGGAAGGCTACTGCAAATGTATTGACATTTTGCATTTGTTTATTTACAAATATACAAGCTAACCTAGGGGAGGAAAATCTTTACTCATTCCTCTCCATTTCCTTAGTCTTTATTTGATTGGATACTCCGTGTTCATAAACATGTACTAACCCAAGGATAGGGAATTTTGGGGGAGTTGTAAATGTTTCCTAGGGGTACTCACCTCCTGAATTCATAGCTAAAAGAATGTAGTTTCCCCATTGGGAAATCATACTTTGGAGATTCTCATCCTTGAAGTACCTTTGCTCCCCAGAGTTTAGAGGGGTGGAGAAAAGGAAATAGATACAAATTCCACAATCAAGCCATCTGAGGTAGTAACCCAGTAGGGGTGGAAGTACTTGGATGGGTAAGTGCTCATAATTATGCAGTAAATATACTTACTTTGGTTTGGAAGCTGCCAAGGGTGGAAAAGCTTAGAGAAACTTCAGAAGTTGTGGGTGCTTCATCACTGGAGATCTTTAAGAAGAGACTGGATAGCCACTTGTCGGAAATGGTGTGGGGTGTCCTGTTTGAGCAAGGGGTTGGACTAAAAGACCTTTAAGGTCCCTTCCAGTTCTATTCTGTTTGATTGATTGAGCTTTCTGACTTGTGCTGGAGCCTATCCTCAGGGAAGTTCCCTGAGATGGGCTCCGGCACGAGTCCAAAACCTCAGAAAACGGGTCTCGATGACTGACCCAGATTGGATCCCACAACATTATCCTGGGACACATCTATTTGCCTTCATTTGTTCTGAGTTTACAGTTCATTTCTAAATGTCTCAGTTGGCAACTTAGTCTTTATTTAGCTCCACAAGCCACTTTCCTCTGGCTCGCTGGTGGAGGAGTTGTCACTCTCGTTTGTGCTTCCAAATCTCTTAATTCTCCGTATTTATATTTTAAAAATAAAGCTTAGAGTGTCACCAATCTTTCTGATGGGGTTTGGTAAATATTCATAGCCTACAGATCAGGATCCGGGCATCCATTTTTCCTCCAGTATCAGGGGTGACATGCTCCCGGTTCGGACCGGATCACCCGATCCAATAGCGATGGAGGCGGGTGGTTCGGAGACTGGTAGCAAAAATCCCTGCCCCCCCCCCCATTGTCCAGCTGAGCCACGCAATCATCAGAGGCTTTTTTTAAATTTTTTAAAAAGCATTTTTTCTACAACCTCTTTGGCCGAAAAAAATGCTTTTAAAAGTAAAAAAAAAAAAAAAAAAGCCTCTGATGATCGCGCGGCTCAGCTGGGATCATCAGAGGCTTTTAAAAGCATTTTTTCTACAACGTCTTCGGCCGAAGATGTTATAGAAAAAATGTTTTTAAAAGGAAAAAAAGCCTCTGCCGATCAGGCAAGTCAGCTGGGATTGTCAGAGGCTTTAAAAAAAAAGAAAGAAAGCCTCTGCCGATCAGGCAAGTCAGCTGGGATCGTCAGAGGCTTTTTTAAAAAAAAAAAGCCTCTGCCGATCAGGCAAGTCAGCTGGGATCGTCAGAGGCTTTAAAACCTCAGCCGAAGAGGTTGTAGAAAAAATGGTTTTAAAAGTAAAAAAAAAAAAAGTTGGCCACGCCCACTCAGTCATATTACCCCCTCCCCCATCAAGCCACGCCCACAGAACCGGTAGTAACAAATTTTACATTTCACCACTGTCCAGTATGTTCATTTCAGATCTTAATGTAATGCAGCAGCTGTGCGTGCACATTTTGCCAAAGATACAGTTATATACTGTAGGAGAATGACAAATGACTTTAAAATGTCCTCTCTTCGGTCTTTTTTTTATTATTATTTTTTTTACGATGCTAGAAATTCTCGTTTTTAGCAGCTCTCTTTAGAAGGGGAAGAAATGCATGGCCGTTACTGATGCAACTGGACTTGCACCTATGGGAGTGGAGAGATACAGCAGTGTTATTCCAGAAATGACAGTTATCAAACCCAAGGAATTGTTCTTCTTCCCTCTGGCTTCCATATCTCCTTCCATGCTCCATTTAGTGCTAGGCAGAAATTCTCCTGCATATAATTTTCTCCTTACATTTTGCTCTCGTTCCGTTTGACGAAAGGCAATTTGCTTTTTTTTGAAGTTTTGTAGAAGAAGCAGAGAAGCCTGGTGACATTTCCATGGCGAGAGTGATGTGTTCCTAAGCTGCTTTAGTGATGAAGGTGACCCATCGAGGGAAGAGAGGGGGGCGATGGGGGTAATCAGGCTTTCTCTGTGGTCTCGCTGGCTTCTCCTCCTTTACTTCTAAGAACTCATCTTTGGGGCTTCATCTTTTGAGATATTCTTGGCACTAAAGAGGAGGAGTCTTGCTTTTTAATATGTGTGTGTGTGTGTGTGTGTGTGTGTGTGTGTGTGTGTGTGTGTATTTGTTTTCTGAGGTTTTCGCGGGTATTTGTATGTAGGTCTTTGGTTAATCAGGTTTTCTCCCGCATAAAATTGGAAGTACCTTGGCAACATTTCAACAAAGTCTCATTCGTCATCTTCAGGCTGGTGTCTTCGGCCTTGTGCTCCTAGAAGCACAAGGCCGAAGACACCAGCCTGAAGATGACGAATGAGACTTGGTCGAAACGTCGCCAAGGTACTTCCAATTTTACACAGGAGAAAACCCGAATAACCAAAGACCTACATATATATATATATGAGTTTTCTATTGAAGCAACCTGGTCTAGCCAAATATGGGAAGGATCATACTGCTTCCTTTCACCTTTCAGACCCAATCCAGGAGCCCTCAGACAGTCGCTTTCACGACAAACTATTTTGTGTTACATTTATATTTACTGACAAAGAAATAAAGGGAAACTAGTATAGATCTATTTCCAGCTATTTTGCTCTCATCAGCTAGCCATACCCTGTTGGGATTCGAACCTGGGCTTGCTTGCATATTAGGTAGATGTATTATATAACTCCGGAATTTAAGATTTTAAAATTGTAAAAGAATTAAAATTTTATTTTACTAAGCTTTCATCAGCCATCTGCTGACATCGTCAGTTATTAAACTACCATTACAGAGATCTCTGCCTTTATATGCCATTAATCAATTTAGTCCTTGTGCATGTAATAGGCTCTTCTAGCCATCTCCCACTTGTAATCAGCTGTGTTGTTTTTGCTGTCGTCATGCTGGACGATGGAGGCTTGACTCCCACTGTTTCCTCCCTCTCAGCTGGCTTTCATGTCTAAGATGAGACTAGAACTTGCAATCTTCTGATGACTTGGCTTTGGAACTAGAATTTACAATCGCCTGGTTATTAGCTCAATGTCATCCAGCCGGCTTTCATGCCTAAGGAAGGACTAGAACTCACAGTTTCTTGGCTTCTAGGTCAGTGCCTAACCACTACACAAAACCAGCACTTTCTCCTTCCTTTGATACATCTGCTTAATCAGTTTTTTTTTGTCTCATTAGTTGGGTGGAGAAATTTGAAATTTGTCTCATTTCTGGCACTACAATCGAACAATGCCATTATTTTCAGCCTAGTTTATAGAGTACACTCTAGATCACTTGCCTTTAAGAGATGGAATTGATTAAACCCTGAGGGCATCGCTATGCCATCAAAGAGGTAGAGCGTAAACGTTCTGTCAATTGGGTGTGTACGTTGAATTTTTTAAAAAGTTGTTTTAAGAGCAAGACACTCTTAATGCATCTATTTTGCATTCTCTTGCTTTCTTTTTCTCCGTGTTTCTCAACTTTGGCAACTTGGAGATATGTGGACATCAACTCCCAGAATTCCCCAGCCACCATGCTTCCCATCATCAGCCATGCATGCTGGCTGGGGAATTCTGGGAGTCCAGATATCTTAAAGGTACCAAGGTTGGGAAATTGCTTTCTCTATGTACATACTACTTGCTCTTGAAAGCTACCATTTTGTTGGGGGTCTTTTGGAGTTGAGTACATTTTATGACCCTAATTCTGATTTGGCAAAAAAAAAATAAAAAATCTTTTATTAGAATCTTGAAAAACACCCCCATTAAAGAATCAATTAAAAGTATGAAAACATTAAAGTGTTCATAACATTAAAGCATTAACAGAGGAATACAATCAAGATCAAGTGAGGTACTAATACTACTCTATAAAGCTTTAGTAAGACCATACCTAGAGTATTGCACCCAGTTTTGGTCACCACACTATAAAAAAAGATGTTGAGACTCTAGAAAAAGTGCAGAGAAGAGCAACGAAGATGATGAGGGGACTGGAGGCTAAAACATACGATGAATAGTTGCAGGAACTGGGCATGGCTAGTCTAGTGAAGAGAAGGACCAAGGGAGACATGAGAGCAGTCTTCCAATATTTGGGGGGCTGCCAAAGAGAAGAGGAGGCCAAGCTATTTTCCAAGGCATCTGAAGGCCAGACAAGGAACAATGGATGGAAACTGATCAAGGAGAGATTCAACCTGGAAATAAGAAGAATTTTTCTGAACAATGGAACAGAAGTTGCCTTCAGAATTTGTGGTAGCTTCATCACTGGAGGCTTTCAAGAAGAGACTGGACTGCCATCTGTCAGAAATGGTGTAGGGTCTCCTGCTTGGGTGAGGGTGGTGGACTAGATGACCTACAAGCAGGGGTGAAATCCAGCAGGTTCTGACAGGTTCTGGAAAACCGGTAGCGGACATTTTGAGTAGTTTGGAGAACCAGCAAATACCACCTCTGGCTGGCCCCAGAGTGGGATGGGAATGGGGATTTTGCAGTATCCTTCCCCTGCCATGCCCACCAAGCCACACCATACCACCAAGCCACGCCTACAGGACCAGTAGTAAAAAAATTTGAATTTCACCACTGCCTACAAGGTTCCTTCTAACTCTGTTAATCTGTTAATAAGCCCATAAAATAGTCTTGAATAGCAAGATGGAATGTCCATTCACACTTGAATCAACTCTGGGTTGGAACATGCGACGTTTCCTTGATTTAGCAGGGGAAAATAAGGCAGAAAAAAATGAGAGATTCTGCAGCTGCTCTCAGCGTTGCTCAGAAAGGCCAGACGCTGCCAGACGAGCTAAGATAGCAGACATTACTCTTTTCAGACCCCAGATGCTAACACTCAAAAGTAGGAAAGCCTGGCAAGATCACCGATAATCCAGCGAGAATTCAGCCATCTAAAATGGCAGGATTTAATGTGATGATTTTAGTTTAGGATTTTATAATCTTATAAGATCGGGTGATTTCATGAAATCGATAGGGGCAATATCAGTTTTTGATACACGGTGGCTCAGGGACTAAGACGCTGAGCTTGTCGATCGAAAGGTCGGCAGTTCAGCAGTTCGAATCCCCCCGCGTAACGGGGTGATAAGCTCCCGTGACTTGTCCCAGCTTCTGCCAACCTAGCAGTTCGAAAGCAGGTAAAAAATGCAAGTAGAAAAATAGGGACCACCTTTGGTGGGAAGGGAACAGCATTCTGTGTGCCTTTGCCGTTGAGTCATGCCAGCCACATGACTACGGAGACGTCTTTGGACAGCGCTGGCTCTTCGGCTTTGAAACGGAGATGAGCACCGCCCCCTAGAGTCAGGAACAACTAGCACACATGTGCGAGGGGAACCTTTACCTTTACCTTTATGTGTATCTTTATTATTTTAACAGAGACACAAACTCTCTTTTTTCCTGTTGGTGTTGTTGATGTATGCACTTGTGTTTTAGAAGTTTTTGCTTTAATTCCTGTTGTTGTTGCTTGAGTCCCTACAATGTTCAGGGTAGAGATCAGCTACTAAAATAAAAGGTAGATGAATCATTTGAGGATGGAAGTTTCTGTGCATGGAAAGACCAACCTCCGCATCTCCCTCAGGTCTCTTTTCAGATTCCAGACGCCTTGGAAATCCCAGTTCAAAATCGGGCAATCGAAAATCAGATTTGCCTGGAGTTTGCCTGCAATCCTTACTCTGCCTGTTGCTTCCCAATAAGCTAATCTCCCTGCTTCTTCCTTCTTGTCTTCTCCAGGGTAATGATGATGATGAGTCCGTGGACAAGAACAAGTGCTGTACACTCTGTAACATGTCCTTTACCTCAGCGGTGGTGGCTGAGTCACACTATCAAGGGAAAATCCATGCCAAAAGATTAAAACTCTTGCTAGGAGTGCAGCCGACTTTAAAAACCACTGGTAAGTCCAACGATGCTGGTAAGAAATTATCTTATGTGTAGCAGAGGTGGGATTCACTTACCTTCCCTACCGAATTCGCAAATGGGAGCTCCGCGCATCCACACGGCCTTCTGTGAATGCGCAGTGCTCGCGCATTACGCCCCGGTGGTGGGCGGATCCTCCTTCAATCGCCGCTACCATTTCGCCCGATCCGGTGAGAACCGGATGTGTAGGCACCCCAAAAGAAGCCAATCAGATATCATTATTTTTTGCTACAACAGCTTTTTCAAAATAACTATGCTGATTAGGGAAGGAACCCAGTCTTGTTATTACCCTCTGATTGAAATTGTGATAATGGCCATCTACTTAGATGATTTTTAGAAGAGAATGGAGAACTTCAAGGGGGGAGGGTCAACTTATCAACAATTCTCAGCTTTGAGGTGTCCATGTGGTCATAGAATTACAGAGAGTAGTTTTTAAGAACCAGCTACTAGAAGAGAGGTATTGTACCCCCATTTTCCTCCTTATGAACTCCTCAGTGCATCTGGTTGGCCGCCATATGACCCAGAATCCTGGCTTGCATAGGCCTAGTAGTGGGTTTTAATTTCGTCCGTGACCGGTTCACTTGCGGGCATGCACGCACTTCTGCGCATGTGCAGAGATGTCCAGGCGGGTGGGCAGAGCCTCTCACCACCGCCGCTACCGGTTCACACAAACCGGTAGCAACCCACCACTGGATAGGCCTTTGTAGCCTCAGGACTCTTGCTATGCTCTTAGGAATAGGAACCTATTTGGAAGGTAATACTGGTCTGTAACCAGAGGTGGGTGTCACATAATTTAACAACCAGTTCACCCAGCACTTTGCTCGCGCACACGGCTTGTACGCATGCACGTGGCTTAGAAAATGTGTCTAAATAGGATGGCATAGTGCTGGGGCAGATCGCCACGAACTGGCCCGAACTAGCTGAATCCTACCACTGTCTGTAACCTTTGAATATTAGTAGCTCCGATTGGTTGTTACGTTGTAGGTGTCAGGTCCCAGATATTTCTACAGGGACTCTGGCATTTTGGTGGGAGGAAGGGGGAAGAAATGGAGTGATCTGTATATGATGTTTCTGTTTCTGTTTCCCTGTAATGATGTAGTGTGGGAGGGGTTTGGTTAGCATTGCTTTAAATAGCTGGTTTTAAGTGAGAAGCTTCAGTTCTTGCCTAGATCTCTTGTTATCACAAACCTTTCAATAAAAGCTCCTTTTGAAACAACTGCAGTTTCAAGAGTCCTGCTTTCTTGGGAAGATTGGAAAGGCAAGACCTTACAGTCGGTTTGAGCTCCGAGCTTGGCAATTTGGTTGCAAACAAACAATACCAGCACTAATTTACATCACATGGACGGTACTTAAACCCAAGGACTATGACTCAGCAACTACAGCCAGCCAACCACATAACCTGAAATCAGTCCAGGACTCAGCAAGGTACAGTATTTAAAGCCCAGGGCTCCCCCAGATAAGCACAATCCAAAGCGCACTGAAGATGTCTCCTCGAATGGGGCCGAAACATTTGCAACCAAATTGCCAAGCTCGGAGCTCAAACCGACAACATAACTGGTCTGTAACCGCAGTGAAAATGGATTGATTGATGTGAAACGGAGAAACCTGGAGTAGATGCCGACTTCTGAATTATGTATAGAAGGAAGTTCTTCTCCACTCATTTTTAGAACTCGGGGTCATCCATTAAAACTAAATAGGGAAAGTGGTTAGGACACAGTTGAAAAAGTACTTCTTTCCACAATACCAACTAGAAACTTCAAGGTCATCCCCTTTAAATGGTTTTAAAAGTAGACTGGGCAGGAGAATCTGGCAATGCATGACTACTAGACACAGGGAGCATCTCTGAAATACTAGCTCTTAGGGAAGCAACAACGGAAGGAGGAAAATCACTCTCCAGTCCGTAAGTGCGATTTTTCTTGAATGCATCTGGTTGATTTGGTTAAGAACACTCGTTTAGTTAGTCATCAACTGGGACTTGTCTAAAACTCTTAGGTACACCTCCCAGCATTCCTGGCTTGTTTGTAGATAATGAAAAATGTAGTCTGGCAGATTTTGAGGGCAAGAAAATGAGGAAGGCTGATCTACATAATCATCCATCTGGTTCTTTCGTTCCAAAAGGAACTCCCATTTCTTTGAAACGCGCTTGTAAATTTGACACTCCTCTCTCTGACAATGCATAACTGGTTCTGGAATTGCCTTTAGCTCAGCGAATGCATTGATATCTCCTTCCAGCATCCCACAGAGTAAAATATCATTTTACTTTTAACTTTGCAGAGATGTTAGGGGAGAGAGAGAGAGAGAGAGAAATTCTTCTTAAAGAGTGTTTTTCGGTTGGCTGGCCTCTTGAATTTTGTCTGATGTTTTGGTTTCCTCCTCTTCCTCCTCTGCTTAGACTATGCAGCCATCATTAATTTTCACATTTAAGAAGTTCAAATGTCAGTAGCAGATAATTTAGCCATTGGAATGTCAAGTGCAAAACTCCCTGCAAAGTTCTTACACGAAGAGCAGCTACATTTTTCCAAAGCTGTCACTCAAATGCTCAAATAGAAAATTAAAAGAACAAGCAGGAGCGGCAATAAAGTACACTGCATTTTACATTTATTTATTTATTTATTTATTAGTTCGATTTATATGCCGCCCTTCTCCGGAGACTCAGGGCGGCTTACAATGCATTAAGCATTTGCATTTCATACTTCTAAATGGGGGGGGGGAATCTGATTATTACAATCAACCTAAAACTAGCACTGTAAATATATTGTGTTCATTCCCCCTTCTTTGTGTTACAGCTGCAAATCTGGACTCCCATTTTGGGTAAACTAAAAATAGTTATCTGGGTGTGGTAGTTTGGGATAGAAATCTCTCATCATTAGCCTCTTGGCTAGGACTAATGATAAGTGGTGCTAAGATATCCACTGTGGTGGAATGCTATCTGGATGCCCAGGAGAGTGAAAAAAATGCACTCTGGAGGAGCAAGAGATAACTCGGTTCAGATAATTTGTGTGGGAGAAAGAGTGTTGAGACGGTTCCTCCCTAATAGTTCCCAGAGTAATTTAATTTAATTTAATTTAATAATTTAATTTAATTTAATTTAATTTAATTTAATTTAATTTAATTTAATTTAATTTAATTTAATTTAATTTAATTTAATTTAATTTAATTTAATTTAATTTAATTTAATTTAATTTAATTTAATTTAATTTATCGCATTTCTATGCTGCCCAACTCCCAAGGGACTCTGTACCGTATTCCCAGAGTACCATATAAGACACTCTGGAGTATAAGATGCATCTTAGTTTTTGGGGAGGGAAATAAGAAAAAAAAGTCTGCCTCTGCCGAGCAGCATCCATCGGTATTCATCTGGCTAGCGTCCTGTCAGTGTGTGAGAGAGTTGAGGGCTGTTTGGAAACTGAAACAGTATTTGTTGTGTGAGCAACAAGGAAGGAGACAGCAAGGAGCCTGGGCGTGGCTTAGCTCTGCAGCTCTCTGAGTCTGTGCTGAGCTGTAAATTAGTCTGCTGCTTCCACATGTTTTCCCAAACTGAGATTGTTGATGTAGTCTAGTGAGGAAAGTAGTAAAAATAAATGAGAAGCGCGGTATTAACTCCATTCATTTAATTGAATTTTTATTCCACATAATTAAAATCTAATTTTTTTGGGGGGGAATGTGGTTTCAAATGTGGAAGGCGATATCGACTTTAGGAAACACATGGAGGTGTGTGGGAAGAGCTTGGAATTTCTACTTGGTTGCAGAATAGACTGAATTACTTTGGAAATAAGTAGAACCCTTATCTTTCTTTTTTTTTTCCCCCTCAAAAGCAGCTTAACTTGTCTGGAAGGCAATTTTATTCAAGCTGGGAAAATGCTTATAATGTTAATTAACGAGTGAGCAAAATTCAGTGATAAAACTTTGAGTAATTTCAACAAAATGCTTCTTCCCTCCCTCTGGCCCCAAATCCTTGCCTTATGACTGCCTTATGATGTTAAGTGACTCAGAATCGTTTCTTTTTAAATATATTAAACATATTATTTTTAAATATATATATAAATTTTTAAATATATTATTGCATATATATATTTTGCATATATATATATATATATATATATATATATATATATATATATATATATATATATATATATATATATATATATATATATATATATATGCATATTCTTTCTAGCCAGGTTTTACCTACGTAAACTAAGTTGTTCTACAGCCCTGGTTCTGTGAAATCTCATTCACAAGTTTCTGGGCCTTTTTTCTGCTGACAAACTACAACTCTGTGTTGCTCTCTGGGAGACTCAGATAGCTATTTCTGCCTTTTAAGGCGTCATCAGTGAGCACATTGTACCTTTACAGGGAGGATATCTGAGAAGTGGGTGTAGAATGAGATTTCACAGCACCAGGGCTGTAGAACAACTTAGTTTACGTAGGTAAAACCTGGCTAGAAAGAATATGCACATAAAAGCCTACGAAAAAGAAAAAGACATATATATATATATATATATATATATATATATATATATATATATATATATATATATATATATATACATATATACATATATACATATATACATATATACATATATACATATATACATATATACATATATACATATATATATATATATATATATATATATATATATATATATATATATATATATATATATATAGTACATTTTTCTTCATTTTTCATCACAACTTCAATTTTGCAGCAGTGATATACTAGTTGTATCAGCACCTTTTTAACAGTATCAACAGTAGAGACCTTCAAATTTCTAGGTTCTACCATATCTCACAACCTAAAATGGACACCCAACATCAAAAACGTCATCAAAAAAGTATAACAAAGAATGGGGTAGCGCTTAGATGTTCAACTTATCTGGGGCGGTTTTGTTCCTGTAGATCAGCAGGGAAGTTAGCTTTGACTCTGGGCCCTTTGGGATGCAGCTGGCTTCTCCTACTGGACTTCTGACCTCTATTTTAAAATCAAAACCAGTAAAGCCTCAAAGCCACAAATCTCTCCAAGGCAGCAGGAAAAAAAGGCAGTGTTGAGTAGCTGAACTTCAGTCATTACTTTTATGTCCGCATCCAACCGACATAAATTCCAAAGTTGCTACCAGCTAAGCAAATGACACTCTAGTCTACGTCACCCCGGGGAGCTGAAAAACTGATAAACAAAAGAGAGCCTCAAGGAGGAAATCTCTTGCTTTATAGCCCAAAGCGCTGCTCTACAACATATCCAACAGGCGCTCTGACAATCCATTCCTGCAATTTTCAGCATTATATGAGGTTTTTTTCATCCAGGAAGTACCGAACTGCACAAGGCTATTAAAAATAATTGGTGATATCAGAAAAGAGGGAATTGGGGATTATTTATTTCCTTTAAACTTTCACATGTGTGTGTTGTACTTTCTTTCTTTCTTTCTTTCTTTCTTTCTTTCTTTCTTTCTTTCTTTCTTTCTTTCTTTCTTTCTTTCTTCCTTCCTTCCTTCCTTCCTTCCTTCCTTCCTTCCTTCCTTTCTTTTTTTTTTTTTTTTTTTTAGTTTTAAATATTTTATTGTTAAGAAATTTTAATAATACAGTTTTTTGTCCATCCGGTTACATGGTATAGGAAAAGGAAATAAATAAGAATAGAGATGTATGTACATATAGATAATCTTTGCTACTCAATTACATGGTATATAAATATATACTTATATCATTCTTAATGTATATATATATATATAGTGGGTCTTTAAAGGTAAATTAATGAATACATAAGTCATATCTTTTGCTTACCTATGTAACCTTTCCTTACCTCATTTTACTTTCTACCATCTGCGGTACATCTTCTCTTACTATTTCATTTAACTATTTCCTTCCTTCCTTTCTTTCATTTTTTTCTTTTTATTTCTACTTAACTTATCTTCTCTTGAACTTATCTTGAATTGGAGATGAGCAGCGCCCCCTAGAGTCGGGAATGACTAGCACATATATGCGAGGGGAACCTTTACCTTTTACCTTTAGGTTTCCTCTTGATGTCAGCCCTGAGAATTTTGTGTCTCTCTTAGCAGTTGAGAAATAGCTGTTTGTTGTTTCTTGCAAAATTATGAACCATATTGCTTTCATGCCCCAGTCTGGGGTTTACTTGGGGGCATCTGGTTTGGCCAGAGTTGGATTCAAGGTGCTAAACAAGATGGTCAGGTGGTCAGTCTTTTGATGGCAAGGGAGAGGAAGTGAATCGATCGGGGAAAATAAACCGTTTGTTTCTGGTTGTGACCCAGGCCCAAGTAAGTAGTAGGAAAATCAGTCAGTGAAAAAACAAACAAACTTTATTCGAACAGCTGAGAATTACTTCGTTCCCAGCGTCGTTCAACTAAATTAAAGCAAATTCCTCCCAACACAAATTCCTCAGTCCTATCGCAAAGCTTGGTCCAATTAGGCAAACTGCCAAAGGCCTTTCTTGGCAAACGTTCAGAAGTCACAGATACAAAAATGAATACAAGACTAGATGAAGAAGAAGATGAAGCTATCAATGTTGTTTTCCGGCAAAGCCCAGATGCCGTTGCTGGTCTGTTTTAAGCCTTATGGGAGGGGCCAATCATCTCTTGGCCTTACTCCCCAGTTGTCCTCTTTGCTTGAGCTGCTCTTGCCTTCTGGCAGCTCTTCTCATGCGTGCATTAGGAACAGGCTCCTCCTGTTTCTCTGCCACTCCTATCAGTCTCTGGAGGCTCTGGAGTCCGCACTTCACTCCCCGATGGCCCTGGCCTCATCTCTGCATCTGACGCAGAGCCCTCATCCGGGCCTTCCCCAGCCTCCAGGACTGGCCCATGTTCTTCCTCAGCCTCATCGCTGTCCAACTCTGCTGCCAGCTCCGCAGGCTGCTGGCGGACCACAACAGTTTCATTGGATGTTGGGATCTTTCTGCTTTTTAAACGATGTCAAGCCAATGCTTAGCTTATGTCATTGGTGCATTTTCCAGCGGAAGAAGGTAGGAAAATGTGCATCCCGTTTGACTGCCTAACCTAGATTGTCAGACTTTAAAAGGAATTTATCACAGGTTTCTATGGAAATGGAGCTGCTAAAACAGACTCCATTATGCAAATGACACGTTGAACAAAGTCGGCAGATGTCATCCCCACTGAGTAGAGGAGACGAGAAATTCAACTCCACAGGTAGCCTGAGACTACTCCTGTCGAGATGGGCTATAATAAGAGAATTTTGCAAGTCTGACTGTTCCGTATATCTCTTTCTTCTTAGACAGGAGGTATCTCTTTTTTTGGTCAGACGTTGACTCCAAATATTCAAGAACGGCGTCTGTGAATGAATGATTTTGAAATTTGTGTACCCAAAGACGTGTCTGTCATGAAGAAAAATTAGTGAATTTTTCATTCAAAAACCCCTCCCTGCAGAACCTCACATAAAGAATTGCACCGGAGAAGTGTTCAGATTTATTGGGGAAAGTATGTTAATAATTTGAGGATGTAGTATGTGTATATATATCATCCATATTTTAGGAAAGTTGATATATGAGAACATATGAGGTTTTTAAATATCTTTTTAGGAATATAAATCCATGTGGCACTGTTCTCCATTATCCAAATCTACATGTTTCACAACTTGATGGAGATGTAGTCTAACAAAGAAAAAAAAATCCTCCATCCTTTTGAACCAAGCTTTAAAAGAAATCCAGTTAGAGTAGAGTAGAGTAGAGTAGAGTAGAGTAGAGTAGAGTAGAGTAGAGTAGAGTAGAGTAGAGTAGAATAGAATAGAATAGAATAGAATAGAATAGAATAGAATAGAATAGAATAGAATAGAATAGAATAGAATAGAATAGAATAGAATAGAATAGAATAGAATAGAATAGAATAACAGAGTTGGAAGGGACCTTGGAGGTCTTCTAGTCCAACCCCCTGCTTAGGCAGAAAACCCTATACCACTTCAGACAAGTGGTTCTCCAACATCTTAAAAATTTCCAGTGTTGGAGCATTCACAATTTCTGGAGGCAAGTCGTTCCACTGATTAATTGTTCTAACTGTCAGGAAATTTCTCCTTAGTTCTAAGTTGCTTCTTAGTTATTTATTAGGAGCTTCATATTGGCACGTTCCCAAGTGAAGCCAGCTCTGATGCCACGTAATTTATGCCCCAATTATGCCCCTGTTTTCCTCCTAGGGTATGTCATCAATCACATTCGCCAATGGAGCAATTTTGCAGGTTTTGAGATCACATCTCTCCAGCCACTGTGGGTAACCCTGGGAGACAGCCTTGAGAGAGATACGTCTGAAATGTGCATCTGTCTTTGGCTACCATGCTGTTTTGTTGGTTTCCCATCCCCCTTGGCCTATGGCAACTCGAGAGCAGGCCAGAGATGCTTTGCGAGTTGACATTTGGTGAATATCAGTATGCATATGATTTGTTTATGCATTGTTAGTGTAAACATGGTTCATGAAATGAACTATTTTCTAAAGAGTTGAAATTCGCATATCTTAAAGTTGTCAAGGTTGAGAAACACTGGCCTGGACTATTAATTATTGAGAAACATAAGCTGAAGGATGCCACCAAGTTAATAGCTGAACTCTAGGCTTTCCAAGGATCCATTTTTAGCAAATAGGGAAAATGGGTGGCAGGGTTAGGTGAGCTGTTGAACTGATTTAGTCTAGTTCATTTTTTCTTTTCTTTTAACAACCCTATAATCCTCTTGCATTGGGATGGAGTTGGGGTGACTTCATAGAGCTGAGCATTTACTGGCCAGATGCCCTTCCTGACACCTACAGGGAGCTCACAGCAGATATTTTCTCTTTGCGCCCAGAGAGAGAAATATTGTCTGCTACCTAGGATCGAACTCACAGCCTCCTGATTGTGGGGCAAAAGCCCCATCTCTAGGCCATCACGCCTCTCAGTCAAGTTCATCTTCTACTCTTCTGTATTTATTTGGGGCGCCGTGCTGAAATGAGAGAGTAGCAGTTGACCAGGCTGAACCTGAGGATGGGGTCAAATACATCATCAGCCTCAATTCCCTTTGTTCCCACAAGTCCAGCCCACCTTGAATTCCATTGATTCTTATCTACCGCCAATTTGCTTTGACCGTTAATAGTTCAGATTCTTGTGGAGAATATTAGCATCCAATAAACCTATATAAGCCTTGGTGGCACAGTGGTTAGAATGAAGTACTGCAGGCTACCTCTGCTGACTGCCGGCTGCCTGCAATTTGGCAGTTCAAATCCCACCAGGCTCAAAGTTTACTCGGCCTTCCATCCTTCCAAGGTCGGTAAAATGAGGACCCAGGTTGTTGGGGGCAATAGACTGACTCTGTAAACAGCTTAGAGAGGGCTGTAAAGCAGTATACAAGTCTAAGTGCTATTCATTTGAACTGCCTGAACCCCTGATTTCTTACGCTTGACATAGGGTTTATTATGTATTGATTTATTGAATTCAGTTTAGGTACTACTTGATTACAGACCAATGGAGTTAGGTAATGGGTAAATGCAGTTTTGAGATCAAATAACAGCATGAAGGCTCCATGGTTTTGAGATCTTGCATAAGTAACTAGATGCTGACCTTCCATTTTTGTCTGATAAAACATGAAAGCAGAATCCTTTTTCTGCTGCACTTCTGGGCCCAGGTCAGGTTTAAACTATCCATATTAATGTTCCAGATGCTTATAAGCCTTATGTTGGAACATGAATTGCCTTAAGACAACTCTGTTGTTTTTTCATCTTGAACTGTCCCTGTAAATCCAATCTCTAAGATCCTTTAGTATTCCAATATGCATTCCACAAAAGAAATATCTGTAATTATCACAAGTTTTTCTTCACTGAAATAATTACATTCATCATCTTTTAACGCCCCATAAATCCTTGCGGGGTGGAGTCTGGGCAACTGAATGGAGCTAGCAGAGTGCTTAATGCCCGGATGCCTTTCCTGTCACCAATGTGGAGTTTTGTTCAGCAGATATCTTCTCATTGTGCCCAGAGAGAGAAATATCTGCCTCTACCTAGGATCGAACTCACAGCCTCCTGATTTGTGAGGCGAGAGCTCCACCTCTAAGCCACCGCACCACTCCATTGAATTAATTACATTCTCTCATATTAAATATCTCCTCTGCAACTGCGGAAAGAAGAATACCCACTGGCTACACAGTTTGTATGGCAGAATAACAGAGTTGGAAGGGACCTTGGAGGTCTTTGAGTCCAACTTCCTGCTCAGGCAGGAAACCCTACACCACTTCAGACAAATGGTTATCCAACATCTTCTTAAAAATTTCCAGTGTTGGGGCATTCACAACTTCTGGAGGCAAGTTGTTCCACTGATTCATTGTTCTAACTGTCAGGAAATTTCTCCTTAGTTCTAAGTTGCTTCTCTCCTTGATTAGTTTCCACCCATTGCTTCTTGTTTTCTGGTGCTTTGGAGAATAGCTTGACTCCCTCTTCTTTGTGGCAACCCCTGAGATATTGGAAGATTGTTATCATGTCTCCCCCAGTCTTTCTTTTCATTAAACTAGAGATACCCAGTTCCTGCAACCTTCTCTATATGTTTTAGCCTCCAGTCCCCTAATCATCTCGGTTGCTCTTCTCTGCAATCTTTCTAGAGCCTCCACATCTTTTTTATAGACTGGTGCCCAAAATATGACAATTCGGTGTGTACTGGAAGCTTTGTTTTGCCATGATGGGATAGGAACCTGGGTGACTCCATTCCTGCTTGCTTTCTTTTGCAGAAACAAACCTGAGTTCTCTTAAGGAGCCACAGGTGGACAGCTCTCCAGTAGTGTCTCCACCCCATCAGAGAAGAGATTCTGACAGGTATTGCCAGCTCTGTGCAGCTTGGTTTAACAACCCAATGATGGCACAGCAACACTATGATGGAAAAAAGCACAAAAAGAACGCAGCCAGGGCTGATCTACTAGAGCAGCTAGGGAAGACATTGGACCTAGGCGAGGTAAGAGGTAAGAGATTCGTCTCAAATAATCATCTTCAAAGTCGTTGGGTGAATGAAAGGGATTGTATTCTTTTTTTTTTTTAATTTGATTTATATGCCGCCCTTCTCCGGAGACTCAGGGTGGCTTACAATGCGTTAAGCAATAGCCTTCATACGTTTGTATATTTATACAAAGTCAGCTTATTGCCCCCACAGACTGGGTCCTCAATTTACCTACCTTAGAAAGGATGGAAGGCTGAGTCAACCTTGAGCCTGGCGAGATTCGATCTTACAGTAATTGCAGACAGTGTGCGTGCCCACAGAGACAACTCTGTGTGCCATCTCTGGCACGTGTGCCATAGTTTCGCCATCACGGCCCTAAACTCAAATTTTCTAAAATAGCTTTTACTCAGACTAGAGTTTGGGCCAAACAGTTCCTGGGCATTTCCATGCTTCTCTTTCACCTTAATGGAAACAATATTGCTTCTGATTGCATTTTTCTTTCTCAAGGGAAGAAAAAACCTTTCAGTTAAATTTTTATGACGGCGCGTGACATCCCCAGCAGTTATTTCAGGGATAAAAAGAGGCATAGGTGAATGAATGTTTTAAGCATTAAAACAGCCCAGCAATACCTTTTCCATCTCTTGCAAAAACAAACTTAACCAGATCTTGGTTAATGAAGCAAAACTGGAACATCACACCTATTCCTCCAGGATAAGAGGGGGCTGGGGGGGGGAATAAATTCAAAAGGATTTGAAAAAAAAAATCTATGCTGGAAAACAGCCTAAATATAAAAATGTTGGAAATTAGTTAAAACAATAGATATGGGGTGAAAAAGAATATGTTGGAAGATAATTAAAATGAAGTGAAATGAGTATGAAATGACTCTTGTGTAAAATGAAAAGGGTAATAGATGATAAGTTTAAGAAAATTAGGGGTAAATTAATAGTGGTTAAGATTTAGATTTGATGAAATGGGTCTTGGGACTAAGGAATATATATAGAAATTTGATTTATAAATTGAAATAAAAATAGAGTTGTGTTTATGTGGAAATTAAGATTTGTGGTGATAAAATAGTACTTTGATTTTTATGTTAAAAGATGGAATGGAGGAAATTTGGGAAAGAGCTAGATAGAATTTTGATTCACAATTGGATACAAAAATGAGTTGTGTTTATCTGGAAATTAAGATTTGTGGTGATACAATAGAATGGTAAATACTTAGATTAAGATGTTGGAATTTGGGTTAAAAATTTGTGTTTTGACTTTTATTTTAAAAGATGTAAATGGAGGAAATTTGGAATAGAGTTTGTTCAAGAAGTGTAAGCGATTGTACCTATTTATGACCAGATCAAGACTTCGTTCTTAAAAGATGTATTTTATGTTTGTGTTTTAAAAAATAAAAAATATTTTTCAAAAAAAAAAGGGGAGAGTTGAAAAATCACAGTGAACACTTGATTTTATATCTCTCTCTTCCCCCCCTCCCAAACCCCACGCTTCTTTCTAAATAATGCCTTCAACTTCCTGCAGTCAAGGACTATTAGCTGATACCCCATCAAACACGGAACGTTTTATCCATTTAGCTCTCACAAAAAGAGTTAAAAATAGAAAGCTTTCCCGGGGCAACATTAAACGTGGTGGAGATATATATATATCTTTAAAATTCCACTTCTTTTTTTAAATACCCTCATTTCTCAATTTTACACAATATGGATTGAGCTTCTAGATATATCAAAAGCTAAAAAAAAACCCTGCACCTCGTCTTTAATGAAGAGTATCCTTCCTTTAAGATTGAGCTCGTACCGCAAATCTTTTACTGATGATATTAAAATCCCTGAGATGAAGAGATTGTCCTTATTTTGACACAGACCAGCAAATTTAGCTGTAGAGCCTCTCACTGCAATATTATAGAAGTTTTTTCTTTATTTTTGGAGCCTCCTATCCAGAGGTGGGCTTCATATAATTTAACAACCGGTTCTCCCAGCAGCAAAAATATGAGTGGGTTCTACTTACCTTTACCACCATCATACGCAGATCGCTGATGACGACATCCAGGGCAATGGGCGTGGCCTCCCGCCAGTTTTACTATCAGTTCTTGCAAACCAGTCCGAACCGGGGCAACCCACCACTGAGGCACACGGCTTAGAAAATGTATCTAAATAGGATGGCATAGCCCACAGCTATTACCGGTTCACGTGAACTAGTCCAAACCGGCTGAATCCCACCTCTGCTCCTCTCTTGCGGTGGAATTCTGTTTTATAAACAGCTTCTAGTAAAACAAAGGTACTGGTTGGAAAAATTGAGTATTTGGATCGAAGACAAGAACATAAGTACTTTCGTTTCCACATGGAGACCAAGCTTCTGAACTTTGTGCCTGAAGTGGAAAAGAATGAAAGTTTGATTTTGGGTTTTACCAATTAGATTGGTAAATCTTTATGGAAATGGCTTGTTCGTATTATTATGGAAAAAAAAAAAAACAAGAAGAAGTTGTGATTTGATGTTAATGCCTTATTTTACTTGCAACAGAGAGTATTTATTTATTTATTTTATTTTTGTATATAAGGTAACAGGTAAAAGAATAAACATAATTTGAATACATGAAAAGAGTAAGAGTAAAAAGGAATATTAGGACAGGGATGGTAGGCACGCTGCTGCACTTATGCACACCCCTTACAGACCTCTTAGGAATGGGGTGAGGTCAACAGTAGACTGGAAATATAACCTTGAGTTTGTATCTATTATTTGCTCGTGTATTGTTGTGGTTGAAGCTGAAGTAGTCATTGACAGGAAGGACATTGTGGCAGATAATTTTATGTACTATGCTTAGGTCAGACTGAAGTCGGCGTAGTTCTAAGTTGTCTAAGCCCAAAATTTGGAGTCTGGTGGCATAAGGTATTTTATTGCGGGTAGAGGAATGGAGGATTCTTCTCGTAAAATATCTCTGGACTCTCTCGGTTGTATTTATGTCCGATATGCAGTGCGGGTTCCAGACAGATGAGCTGTATTCAAGAATTGGTCTAGCAAATGTTTTGTATGCTCTAGTTAGTAGTACAACGTTACCAGAGAAGAAGCTACGCAAGATTAGGTTAACAACTCTTAAAGCCTTTTTGGCAATGTTGTTACAGTGGGCTCGGGCACTTAGAAATGAGTACTCCAAGGTCCTTGACAGAGTGAGAGTCATCTACAAGGTCATGCCCATCTAATTTGTATTTTATGTTTTGATTTTTTTTTTTTTTTTTTTTTTTTTTTTGCCAATGTATAAGACAGAGCATTTGTTGGTTGAGATTTGAAGTTGCCATTTGTTAGACCACATAGTCAAGGTCTTTTTGAAGGGTAGTTGCATTATCTTGCTCTCAATCCTCAATTTGCTGGGTTCTTGTGATGCTTTGATGTTATTTTAATCCTTTTCCACCCCAGTTCTTGTTTCTTTTCTTTTCTTTTTTAAGTATCCTTTTCCCTTTCCTCTCCTTCTTTCCCTGACCTCTCCTTTGTTCACCCTGATTTTATTTTTTGTCTGGTTCAGTTGACTTGCCAAGGCTATCCTTGGGGTGTTTTCGGTCTGTGATATTGTCACAGAGATCGCAATTGCGATGATGTCAAAATCATGTTGCATTCCAAAAGATTAAATCGCGAGTGAGGGAATGAGGCCAGGATGGGAAGGGCAAAAAGAGAGGAATGAAGTGAATATGCTAGATATTTCTCCAAAGGGGCAGTTTTGGTTATTTCTACTTGGAAGGGTTTCAGAAATTAATTTTTAAAAAAGGTGGAGATTCTTATTTTAGGAACTTCTCTTTCCATCTTGGTTTTTAATTGAGGAAAGAACGCATGGATCTTTCTCGCAGCACAGAAAATCTTGCGTTGAGCAACGTACATTCAATATCTTTCTGAGGACAGTTTAGCCCAAATAACTCCATTGAGTCCTTTCTAAGAGATTTTCTAACCGGTCAATCCAATTTCTTCGTAATCTCTTTTTCCCAGTAGCCAACCAGAAGATCTAACGATCAACAGCAGCACTGCAAACACCTCACTTAGGAGGGTCTGGATGTGTTGTGTAAGATTTGTGATTGTGTAAGATCTGTAGCTGTGCAGTTCAATCTCAACCCTTTTTTTTTTACATACCACGGTCTGTGTGTGTGTTGTTATTTTTCCTCTTTCTTTCACTCATTTCTTTCGCTTTTTCAGCTGAGCGTGCCACTTTTATTCCACTTTTATCTTCTTTTAGCTTGTCATTTCTATTTCTGCAGGTTTAATGGTGTAAAACCACTTCAAGATTTAAAATTGTGGGTATGAGCATGCCAATATATCTGTTCATTTACCCGCTAAGCTGCTAAGATGTCCTGTCATAGACAATGGCTAGTTGGCACACCGTTCTGGAGCTCTCGCTTGCTTTTCTTGTCGTGAAATTTGCTCCTGGAATTTGATGTTTTGTGTAGATCCTTGACTCTGCCCTGCTCACCCCAAATTTTATTGAGTTAGATGTCTTTGTTGCTCTTCTTGACTTCATCTCTGTTCTCTTATGAATTTAGCTAAAGTGTGTGTGTGTGTGTGTGTGTGTGTGTGTGTGAGAGAGAGAGAGAGAGAGAGAGAGAGAGAGAGAGAGAGAGAGAGAAACACAGAGAGAGAAAAACAGAGAGAGAGAGAGAAAAACAGAGAGAGAGAGAGAGAGAAATACAGAGACACAGAGAAAGGTAGGTAGGTAGGTAGGTAGGTAGGTAGATAGATAGATGATAGATAGATAGATGATAGATAGATAGATAGATAGATAGATAGATAGATAGATAGATAGATAGATAGATAGATAGATAGATCGATCAGTGGTGAAATCCACATTTTTTTACTACCGGTTCTGTGGGCATGGCTTGGTGGGTGTGGCTTGGTGGGCGTGGCAGGGGAAGGATACTTCAAAATCTCCATTCCCACCCCACTCCAGGGGAAGGATATTGCAAAATCTCTATTCCACCCCACTCTGGGGCCAGCCAGAGGTGGTATTTGCCGGTTCTACGAACTACTCAAAATTTCCGCTACCGGTTCTCCGGAACCTTTCAGAACCTGCTGGATTTCACCCCTGGTATAAATACCCTCCACACTCAACTCCGTGTAGTGAGCTGCCCAGAACCATGTGCTCGATGGTTCTGCTTCAACATTAAACCGTCTTTCCAATCAGCCTCCGTGTTTCCAGTGTCTTCCTCCCGGCTTGGAACTGAACCAGGTGGATATTTCTTCCCAACAGATTTAAAGATTAAAAATTCAAGGGTTTGCTTATCAGCAGCAGGGCTTTTATGCAAGCATATAGGAAAAGAAAGTGCCATTACTTTAAAGAAATACCAATATATATATGTGTGTGTGTGTGTGTGTGTGTGTGTGTGTGTGTGTGTGTTTCTTTTTTCATAGGCTTTTATGTGCATATTCTTTCTAGCCAGGTTCCACCTATGTAAGCTAAGTTGTTCTTCAGCCCTAGTTCTGTGAAATCTCATTCACAAGTTTCTGGGCTTTTTGTATCCTGCTGAAAAGCAACAAATCTCCCAAATTGCAGCACAGAGTTGTTGCTTTTCAGCAGGATACAAAAAGCCCAGAAACTTGTGAATGAGATTTCACAGAACTAGGGCTGAAGAACAACTTAGCTTACATAGGTGGAACCTGGCTAGAAAGAATATGCGTATATATATATGTATATATATATATGCAGATAAGAATATGCGTATATATATATATATATATGCAGATAAGAGGCTGCCTCCCTCATGACGTGAATGAAGCTGCTTTGTTGAGGCCAATTTCATTGGTTTTTTGTGGTTTGAAGTACCTCCTCAGGGAGAATCAAAGCCGCCTCACACAAGTTCCGGGGCCGCATCTGTTTTCTGCTAATCACAATCTAATAACTTCATAAGCTGTTTACGTAGCTAGGCTCAGATTAAGATTTTGAATCGGGTCAAAACCTGCACCTAGGCACCTCCAGATGGGAGCATTTTAATTTCAGGCTGCGGGGGATGCTTTGCGAGCGTTACCATTTTCGGTTTCCAAAATGGAAAGTTGAGCCAATGCCTTCCCTCGCTCCAGCTGAAAACACCGAGGCTCAAACTGTAACAGGCGTGATGCGAATTGCCTCTGTTAAGTTGCCTTTCACACATTTTTTATATGGTAAATAGCGTCATTCAGCAAGGGTGCCGGCCGTCGAAGCAGGTGGTCCCAGCGAGGGCGGCCGCTAAGCAGTAAACATTGGCAAATGCTTTGATTGTGTTTGCAGGGAATTCGGTTAATTGGAGCCCGTGCTGAATAACTGAACAAAATTGGACTAGGGCCTAGTAAGGCCGTGCAAGATTCTGAGAGGGTTGTCCACTTCCATGGACTTTGGGCAAAGCATTCCCTGGAACCTGCTTTGCTTAGCAGAGGTTATAGTTTATAGTTATAGTTTATTATATTTATATACCGCCCCTCTCCTGAGGGACTCGGGGTGGTGAACAGCCAGCAAATAAAATACACAGATACAAAATTTAAAACAATATTAAAATCCAATTAAATCAATTTGGCCCATAGTTAAAAACCCTATATTAAAACCCCTAATTTTTTTAAAACAATTCTTTTTAAAAAGAGTAGGTCAGGCCAGCCTGGCTTGATGAAACAAAAACGTCTTTAGGGCAGTTTGGAAAGCGCGAAGGTCAGGGATCCGCCGTATCTCTGGGGGCAACTCGTTCCAGAGGGTAGGTGCCCCCACAGAGAATGCTCTCCCCCTGGGGGCCACCAGCCGGCATTGTCTGGCCGACGGCACCCTGAGGAGGCCCTCTCTGTGGGAGCGTACTGGTCGGTGGGAGGCTACCGATGGCAGAAGACGGTCTAGGTAAGGTAAAGGTAAAGGTTCCTCTCGCACATATGTGCTAGTCGTTCCCGTCTCTAGGGGGCGGTGCTCATCTCCATTTCAAAGCCAAAGAGAGAGGCCGTTTTCACCCTCCCGGAGGCTTGAGGAAAGCCTCCGGAGCCTGGGGAGGGCAAAAAGCCCCGCCCCCCTGCCATGGTGCAGGAGGCCAACTAGGCCACGCCTACCATGGCCACACCCACCCAGCAACTGGGCAGAGAACCCCTTGCTAAAATTTTTGAAGCCTACCTCTGGGCATAGCCACATATTCAACCCCAGAGGTCACTTTGAAGGGTGTATAAACCGAGTAGCATTATTGTATGCTACTGCAGCAAATGGCAATAAATCAACCCAATCATTTTTATTTTTATTTTTTGGTAGCAATACTGCCCCCACTGCCACATCACTAAATATTGACATTAGTATTTTAATTGTGATGTTTTTTTTTAAATTGTAAGCCACCCAGAGTGAGATGGGCAAGTATAGAAATCGAATGAATGAATGAATGAATGAATGAATGAATGAATGAATGAATGAATGAGTAAAAGGCTTTTGAAAGGCTTGATGTTTGAGGTGGATGTTAAGCAAGATTTGATGCAGAAAAAACAATGGCTACCAACCTGCCTTCCATTGAGGACTTGTATACTGCACGAGCCAAAAAGAGGGCTGTGAAAATATTTACAGACCCCTCACATCCTGGACATAAACTGTTTCAACTCCTACCCTCAAAACGACGCTATAGAGCACTGCACACCAGAACAACTAGACACAAGGACAGTTTTTCCCAAATGCCATCACTCTGCTAAACAACTAATTCTCTCAACACTGTCCAACTATTTACTAAGTCTGCTCTACTATTAATCTTCTCATCATTCCCACCACCCATCTCCTTCCGCTTATGACTGTATGACTAATTTCGTTACTTGTATCCTTACGATTTATATTGATATTGTTTCCTGATTGCTTATTTGTACCCTATGACTATCATTAAGTGTTGTACCTTAGGATTCTTGATGAACGTATCTTTTCTTTTATGTACACTGAGAGCGTATGCACCAAGACAAATTCCTTGTGTGTCCAATCACACTTGGCCAATAAAGAATTCTATTCTATTCTATTCTATTCTATTCTATTCTATTCTATTCTATTCTATTCTATTCTATTCTATTCTATTCTATTCTATTCTATTCTATTCTATTCTATTCTATTCCATTCCATTCCATTCTATTCTATTCTATTCTATTCTATTCTATTCTATCTATGTTTAAGTAGAGCATTTTCTGCATGGATCCAGGAAAAAGAGTTCTTTAGGTTCTTTGGCTGGAGAATTTGCTGTATTGTTGTCCTGTCTGGTATTTCTCCCTTAAAAAAAAAAAACACACACACAGGAGGAGTTTTCAAAAGTGCAATGAAATCCTTAAAGGCAATTCCAGTGGAAACTTCGCAGTGTTTCTATGCACTTAAAGGCATCACATCCCTGCTATTTTCGTTCCTTTCTTCTTCGGATTAATGTAACTGCAAGCATTTTGAGGCTTCTGGACATTTTTCTTCCCTGAATTAAATGTTGAAACAGTTTGAATGGAAGTAATTTGACCTTGAATCACCTATTTGAATCTGGGATTATCCAGTTAGAAATGAATCAGGGCTAGCTTGCATAAAAGCCCAAGTAAACCCTCACCAAATGTAGTTTCTTGTGTGAATACATTTGCTAGTTTTTTTGTTAATTTATCTAAACATTTTGTGTAAATCCAGACACCCTTTTCCTCTTCCACTTTCTGCCCTCTGCACAACTTTCTCTGTTTCCCTCTCCTCGTCTAACCTTCCCAAGCAGTGACAACTTTATTTCTCCCATTTTTGTCATTTTTTGGGTGCATTGCAGAGAGAGCTGCAGTCATGCTTAACGTCTTCACTTTTCCAGAGTGCCTCTGGAAGGAAGGAGTGAAGGAAGGAGAGGGGAGAGGGGCAGGATTGGATTTCTGCAGTGGTGGAGGGGAGGCACCGATAAAGCTTAATTCAGAGGCCTTGCTGGTTAAATGGCCCTGGGTACGCACTAGTGGCTTTGAACGCTGACTCTGAACTCTGTCATCTCCCGGCTTTGAAGTACCATTACAAAACAGCCTTGGATTTTGCTCCTCCGGCTTCATTTTCATTCAGTTTTCTAAAAAAAAAAAATATCTCTTTTTTTCCTCTGCTTTATGCCATGAATCATTCCAAATAATAAGTACCTTTGTCTCCCCTGTTCCCGTCAAATCTCTTTCCCGGGCTCATCTTTTCTTGAGAAGAGAAGAGAAGAGAAGAGAAGAGAAGAGAAGAGAAGAGAAGAGAAGAGAAGAGAAGAGAAGAGAAGAGAAGAGAAGAGAAGAGAAGAGAAGAGAAGAGAAGAGAAGAGAAGAGAAGAGAAGAGAAGAGAAGAGAATTTTTAATTGGCCAAGTGTGATTGGACACAAATTTGTCTTGTTACATATGCTCTCAATATACATAAAAGAAAAGATAGATAAGATAGATAGATAGATAGATAGATAGATAGATAGATAGATAGATAGATGATTGATAGATAGATAGATAGATAGATAGATAGATAGAAATGGAGAATAGAATAGAATAGAATAGAATAGAATAGAATAGAATAGAATAGAATAGAATAGAATAGAATAGAATAGAATAGAATAGAATAGAATAGAATAGAATAGAATAGAATTTTTAATTGGCCAAGTGTGATTGGACATGAATTTGTTTTGGTGCATATACTCTCAGTGTATATAAAAGAAAAGATAGATAAGATAGATAGATAGATAGATAGATAGATAGATAGATAGATAGATAGATAGATAGATAGATAGATAGATGATAGATAGATAGATAGATAGATAGATAGATAGATAGATAGATAGATAGATAGAAATGGAGAATAGAATAGAATAGAATAGAATAGAATAGAATAGAATAGAATAGAATAGAATAGAATAGAATAGAATAGAATAGAATAGAATAGAATAGAATAGAATAGAATAGAATAGAATTTTTAATTGGCCAAGTGTGATTGGACACAAATTTGTTTTGGTGCATATACTCTCAGTGTACATAAAAGAAAAGATAGATAAGATAGATAGATAGATAGATAGATAGATAGATAGATAGATAGATAGATAGATAGATAGATAGATAGATAAATGGATAGATAGATAGAAATGGAGAATAGAATAGAATAGAATAGAATAGAATAGAATAGAATAGAATAGAATAGAATAGAATAGAATAGAATAGAATAGAATAGAATAGAATAGAATTCTTTATTGGCCGAGTGTGATTGGACACACAAGGAATTTGTCTTTGGTGCATAAGCTCTCAGTGTACATAAGGAGAATAAAATACATTCATCAAGAATTAAAAAAATACAATACTTAGCGATTGTCAAGGTTACTAATAAGCTATCAAATCGTACTAGGAAACAAATAAAAACAATATAAATTGAAAGATACAAGCAACATGGTTATAGTAATAAGTGGGAAGAGATAGATACTAGTAAGGAAGAGAAGAATAATAGTAATACAGTCTTAGTAAATTATTTGACAGTGTTGTGGGAATTAGTTGTTAAGCAGAGTGATGGCATTTGGGAAAAACCTTTCCGTGTTTCTAATTGTTTTGGTGTGCAGTGTCACCAAAAAAGGGAAAAAAAGACTTTGGACCAACTTCTAAGACCTCAGCAATAGTGTGACCTGGCTAAGAAGTACGTAGATGTCATAGAATAGAATAGAATAGAATAGAATAGAATAGAATAGAATAGAATAGAATAGAATAGAATAGAATAGAATAGAATAGAATAGAATAGAATAGAATAGAATAGAAAAAACTGTTCTTGTGTCTAGTTGTTCTGGTGTGCGGTGCTCTATAGCGTCGTTTTGAGGGTAGGAGTTGAAACAACTTATGTCCAGGATGCAAGGGGTCTGTAGATATTTTCACAGCCCTCTTTGACTCGTGCAGCATACAGGTCCTCAATGGAAGGCAGGTTGGTAGCCATTGTTTTTTTTTTTTTTCTGCAGTTCTAATTTTCCTCTGAAGTCTCTGTCTGTCTTGTTGGGTTGCAGAGCCAAACCAGACAGTTATAGAGGTGCAGATGACAGAAACCTGGTCATGGATATGGTGCTAAGTAGACAGCACATTGCCTTCAATTTCATGGTGTCAGTTTTTGCCTTTAATTGTCAATATCCTCTTATTTCAGACCGATATTTTTGTCATGCTCTGCCAGCCTGGTGACATGCAGACTTAGTTCCAGAAAAATATCCAATTTTAGCGAAGCTGATTGACAGTCCAAAAGTTTCCATGAAACAGAATAACCGAGTTGTAAGGGGCCCTGGAGGTCTTCTAGTCCAACCCCTTGCTCAGGCAGGAAACCCTATACCATTTCAGACAATTCTGTCCAATTTCTTCTTAAAAACCTCCAGTATTGGACCATCTACAATTTCTGGAGGCAAGTTGTTCCACTGATTAATTGTTCTAATTGTCAGGAAATTTCCCTTTAATTCTAGGTTGCTTGTCTCGTTGATTAATTTCCACCCATTGCTTCTTGTCCTGCCCTCAGGTGCTTTGCAGAATAGCTTGACTCCCTCTTCTTTGTGGCAACCCCTGAGATATTGGAAGACTGCTATCATCTCACTCCTAGTCCTTCTTTTCTTCAGGCTAGACATCCCCAATTCCAGCAACTGTTCTTTACATGTTTTATCTTCCAGTCCCCTAATCATCTTTGTTGCTCTTCTCTATACTCTTTCTAGAATCTCAAAATCTTTTTTACATCATGGTGACCACATTGCAAAAAAGATGTTGAGACTCTAAAAAGGGTACAGATTTTTGCCTTTATTTTATAGCCTTGGGATTTTGTGGTGGTCTCCCCAACAATTAACGATTTTTGTGAACCTCCTTAGCTTTTATTTCATATCAGGCTAGCTAGGCCTTGACACTGAGGTGATGAACATTTTAATGCTAAATCTAATTTATTTATTTATTTAATCTAATTTTTATACCGCCCTTCTCCCGAAGGACTCAGGGCAGTGGACAGCCAAAGATAAAACAAACACATATATAAAATTTAAAAGCAATTTAAAAACATATTAAATAATTTGGCCCCGACATCATTAAAAAACAAAAGCAACCCATTAAAATTAATATTTAGGCCAGCCCAGCTTGTTGGAACAATAACGTCTTGAGGCATGGCGAAAGGTGCATAGGTCAGGGATCATTTGTATCTCCAGGGGCAATTCATTCCAGATTGTAGGTGCCCCCACAGAAAAGGCTCTCCCCCTGGGGGTCGCCAGTCGACATTGTTTGACCGACGGTACCCTGAGGAGTCCCTCTCTGTGGGAGCGTACCGGCCGGTGGGAGGCTATCGGTGGCAGAAGGCGATCTCGTAAGTACCCAGGTCCTAAGCCATGGAGCGC
Organism: Pantherophis vulpinus; assembly: GCA_037215915.1. NCBI lineage: Eukaryota > Metazoa > Chordata > Lepidosauria > Squamata > Colubridae > Pantherophis > Pantherophis vulpinus. Next base: position 30,091,075 of record JAXLNS010000010.1, read on the forward strand.
TCTAAAGATGGTAACCAACACCTTGAATCGCACCCGGAAGACCACCGGGAGCCAGTGCAGCTCGCGCAGGAGAGGTGTTACATGGGAGCGCCATGTCGCTCCCATAATCACCCGCGCGGCCACATTCTGGACCAGTTGGAGCCTCCGGATGTTCTTCAAGGGGAGCCCCATGTAGAGAGCATTACAGTAGTCCAGATGGGAAGTGACGAGGGCATGAGTGACCGTGTGCAAGGAGTCCCGATCCAGAAAGGGACGCAACTGGTGAATCAGGCGAACCTGATAAAATAAGAGGCTCTCTCCGTTATCAAGCATTTGTTCAAAATTTCTTGCTAGTTTTGATCTCTCTGGCTTTCATCAATAGAAAGAAGAGCAAATGTATTTGGTTCTTCACATTTCTTCCCTCCTGCCTCCAATTATAGGGAGCAGAACGTTTTTTCTAATCCTTGGGTTGGGTTGGAGAGAGAACATTATAGAAGGGAACAGAATAAACCCTACTGAGATATAATAAATCCCCATTTAAGGGGGAATCTATTTCAAATGACTAAGGCAGCAGGAGATGGATAATCAAATGCACGAGAGGCATAAAGTATGTTACTGATACCAACCAGAGACTGTGGGATAAAAATGCAGGGATATTTGTGAAAGTTTGCGAAAAACAAACACAAGCCTCTCGACCTCTTTGTGCTCTCGGCGTTTGCAGGAAGCTGTGGGTCTCTGATGCAATGCAGAGGCAATATACCATGGGTAGTAACTCCTGGAAAGGTTAAATATTTGGTTGGTTGAATTCTGGAATCAAACAGCAGCGCTTCAAGTTTTAAACTCTTCTGCCTGTCTCACGGCTTCCTTTGAGAGAAGAGATATTAGGGATGTTAGGTTAAATGTGACTCTCTTAATCCTGGAGTTCTACTGGGAAGAGAGAAACGGAGTTCCACTACTTTGTGGAATTGAGCTCAAACTTTGAGTATTGAGCAATAGCTTCTTTTTCTTCAGGAGAAAGAGAAGGAACAGGATACAGCAGAAGAAGAAGAAAAGGTTCTCAGTCCTTTGAGATACCGAAGGGCAGGAAACAGACTTCAGAAATTTAACTGGAACTATACGCTATTGATATAAGTGACAGTATCAGACAGATGAAAAGCTGAGTTTTCTTTTCTCTCCCTCCTATATCCTAGAGAGGGGTTGTTGGGGTTTTTTTTGGAGGTGGTGGGGGAAAACCAGTCTGAGCTTCTTTCTTGTTCTTTCTCTGTTTCCCAGTTGAAAGCATGCTTTGGTTTTTGTCGCTGTATATTTTCTCCAAGGTCATCTCTATGGCTTACTACAAAGGCACGAGAGAAAAAAAAACTTTGCAGATGATTCATTTGTGTTTGAAAGTATTGTTTCCTTTTCTGGATCTGGACAGAACCTGAAGAAGGATGAATGTCAAGCAAAAATCTTTTTTTTTTAAAAAAGGGCCTAGTCAAGTTTTAGTTATCTACGAACAGGCTCCCTTAGGGGCAGCGGTGGGCTCTTTTTCAATACTTCAATGCTTTCAATACTTCTAAAATATTGTTCTCTCCATATCATTTATGGATAAGAGCCGTAGTGGCGCAGTGGTTAGAATGCAGTATTGCAGGCTACTTCTGCTGCCAGCTGCCTGCAATTTGGAAGTTCGAATCTCACCAGGCTCAAGGTTGACTCAGCCTTCCATTCTTCCAAGGTTGGTACAATGAAGACCCAGATTGTTGGGGGGGCAATAGGCTGACTCTGCAAACTGCTTAGAGAGAGCTATAAAGCACTGTGAAGTGGTATATAAGTCTAAGTGCTATTGCTATTTAAGGCACTTCCTTATCAATGCTTTTGACCACTCTGAGGTTGGCTCCTGACCTGATTGATCTCAGGTCATCATCTGATTTTAGTAACTGTTGATTTATTTCTGATTCCAGTCTGATCTTTGGAAAGTTGAGCAAAGCAGATGTTTTCCTTTGAGACACCATGAGAGCAGGCAAGCTTTCCTTCTTCCCTTTGGTAGGAACTTGTAGAAGAAGAGCAGGCAGAGCTGGGGAAGGTGGAGTTGAGTGTGTCATCAGTTTAGAATCCTTGCATTCCCACAAGTGCTCCCATTGGTAGGAACTTGTATGAGAAGAGCAGGCAGAGTTGGGGAAGGCGGAATTAAGTGTGTCATCAGTTTAGAATCCTTGCATTCCCACAAGTGCTCCCATTGGTAGGAACCTGTAGGAGAAGAGCAGGCAAAGCTGGGGAAGGCAGAGTGAAGTGTGTCATCAGTTTAGAATCCTTGCGTTCCCACAATTTCTCCCATTGGTAGGAACGTGTAGGAGAAGAGCAGGCAGAGTTGGGGAAGGCAGAGTTAAGTGTGTCATCAGTTTAGAGTCAAGGGCTTCAAATCCAAAATCTCCTGAATTCTGTTGACTTTTATGTGGTGCCAATTTAGTGTGGAACTTTAATTGACCAGATTCTTGTGTATAGCTTGAATAAATCTTCTAGGCTGCAACCTTACAAATGGTCCTGAATTTTTGTGCCTGGAAGAACTCTTTCTTTGCTCTGTCACCTGACTTCTAGTCTCAGGGCAAACTGTTCCCTCCAACATCAATTGTTCCTTTTATCCCAAAGGTTTTTTTTTTCAGGAGGCAACTGGACTTCCTTGTTTTTTTTTTTCTTTTGAAGATGTTTCACTTCTCATCCAAGAAGCTTCTTCAGCTCTGAAAGGATAGTGGGGAATGGAATGGAATGGAATGGAATGGAATGGAATGGAATGGAATGGAATGGAATGAGACGCTTGGACGCTTCCTGTCAGAGCTGAAGAAGCTTCTTGGATGAGAAGCGAAACGTCTTCAAAAGAAAAAACAAGAAAGTCCAGTTGCCTCCTGAAAAAGCACCTGTGGGTCAACCATGACCTGGATGACTGAGAATCTCTAGACTTTTAACTATACAATTTGGGATGAACACCCTTTGAATGGTGTGGGAGTAGGAATGGATTTCCAGAGGGAAATAAAATAGCAGACTACAGGAACCATTTGCACCACTCAGGTGACCCTGAGGACACAGATAAACCTCCAAGTAGCCTCAACGACTCTCTAAAAGGATGCAAATGACCAGCTGTCTGCAAGGAGTACCAATCCTTCCATTTCCCACCATCCAGTCAGAGCTGAAGAAGCTTCTTGGATGAGAAGCAAAACGTCTTCAAAAGAAAAAACAAGAAAAGTCCAGTTGCCTCTTGGAAAAAAAAAAACCTTTGGGACAACCATGACTTGGAGGACTGAGAATCTCTACAGACAATTGTTCCTTGGAACTCCAGGAGTCTATCTTTGGAAGGTCTTCTCTATCACAGTCTTTTATGACCACTTTCCCCAACCCCGATTCTCGATTGCAAAGTGAGAGAAAGTTTATCATTCTCTTGAGCAGAGAGAGCGCCGAACGATCTTTTTGGAGCCATTGGAGCAAAAGGAGTTGATCAGGGACTGTTTTTGCAATATCTGCTTTTATGTTCTCCACATTTCAAAGTCAGCAGAAGCGACAAAGGTTCGAAAGCACTTTCTGAGAAGAATGCAGTCCGGAACGGCTGAGGATACGGAGCTGTCCAACATAATGAAAAAAAGAGAGGAGTAGTAAAAACTTATTTATTTATTTATTTATTTATTTATTTATTTATTTATTTATTTATTTATTTATTTATTTATTTATTTATTTATTTATTTATTTATTGGTTCGATTTATATGCCGCCCTTTCTCCGGAGACTCAGGGCGGCTTACAATGCGTTAAGCAATAGCCTTCATACTTTTGTATATACCTGCTTAGTAGGGCTTTTGGGCCCCCCTAAGCGGTGTTCTTTTTTTTATACAAAGTCATCTTATTGCCCCCACAATCCAGGTCCTCATTTTACCTACCTCGGAAGGATGGAAGGCTGAGTCAACCTTGAGCCTGGTGAGATTTGAACTCGCAGTAATGGCAGGCAGCTGGTGCTACTTAACAGCACTTTAGTCTTCTGTGTCACCAAGGCCCTGATGCCTGAACATCAGCTCTTCATGCTAAATTATTAAATTCAGCAGGATAGCAATATTTATTTTTTAAAAAAATCTCTAGTGGGATGATTAAAAACAGCACGCTACCTCTGTCGAAATGTTCCACTTAGATACCTTTTTTTTTTCTTCCATGGAGCCTTTCTTCCTCAGAGAGACCTACACGGACACGTTTCACTGAAATCCCACAGTTCTGAGAATCCCCACAAGTGTTTTTGTACTTTAAATAAAGATGGAGGCATAAATCCGCTTGCAACTTGTCGGAAGCCACGAACATGATCGAGCCCCTCCCCTTAAATACTTTTCACCTCTTAAATTGCAATGAGAGCGCTGACTAAGCAGTTGAGATTAAAATGCTAAAAGTGGCTTGAGCTAAAAGAGAAGGAGATAGCAATATCATGGGTAGTATGCATGATGTACGAGATGACCAGGCTGAGCCCGAGGGAGGGGTCAAACGGGTCATAAGTCTCGAGTCCCTGCGCGCCTGCAAGAGATCCACCTTGAATGCCTCTTAATTCCCGCTCATTTTATGACTAGCTCAGATTTCGTAGCGAGCTTAAGCCTGCAATAAATCTTTATGCTCATTTGAACTGCCTGAATCTCCTCGTTTCCTCAGTGCTTGACACATATATACATGTCATGTTTGACAGAAACATTTTATCCGGTATAAAACGATAACCCCGCTTGACGCTTGGATACTGGTTAACAAAGTTAACTGCCTGCTGCTACCGATAACCTCCCACCGGCCAATACGCTCTCACAGAGAGGGCTTCCTCAGGGTGCCGTCGGTCAGGCAATGTCGGCTGGCGGCCCCCAGGGGGAGAGCCTTCTCTGTGGGGGCACCCGCCCTGTGGAATGAGCTACCCCCCAGGGATACGACTGATCCCGGACCTCCGGACCTTCTGTAAAGCCCTGAAGACCTTTTTATTCCACCAAGCCGGCCTAGCCTAAATGGTTTTTAATTGGGATTTTAAATTTTATGGATTTGGGGGTTTTAAATTGGGAAGCTAATGATTTAATTCTTTTTTAATTATCTTAACTTTTGTATTTGTATGTTTTTTAATTTTGGCTGTTCACCGCCCTGAGTCCCCTCTGGGAGAAGGGCGGTATACAAAATAAATAAATAAACAAACAAACAAATAAATAAATAAATAAATAAATAAATAAATAAATAAATAAATAAATAAATAAAGTGTCTGTTGCTTTTATTCCAATCTGTGAAAATCTAATTAACTGAGATTCTATACCCGTGATGGCGAACCTATGACACACGTGCTGGAAGTGACATGCAGAGCCATTTCTCCAGGCATGCCAGCCATCGCCTGTTGGTCTTTTGGGTTCTGACATGTGCATGCATGCCGGCCAGCTGGTTTTCGCGAGCGTGGGAACGCCGGAAACCAGAAACTCAGCTTCCCGGTGCGTGCATACTGGTAGCGCCAGTGGCTCCGCCCACCCGCCAGGATGTCGTTACGTCCCATTTTTTACTAAATGGATTTCACCGCTGGTTGGTTGGTTGATTTAAAAGATTTATATGCCTCCCCACCTTAGCAAATCTGGGCAGCTCCCCACAATCTTCTCCTTTTTTAAATTTAAATTTTAAACACAAATTTTAATCTGTTTAATTATGGGGTATTTTAAAATTCAGCCAAATTATTTAATCCATTTTAATCTATTTTAAATTTTGTATCTCTGTGTTTTACAGAACTCTGGCTGTTCACCGCCCTGAGTCCTTCGGGAGAAGGGCGGTATAGAAATTTAATAAAATAAAACAAAATAAATAAATAAATCATAAAACCGATAAATAAAACGATGATCAAAAAACAGCAAAACAATAACATGAAAACACTGCACCGGGTTTTCTCAATAAACAACACCAAAAAAAAAAAAAAAATTAGGAAGTTGACAGATAGAATATTAACTAAAAAAAATAAGGAACCCTGTCAAGGCAGCAACTGCAGCCTTGGACCTCAGAGCTGTTGTTACGTGGCTAATGAGCAATTGTGATTTGGAAAACTACCCTCAACATAATGTTTCACGCTATGAGAGCCATCGGAGGGATACCAGAATAGATTCTGCCAATCACATCTGAAGGTCGCCAGGAGACAGCCGGCTGTTGTGTCATTTGACAAGATACATGTCCTTTCCCACATTTCTGTTTTATTCAAGAGATTGCAAATGTTATATTTGGACTGATAACAGATAAGAGCAGGATTGCTGCAACAAGTAGAAATCTCTGTTTGCAGAGCCTTCTACTTGTTGCAGAAACACCCAAAACAACGTTAACAAATATCTGAATATCGAACAAGTACAGTTAAGACAAGTACAGTTGATCACCGCAGATGGGGACTGCAGCCAAGAAATTAAGACATCTGCTCCTGGGAAGGAAAGCTATGGCAAATCTTGATAGCGTACTAAAAAGCAGAGACATCACCCTGCCAACGAAAGTGCGTATAGTCAAGACTACGGTTTTCCCAGTTGCAATGTATGGCTGTGAAAGTTGGACCATAAGGAAGGCTGAGAAGGCCAAAGAATGGAGGCCTTTGAACTCTGGTGCTGGAGAAGACTCCTGCAAGTCCCTTGGACTGCAAGGTGATCCAACTGGTCAGTCCTAGAGGAGATCAACCCTGACTGCTCTTTAGAAGGCCAGATCCTGAAGAGGAAACTCAAATCCTTTGGCCACCTAATGAGAAGGAAGGACTCCCTGGAGAAGACCCTAATGCTGGGAACGATGGAGGGCCAAAGAAGAAGGGGACGGCAGAGAATGAGGTGGCTGGATGGAGTCACTGAAGCAGTCGGCATGAGCTTAAATGGACTCCAGAGGATGGTAGAGGACAGGAAGGCCTGGAGGAACGTTGTCCATGGGGTCGTGATGGGTCAGACACAACTTCACAACTAACAACAATAGTTAAGATGAAATTCGTTTGTTTTTATTCATAATCCTATGGTGTTTGCCTTCTAAAAGAATTATTGGTGTTTTTTAAAGCATCCCAAACTGACTTTTAAATAAATAGTTTTCTCTCTCTCTCTGAATCCTACATATTACTTCCAAATTCATTTAATCTCTATATATGATTTTTGCAGTTCAGAAGTGTAAGTGGCCCTTAAATAAGCCTATCCTGAATTGGCATCCATATAATTGAACTGACAGGTAGAGTAATCCTACTTACCATTTTGTGACAGTGTTGGTTTTAGACCCACTGTGAAACTAAGAAATATATTGTGACCAGAAAAAGGCCGGCCTTGGACAGAGTTTATACTAGCAGTCAGAAGGCATGATAAAAACATTTTAATTTCACAATACATGGACAGATTTAACCATAGTTTTAGCTGGGAAACTGAGAGCATCCTAGACCCAGCCCAGTCCAAAAATGCTAGGGAATTTCTAGAAGCCTGGCACTCTGATAAATTAGCCACCATTAGACACATAGACATAAACGATATCTACATGCTGCAGTAGTGGCCAAAATTGTGGAAACCTTTTGGGAAAAGTGTATTGTTGAGGTTTGATGGCTAATAACACCACTTTTTTGGGGAGTTTCAAGATAATCTTATTCCACTGCTGGAATGGCCTGGGAATAGCAATTGAAAATCGATGGAGACTATTAGAGAAATTTGTTAGTCAGAAGCGACCCAGCAATAAAACCCAGTTAATGGAAGCCAGCATTCAATCTTGGGTTCACATGATAACAGCTGCAGAACTCAAAGACTTGGTTCACTCCATGGGAAGACGTTGTAAGGCCATCATTCATGCTAAAGGTTACCCAACTATTAGCTGACATGGTGATAATTTTTGTATATCTCATTTTTTTTTTCAATGGTGATCATTTTTGTGTATCTCGTTTTTTCCACGTGTTTCACTTTCCTTCTTTATACTGTAACTGCTATTCGAATAGCAAATCCTTCATAAAAGTGATTGCATTACATTCTTGATTACATTATCTTTCCATTGATATAGAATTTTATGGTACTACTCCAAAAATAAAAGTGGTGTTATTAGCTAGTTTTAGAAAATACACTTCTCCCAAAAGGTTTCCACAATTTTGACCACTACTGTATGCAAAAGAGACAATCCAGAAGCCAAAAAGGGAACGAAAAGACGAAAAACTTCCTCGCCATCAACAACCAACATGAGCATAGATTAACTGCAGGATTAACATAAAACCAACAATTAAGTAAACAATACCCCATCAAGGAACTGACAGACAAGCTAACAGTAAACAGCCAACCTCAGACGCCAATTTAGGTGGGACAGGCCAAGTCACTAGACTATAAAATGAGAGCAAATTCCACTCCTTACTAGCACTGATGATGTTACCTAGTTTGGTTAATTAAACATCCGCAAGAAAACCATCAACCTCAGAGAGCATCAAAGACTCTTCATTTTAACCGTGAATTACAAATATTCTCCATTAGACTTTACTACTTCTGAAGCAATGGTGAAATCCAATTTTTTTTTACTACCGGTTCTGTTGGCATGGCTTGGTGTGCGTGGTGTGGCTTGGTGGGCATGGTTTGTGGGCATGGCAGGGGAAGGATACTGCAAAATCTCCATTCCCACCCCACTCTGGGACCAGCCAGCGGTGGTATTTGCCAGTTCTCCAAACTACTCAAAATTTCCGCTACCGGTTCTCCGAACTGCTCAAAATTTCCACTACCGGTTCTCCAGAACCTTTCAGAAACTGCTGGATTTCACCCCTGTTCTGAAGGTTACAATATTCTCTAGGCATATTGGGCCAAAAATGAGATTTAAGTTGCAATGTCACATCTACTTCAAACATGCCCTTTGCTCGGAGCTGAGAGCAACTGATAAGCAGAACATCATGCATTAAAGATTCATCCTAGCAGATTTTAATATAACCAGGCTAAGTAATTTTTATGATCCCACCCATGATACATTTCATCTATTTTCTTCATGGAAGGATTAAAACCTGTTTTATAGGATGCTCTCTTTGTTATTGTATTGGATTCCTAGTAAGAGCAGGGTATGAAGAGAAGCTCAGTACCTACACTGCAATAAAATTAAGAGTCCCAATTTAGTTTGGCTGCTTGTGGAAGAATAACTTCCCTAGAGTTCAAAATCTAATCCTGTAGTATTACAGCAAAGCATAAAAGCTTAAAGAGAGCAAAATCTACAATTCCAATTTCTCACCAGTAGTCAGAACTTACTTCTTTAAATGGATTCTTGAAATTGGTGAAAATAGAATTGTAGAGTTGAAAGGAGCATTTATGTCATCAATTCCAACCCCGCGGTGCAGAATCCCAGACAGATACATGATGAGTCTTCACTTCAACACGTCCATCCTTTATCTGAATAATTGGTTAAGCTTTTTTGCACATGGAATTAACCTTCTGTCGAGCTCAAAAACCAAGAAAATCCACTGAGATTCTTCTGAACAGTTTATTTTATGGTCCTTACCTACAGACAGAAATCTTGTCAAACTAAAGGAACTATTTGCATCACTACATATATACTCTGGGAATAGTTAACTCTATGTCATCACTTCAACCTATTCTTCAAAGCACCTGAGGGTAGAACAAGAAGCAATGGGTGGAAACTAATCAAGGAGAGAAGCAATCTAGAACTAAGGAGAAATTTTCTGACAGTTAGAACAATTAATCGGTAGAACAACCTGCCTCCAGAAGTCGTAAATGCTCCAACACTGGAAGTTTTTAAGAAGAGGTTGGATAACCATTTGTCTGAAGTGGTGTAGGGTTTCCTGCCTAAGCAGGGGGTTGGACTAGAAGACCTCCAAGGTCCCTTCCAACTCTGTTATTCTGTTTTTCAGTTTGGAGTCATTACATTGCCACCAATGATCCAAGTCCAGTCCACTTTGAATTCCATTGACTCTTATCTGGTACCGATTCAGATTTGAACTTTAATTGACCAGATTCTGTTGTGTAGGCTTGAGCAATAAATCCTTCTGAATTGTAACTGATCCTTTGGGCCTGACATTAATTCAGTCAATTCAAATTCAAATCTGAATCAGGGCCAGGTAAGTGTCAATGGAACTCAAGGGAGACTGGAATTGGATCATTTGTGACAACATAACGACTCCAAACTGATGACATGTTTAACTCCACCCCCTATCTCTGTCTGCTTTTCTCCTAAAAGCAGTGTCAAACTCACGGCGTCAGGTTGCCGTCACGTGACATTTTGTGACGTTTTTCCCATTCGCGGAGCTGGGGTGGGCGTGGTCTGATCATGACGCATGCGGCCCACGGGCTGCCAGTTTGACACAGCCTGTCCTAAAACAACGGATTAAATGGATTTATTACATTCCATGTTGTGGAAACATTATAGTGGTAGATAAGAGTTTATAGTTGCATTTATTGTTTGATTAAATTTTACTGTGCAATTTTCAGCTCGTTTGTCTTTCCTAACAATATTGTTATAAATATTATATCTCTATTAACTATCTTGCTCCCCCTTTCGGTCATCTGTAAATTTGATAAGCATTTATTTTACTGTATAATTTCATCCAAATTATTAATTTAAAAAAACAAAGGGTGGATAAAACACTTTCTGATGGATTCATTTCAAGAAGATTGCAGAAGGCAATTGCTTACTGAATATTCAGACCTTGGCAGTTCTAATTTGTAGGCCATCTACTGATTAAAAAAAAATCTTGATGTGATGAATCACAAGCATTTTGACTGATCTGTTTGATAGTTAAATGAACGAATACATTGCTGAATGTACAATGAAGGTGCCTGGTCTAAGATACTGAGACAAATGTGGAATAATCCAAAATTCAACAAAGAAAATCTACAGTAGTGGCCAAAATTGTGGAAATTTTTTGGGAAAAGTGTGTTTTTAAGATTTGATGGCTAATAACACCGCCTTTTCTAGGAGTTTCAAGATAATCCTATTCCACTGCTGGAATGGCCTGGGAATAGTCCAGACCTTCACCCAGTTGAAAATCTATGCAGCCGACTAAAGAAACTTGTTAGTTAGAAGCGACCCAGCAATAAAACCCAGTTAATAGAAGCCATCATTCCATCTTGGTTTCACATCAGAACAGCTGCAGAACTAAAAGACTTGGTTCACTCCATGGGAAGACGATGTAAGGCCGTCATTCATGCTAAAGGTTACCCAACGAAGTATTAACTGACATGGTGATTTTTTTTTAATATCTCGTTTTTTCTACGTGTTCCACTTTTCTTTTTTCTACTATAACTGCTATTCTAATAGCAAATCCTTCATAAACGTTATTGCATTACGTTCTTGATTAAATTATCTTTCCATTGATATATAGTTTTATGGTACTAGTCAGTGGTGAAATCCAATTTTTTTTACTACCAGGTCTGTGGGCGTGGCTTGGTGGGTGTGGCTTGCTCGACATAGCAAGGGAAGGATACCACAAAATATCTATTCCCACCTCACTCCAGGGGAAGGATATTGCAAAATCTCCATTCCCACCCCACTCTGGGGCCAGCCAAAGGTGGTATTTGCCGGTTCTCCAAACTACTCAAAATTTCCGCTACCGGTTCTCCAGAACCTGTCAGAACCTGCTGGATTTCACCTCTGGTACTACTCCCCAAAAAAGTGGTGTTATTAGCTAGTTTTAGAAAATACACTTTTCCCAAAAGGCTTCCACAATTTTGGCCACTACTGTATATGGAGTGTCTTGAGCAGTGATTCTATTTCCGACGGTGCAACTTCACCCTGAGGCCTGATTTCGGTGAGAATTAAATTAGTTAAAAATGTTTTCCCTGTGGCTCCAGAAGTGTCAAGTAAAATGATACCACCTTGCTGTTTTATTAGCTGATCCATGATCATTTGGTATGCTTTTTTCTGATCTTGATTTAGAAGTGGCTTCTTGTCCATGATAATATACACTAAGCTGTTCTATATTTGTCCTCAAGAATAATCAAAGCCTTGTTGAAAATGTCCGGACCAAACGTAATTTCTAATGTTGGATTTCCCCCCTTACCAGACTGAGCTCCCCTTGTGGAGTACTGTGAAGCTGTTACCATGGCAACTCCACTGTGCTGCACAGTAGAAGCCACTTTAAGGCAGTACAGTAGAAGCCATTTTAAGGCACAACAGGCTGTATCTTAACAGAACACACACCCCGAGGGTGTGTTAGGGGAGTCTTACCCCCTCAGTATTTCTTCCCAGAGAGTAAGTCATCTGTGTATCAAGTTTGGTTGAAATTGCTCGAGGCGTTCCAGAGTTATGCTGGAACATACACACACACACACACACACACACACACACACACACACAGAGGGAGGGAGAGAGAGAGAGAGAGAGAGAGAGATGTTTATATTTATATATATTATAAATAATATAATAATAATAATAATAATAATAATAATAATAATAATAATAATAATAATAATAATAATAATAGTGATACATTTTAAAATGTTCAGTTGACTGAGTTTCATGTCTAATGAATAAAAGAGATAATAATGAAATGAAATTATATATATATTGTCTGGAGTACTTCACAACGAAGAGGCATTAATACAGACAAGGATGGTGAACATCTAAGAAGGGACCCTCCCTAGTTTCTTGCACTGTAAAAGGAGTGGGGAAAGAGATGTACTTTCCGACTTGCAAGATACTGTTAATGTAGCCTTATAATAAAGTTAGACTAAGCATTCCTAGATTTACTTCTTTTCTGGACTACCTTGCAAGACTGAGACAACAAAGAGGCATTCATACAGAAAAGGATGGTGAACATCTAAGAAGGGACCCTCCCTAGTTTCTTGCTCTGTAAAGGGAGGGGGAGAGATGTACTTTCCGACTTGCAAAATGCTGTTCATGTAAACTTAAAATAAAGTTAAGTAAGTGCTCCTAGATTTGCTTTCAATCTGGACTACCTTGCAAGATTGACACACAAACAAAGAAGCATTAATATAGTCAATGGGATGGAGATTGGCAGCTGCCTACTTAGGAAACAGTTTATAATGAAACCTATTTCTTCACTTTTCAGAAATGCAGCAGTGAATGCCGGCAGTCACATGTTGATAAATGTCAACATTTACTCCTAAAATCTTCTCAGTTTCTCGACATTTGCAAAATTAATCTGGGATTGTCACCAAATTTCAGACATTCATTGCAACATATGTTAAGCTGATAATGGCTGCATAGCCATCTGTTGACACAATAGGGAAATATAATACGATGTTGCACGCTATGGACACAATCCAAGCAACATGAAACCCCATAGATATCCCCCACAGAGAGAACTGTGCATATGGTTATCCTTATTTTTTTTTAAACAATAATTTTTAGGAAACATTGCAATTAAAAAGATTTTAAAAAAATGCAAACGAAAAAAAAGAAAAGACCAAAAAAAAAAAGAAAAAAGTGCAAAAAAGAAAAATAGAAAGAAAATATTAAATAAAATAAGAATATAGTAAAGGAAAAAAAGAAATGTGTAAAGTTTATACACATACACAGAGAGAGATACAGAGATATTTATATTTGTTAATACATCCTTGTGTATAAACAAGTATAAACAATCTTAAAAACTTATGCTCCTTCCATTAAAATAGAACAAATGAACTTCCCATATCTCATCTATAAATGAATCCTTAAAGCCTTGTTGTCATTCTGCCCTAACCAGCAAAGGTCCATTAAGAGTTACCAGAGATAACAATATATCTATTTTAAACTTGATCAAATAAATCAACTTTATATTCCTTCTTTTCTTTTTTTCTCAATAAAGAACAATCTTGATCTTTAATCCTTTAAAATTATGTCTTAAAATTAAAAGTGTGTTAGGTATCTGCTCAGCTGAGGTGCGGCAATCCACTCTGCTGCATCTATCAGCTGGGCTAAAAAAGAAGAAATAAAGGTAGGAATAATACGGGGGCGGGAGGGAGGGCCCAGCACCCAGACAAAGAGAACCGGTTCGGTGACGTCACATCGTCACCGCTACCGGCTCGGCTGAACCGGGCTGAACCAGGAGGAACCCACCACTGCTACCACCTGCATCACATAAGCCGGCTAGATTTAGCTGGATTTCACCACTGATCTACCTCCTTCAGGCAGAGCCATAGTAGGAATTGCCCAAAGCCCTTTCATTACATCATCACCCAGCAAGAGTCAACCAAGCCTGGGACTCAAAAGACAACCTACAATCGGCAGGCAACTCAGCTGGGATCGTCAGAGCTTGGATCGTCAGAGCTTGGATCGTCAGAGCTTGGCTCATCAGAGGCATTTAAAAGAAAAAAGCCTCTGATGATCGTGTGGCTCAGTTGGGCATGGGGGGCGGGGGCAGGGATTTTTGCTACAGGTTCTCCGAAATGCCTGCCGCCATCGCTACCTACTCGCCCGAACCGGTCCAAACCGGGAGCATTTCACCCCTGCATGTGATCCTGTTCACCAATAAACCTTCTTTCCAAGCAATTTCCATGAATCCAGTGTCTTTTTCCCCACTTGGAACTGAACCCAGAAGGACATTTCTTCCAGCACTATGGCAGGTGACAAATTGCAAAAACGATCTTCTGTGGGAGTTTGGGAAATCAGACCTAGAAAGTTTCTGTGGGAGCTTCTATAAGAGAGGATGATTTCAGGGCAATAGTACTAAACAGCCTGTTAGAGTTAAATGCAGCTATCAAGTCTGCTGGTTCTCATAAGATGATGTAGTTCATCCTGTTATGTTCTGTCCACAGGTCTGAAGCGGACATATACTTGCAACATCTGTAACGTCACTCTAAACTCAATAGAACAGTATCACGCACACTTGAAGGGCTCAAAACATCAGAACAAGTAAGTCTGACTCTGTTAGCTATGGTTGAGTGAACAGGACATACAGTGGTGGCCAAAATTGTGGAAATCTTTTGGGAAAAGTGTATTTTGGAGGATTGATGGCTAATAACACCACTTGTTTTTGAAGTTTCAAGATAATCACATTCCACTGCTGGAATGGCCTGGGAATAGCCCAGACCTTAACCCATTTTTTTTTTTTAATTTGATTTATATGCCGCCCTTCTCCGGAGACTCAGGGCGGCTTACAATGCGCTAAGCAATAGCCTTCATCCTTTTGTATATTTATACAAAGTCAGCTTATTGCCCCCACAAACTGGGTCCTCATTTCACCTACCTTAGAAAGGATGGAAGGCTGAGTCAACCTTGAGCCTTGGCGAGATTCGAACCCTGCAGTAATTGCAGGCAGCTGGTCTTAATAAGCTTAATAACAGGGTGCCTTAAACTCCTGTACTACCAAGGCTCTTTTGAAAATCGATGGAGCTGACTAAAGAAACTTGTTAGTCAGAAGCAACTCAGCAATAAAACCCAGTTAATAGAAGTCATCATTCCATCTTGGTTTCACATCAGAACAGCTGCAGAACTCAAAGACTTGGTTCGCTCCATGGGAAGACGTCGTAAGGCCGTCATTCATGCTAAAGGTTACCCAACTAAGTATTAACTGACATGGTGATCATTTTTGTATACCTCGTGTTTTCTACGTGTTTCCCTCTTCTTCTTTCTACTGTAACTGCTATTCTAATAGCAAATCCTTCATAAAAGTGATTGCATTACATTGTTGATTAAATTATCTTTCCATTGATATATAATGTTATGGTACTACTCCCCCCCCCCAAAAGGTTTCCGCAATTTTCCACAACAGGGTTATTTCCCCCTTCCCGTTATAATTAACCTGAATTTCTGAAGATTGGGTGCAAGCAAAAATGTAAAAAAAAGAAATTAAATAAAGAGATTAGCAATGAAAAAGGAGTTTAGCTCAAACTCCCAATCTTTGGGAACTGATGTGGTGGATTGTGTGTACAAAGGTAGGAGTAGCCCAATCACAGTGGGTTGGGGAAAAACCATAGCCACTCCCGAGAATCTCCCACGATATATCTGTTAAGGGTTTACTAGTATAGGTTTACTTGGCAAGATTTTGTCTGTATGGTGTGAGCTAGAGGTGGGTTTCAGCAGGTTCTGACCAGTTCTGGAGAACTGGTAGCGAAAATTTTGAGTAGTTTGGAGAACCGGTAGTAAAAATTCCGACTGACCCCGCCCCCATCTATTCTCTGCCTCCCGAGTCCCAGCTGATCGGGAGGAAATGGGGATTTTGCAGTAACCTTTCCCTGGATTGGGGAGGGAATGGAGATTTTACAGTATCCTTCCCTTGCCACGCCCACTAAACCATGCCACACCCACCAAGCCACACCCACAGAACAGGTAGTAAAAAATTTTGAAACCCACCACTGGTGTGAGTTAGAGGTGGTACTCAGCTGGTTTGCCCCGGTTCGCCCAAATTGGTAGCAGAAATCACAGATTTAGGTACATTTTTGAGGCCTGGCACATGTGAACCAATAGAGAATTTTGCAAACCGGTAGGGAAAGTAAGTGAATACCATCCCTGGTGCGAGCCAATAAAGAATTGAACCATCAGACTGTTCGGCGTTGTACTTGGGCTAAGACTGACAGCTGGCATATGTGTAAAAAAACATGCATGTGGAATTGCCATATATTCAGAAAGTAGAATGAAGGGGAATGAAGGCCAGTGGGAGGCTGTCGAAATCGGGAAGATAGAAGCCGGACAGGAGATTGCGATGCAGTATCTATGCATTTATAAATTGTTTATGGGTGAGAGAAATACGCAGAGAGAAAGATTAAAGGGAAGCCCTTCAGTGCATGATGAACAGCACATATTTTCTGGGAACAAAAGAAGAATTTAACTTTGCTTTGCCAATTTAAATCTGCCTCTCACCGTTTGGCAACAGCTCTTATAGTCTTTGTCTATTCTGTTATTCGGGTCTGTGTGCCTAAGTGTGAATTTATTAAAAAGCGATACGACGATGTTGTGTTTTGTTTTTAAATTTTGGTTGCGTTCCCTTTTTTACATCCTAAGAAATATTCCTTTATTGCTACAAAATGGTGCCATGGTAAAAAGCCTCTCTCCAGCATTTATCCTTATTTATGGTGGGGGAAGGGACGCGGTGGCTCAGTGGCTAAGACGCTGAGCTTGTCAATCGAAAGGTCGGCAGTTCAGCGGTTCGAATCCCTAGTGCCGCTTAATGGGGTGAGCGCCCATTGCTTGTCCCAGCTTCTGCCAACCTAGCAGTTCGAAAGCACATAAAAAATGCAAGTAGAAAAATAGGGACCACCTTTGATGGGAAGGGAACAGCGTTCTGTGCGCCTTTGGCGTTGAGACATGCCGGCCACATGACCACGGAGACATCTTCAGACAGCGCTGGCTCTTCGGCTTTGAAACGGAGATGAGCACTGCCCCCTAGAGTCGGGAATGACTAGCACATATGTGCAAGGGGAACCTTTACCTTTACGGTGGGGGAAGGGTAATGATTCTAGTGAATTCAGCTTTTATGAGCTATTCAATGAAAATCAGTGTGAGGGCACACCATCCCATTCACACTCACACATACAACGTATTATTTTGTTATTTGGAAAAGAAATACAGGTGCATTCTACCGTGTTGCAGGTAAAGGGGTTGGGGAAAATTCCAAAATGGCGCCCGGCTTGCTTTCCCCTGTGTTATTTTTCATCCAAAAATAAACTCTGTCAATGTAATAGCTTCTACTTTTCTTGCAATTTCCTCTGCACAACTCGTTACTCTTCAAGGCCACAGCCAATATGTTTCCACTGAGGTGTTGTTGTTTTTTAATTGTTCATATTCTTCAGAAATGCAAATCGTTTTGCTGTATACCTTCTTGTACTTTTTGTGTTAAAGACGCAAAGCTTACTTTATTAAGGAGAAGTTGGCCTTCCCTCTAGAGGGATTTTTAATGGAGCTAGCCTAGTTTAAATTGAATTGCTGGTGGCACACGTGGGCAAGGTGAACTCTAAGATACACTCAAAATTGTACACTCCTAATACACTGTATTATGGTTGCCGAATGGATTGGCTGAATTCATCAGAACAAGCTACTCTTGATCTGAGGCAAAAGGTTCCTTGGAGTGCTAATCGAATGGAATAAATTTAAATCTCTGAATGATGCGCGTAGATATCTAGATGAAAGGTCACATAACTGCTGTCCAAGCAAATTCATATTTGAATAGATTCAGAGCATTTGTCTACTTCTAATTCATGTTTAGGAATAAATTGGAGCTTTTATTTACAGTGGTACCTCAGCACTCATCGTTAATTGGTTCCAGGAGGCACAATGAGTATCAAAAATGATGCGTGCCAAACAATTTTTTTCCAATAAGGAATAATGTAGCCGGCACTGACAAGTTCTAGCTTGTGCGTTGAGTACCCAAACAAAGGATGAGTATCGGGACAAAATTTTCACATCAAAATGCGCTGAGTACCAAATTTGATGAGTTTCAAAGCAGTTGAGTACCAAGGTACCACTGTAGATAAAAAAATGGACTTGTCATGTCCCATAGACTTGGAATGAGAAATCAGGAAGAATTCTCTAGAAAGATGTGGCCAGAAACAGGGGTGAAATTCAAAATTTTTCCCTAGCGGTTCTGTGGGCGTGGCTTGGTGGGCGTGGCAGGGGAAGGATACTGCAAAATCCCCATTCCCACCCCACTCCAGGGGAAGGATACTGCAAAATCCCCATTCCCTCCCCACTCCTGGGGGGAGGACATTGCACAATCTCCATTCCCACCCCACTCTGGGGCCAGCCAGAGGTGGTATTTGCCGTTTCTCTGAACTACTCAAAATTTCCACTACTGGTTCTCCAGAACCTGTCAGAACCTGCTGGATTTCACACCTGGTCAGAAGCACATAATACCTGCCTATTACAGTCAGTTTGTTTATCAAGAGAATTAAATTTACTGTCTTAAGAAAACGTTGTACCTTGTAGAGCATGTTAGGCAAATTAAATATATTCCTTACATTGATTTTTGTACTTTGACCTGTAGAACATACAGTCAAAATGTAAGATCAATATAACGAATATATTTAATTTGCTTAATAGGTAGCAGTGAACCCAAGGAGCTATCAAAAAAAGAGAAGAGACATTGAAGGACAAAAGAAATACCAAAATTTCAAAGAAAAGATTCAGCAGACTTTCAGAACAAGCTATTCTGATAGTAATAGCAAAAGGCAGGAGACGAAGGGTCTGTGATGAATGAAAATAGATTTAGAGTGTCAAGCATGAAAAGATAGGCAATGATATCTCAGTCAAGAATCTTGAGAAATAGAGAGGGAATCTTAACCAGACAGCAAGGAAAAGAAAAGATGAGAAAATGTTCAAGAAATTGAAAGGAATCCCAGGAAATTGTACAGATAGCAATATTCAAAAGTAATCACAGGTGGGAACTGATGAGTTCTTAAAGAAAGATGGAAAAACCCCATACTTAAACCTTTTTTTACAAATGGAGTTATTGTCAAGTTTCCGAAAGATGCCCTAATTAATTCATGAGCCATGATCCAAACTTCAAAGGAAATATATTCATTTATTAGGAGCAACATTCCGGCAATACTCGGATGCAGTTAGGACTAATCCTACGTAGATTTACGTTCCCTATGACCCTGTCTCTCCCCTCCTCTCTGGCCATGTCACAAATCACATTCTCCAATTAACCACTTTGGCTGGCTGTGAAACCTAACACCCTCCTTCTGATTGTGGTCAGAAAGAATGTATGGAATTCACTTCAGTTCTCCCTCCCTCCTGCTCATGGCAACTTGAAAGCTTTGCAAGTTGACAGTTACACAATGATTAAAAATAGAATTAAAGAGATTATTGAAATGGAAGAACATTCTCTGCGTGGTGCCTGCCCTTTAAAATGATATTCCGCCAGAGATATGAATGGCTGTCCCTGATTATGTTCATGTAGCTGTTAAAGATCCTTGGTGTGGCACCAATTACAGAGAAGATGAGAAGGTTGGCTCTTCTGGTAAAGGACATGTCCAGAGAGCAGCATCTTCCACCAATGCCAAGACAATCTACCAACTAGAAGACAATGGCCGGTGACCTTGCGGGCATCCAAAAAAGAGATGGCAAGACACCATTAACAAAGACATGCATGGAGACGCAGCCCCGGAGACGCAGTTGACTGTGCAAAATGATGTTCAATAATCCGTAAAGTGGACCTTGCATCTGTGGGGAGAGGAGGAGGAGGAGGAGGTGGAGGAGGAAAAGAAGAAGAGGAGGAGGAGGAGGAGGAGGAGGAGGAGGAGGAGGAGGAGGAGGAGGAGGAGGAAGAAGAAGAAGAAGAAGAAGAAGAAGAAGAAGAAGAAGAAGAAGAAGAAGAAGAAGAAGAGGAGGAGGAGGAGGAGGAGGAGGAGGAGGAGGAGGAGGAGGAGGAGGAGGAGGAGGAGGAGGAGGAGGACGAGGAGGAGGACGAGGAGGAGGAGGAGGGGGAAGGAGGGGGAAGGAGGAGGGGAAGAAGAAGAGGAGGAAGAGATAAGGAGGAAGAAGAAGAAGAAGAAGAAGAAGAAGAAGAAGAAGAAGAAGAAGAAGAAGAAGAAGAAGAGGAGGAGGAGGAGGAGGAGGAGGAGGAGGAGGAGGAGGAGGAGGAGGAGGAGGAGGAGGGGGAAGGAGGGGGAAGGAGGAGGGGAAGAAGAAGAGGAGGAAGAGATAAGGAGGAAGAAGGAGGAGGAGGAGGAGGAGGAGGAGGAGGAGGAGAGGAGGAGGAGATGAGAAAGAAGAAGAGGAAGAGGAAGAAGAAGAAAGGAAGAAGAGGAGGAGGGGGAAGGAGGAGGGGGAAGGAGGAGGGGAAGAAGAGGAGGAGGAGGAGATAAGGAAGAAGAAGAAGAAGAAGAAGAAGAAGAAGAAGAAGAAGAAGAAGAAGAAGAAGAAGAAGAAGAAGAAGAAGAAGAAGAAGAAGAAGAAGAAAGAAGAAAGAAGAAAGAAGAGAAGAAGAAAGAAGAAAGAAGAAAGAAGAAAGAAGAAGAAGAAGAAGGAGGAGAAGGAGAAGGAGAAGGAGAAGGAGAAGGAGAAGGAGAAAGAAGAAGAAGTTAAAGATCCTCTTTTCCCAGGCTTTGGGGTAGGTGAAGATGAAGCCCCTGCTGGATGTGTTTTTCTGGTTATATGTTTCCTTTAGGACCCCCATGATTTCCCATTCCATATTTTCTTTCTTTTTTTTTTAATTTACTTTTTAATCATACGCTGCCTAGAGCCAATAGGAATTGGGCAGCCTATAAATTCTATGTACTGTATGTATAAATAAATAAGAAATATGATGGTCAACCATCCATGCAATCATCAAAAGTAAAGCTCAGCTGAATGCCATCAAATTAATTAATTTGTCAACTTTGATCTACACTTCTTTGGAAGGAAAAAAAGTGTAATAATGTGAAGTCCGAGGGATGGGACTGAATGCATAGTATAAAAATATAGTTGAGACTCAGAGTCCAAGCAACCAAATATCAATTCACCAGTGGTCTGCTTTTTATGACCCAGGTTCCTAAGCATCTTTACTTGATAGTACTTCTGCAAAATTCTGATTCTTTTAGGACCATAACCCTAATATAGGAAATGATTGCAACGGTTGGTTTTGGGACTGATAAAAGTGCAGGAGGCTCTTAAATAAATAAGTTTCTCAACTATCCGTGAAGAAATCTGCCTCTTTAACAGATTATGGAGGGAGGGAGGGAGGGAGGGAGGGAGGGAGGGAGGGAGGGAGGAAGGAAGGAAGGAAGGAAGGAAGGAAGGAAGGAAGGAAGGAAGGAAGGAAGGAAGGAAGGAAGGAAGGAAGGAAGGAAGGAAGGAAGGACATGATAGCTTTTAAAGAAGAGGCTGAACATCCACTTGCCTGGAATGGTAAAGGGTCTCCTGTTTGAGCAGGGGGCTGGACTAGAAGACCTCCAAGGTCCCTTCCAACTCCATTATTCTGTAAAGGAAGGAAGGAAGGAAAGAGAGGAAAGGAAAAAAGAAAATGAGAATGCCTCCATCCTAATCTTCACAGGAATAAATTGGTTTTGAATGGGAAAACTACTCAACAACTTAACTATTGTTAAGACCGCTGGAATTCTTGTAACCCATCCTATCAAACTGAACTCTGGAAGAGTCATGCTTAGGAAAAATAACTGTTGGTAGCTGTTCTGTTCTTTCTCTTAAGTTTGTGATGAATAGAATAGAATAGAATAGAATAGAATAGAATAGAATAGAATAGAATAGAATAGAATAGAATAGAATAGAATAGAATAGAATAGAATAGAATAGAATAGAATAGAATAGAATAGAATTCTTTATTGGCCAAGTGTGATTGGACACACAAGGAATTTGTCTTTGGTGCATAAGCTCTCAGTGTACATAAAAAGAAAAGATACATTCATCAAGAATCATAAGGTACAACACTTAATGATAGTCATAGGGTACAAATATCGAATCATATTAGGAAACAATAAATATCAATATAAATCGTAAGGATACCAGCAACAAGGTTACAGTCATACAGTCATAGGTCGGAGGAGATGGGTGATGAGAACGATGAGAAGATGAAAAGATTAATAGTAGTGCAGACTTAGTAAATAGTTTGACAGTGTTGAAGGAATTATGTGTTTAGCAGAGTGATGGCGTTCGGGGAAAACTGTCCTTGTGTCTAGTTGTTCTGGTGTGCAGTGCTCTATAGCGTTGTTTTGAGGGTAGGAGTTGAAACAGTTTATGTCCAGGATGCGAGGGGTCTGTAAATATTTTCACAGCCCTCTTTTTGACTCGTGCAGTATACGAGTCCTCAACGGAAGGCAGATTGGTAGCCACTGTTTTTTCTGCAGTTCTAATTATCCCCTGAAGTCTCTGTCTGTCTTGTTGGGTTGCAGAACCAAACCAGACAGTTATAGAGGTGCAGATGACAGACTCAATAATTCCTCTGTAGAACTGGATCAGCAGCTCCTGGGGCAGTCTGAGCTTCCTGAGTTGTTATTCACTCTTGTAAACTTGAAGCGTGCTCTATTTTCTCAGATTTAGGGATCAAAGTCGCAAAGTACACAGATGTGGTAAGGGTTGGCCCACCTCAAAGGTCTATGTAAAGATTCAGATCTTCAAACAAAGGAGAACCTTCGTTTGTTGCCGAGTATTTATGCCAGAAGGATGGATGCAAACCTTACCTGAACTATCTTGGGAAGCAATCATTTTCTCTTTGTAGAACCTCCTTTTGAATTAACACTCTTATTAGTGTTTCCAGCTAATCTCTCTTCACATATACATTATGATATAAATTTGACTAGTGACTCCTGAGACACTTAATAAAGCAGAAGCAATGTGATGTTATCAAATCCAGCAGCCAGAGCATTCATAAATTTAATTTGAAACGGTAGTTAGAGATGCTCAGCCAGCCAGTTTTTGATAAGCAATTGCTTTGATCATTCCCCTTCATCTTCGTGATTGCTCTTACATGGTTTCCTTTAGTGATGAGAAATTAGGAATTCAGGGGAATATGATGGATGCCTGGTTTAACAAAAATAGCCGGGGGTGTGGGAAAAAGGAAAAGGAGCAGCTATGGACATATACTGTATTTTTCGGAGTATAAGATGCACCTTTTCCTCCCCCAAAGGGGGTGAAAATTTAGGTGCGTCTTATACACCAAATGTAGCCCCGCCCACCCACTGGCCCCCACCCTTTGGCCTCTGCCTCCCAGCAATTTGCCTCCTTGCAGCAAGCAGCAAGAAGAAACAGTTCCTTTCAGCACAGCCTAATTACCACAAGTTGATTGTCCATTGGATCGGCCTCCCGACTCTCAGCTGTTTTGCTCTCAGCTGTTTTGCGTGGGCCTCTGCTGCTTGCTACAAGGAGGTAAATTGCTGGGAGCAGATTTTTTTTTCTTCTTCTTGTGCTAGCCAAGCTATGCTGAAAATGAAAATGAAAGTAAAGCAGGATGTTTTCTGTTTGCTGCAATGAGGCAAAATTACTGGGAGGCAGATAGATAGATAGATAGATAGATAGATAGATAGATAGATAGATAGATAGATAGATAGATAGATAGATAGATAGATAGATAGATAGATGATAGATAGATAGATAGATAGATAGATAGATAGATAGATAGATAGATAGATAGATAGATATTGACTTGACTGACTGACTGACGCAATCAAACATCATAAGTACTGACATACTTTTATTGTAATATTATCTCTTAGGTTTACATATTTTCTCCCCAGGAGATAAAAGGAAAGGAAACTCCAAAACAACCCCATGAAATAGACTGGGTTGAGACAGTGTGGTTGGCCTAAAGTCTCTTAACCATTTTCCAAGGCTGATTGTGGCCTTAAATCTGGACTGCAGATTTTACCTCCCTTAATCAGCCTTGAAAATTCACAAATTCTGCTTGACGGAGAATTTTCATCCCGGCTTTCTTCTTGTTTCCCTGGATAAAATCTGCTTGCATTATTCCTCTTGTCTGCAAGCCCTGGCTGATGCCTCAAGTCCTTTTGTGAGAAATTTTAGACCACCTCTTCCGAGGGCCAGTTCGTGGGCCCAATTTATTTTCTCATTAATATTATCACAATGCGTTTGAACTCTCAAATTGAATTGGCAGAGGACCAACTAAACGAGAACAAAAAGGAGTCTTAAGAGGTCAGATGTTCTTTGGTTTTAATGTGCCCAATTCCTCTCGTGCTTCTGGTTTGAAAATGAAGACACGCATATGCAAATCATCACACTGAGCAGGGATGGGTTCTAATTTTTTTTACTACTGGTTCTGTGGGCGTGGCTTATTTTGTGGGTGTGGCTTGGAGGTCATGTGACTAGGTGGGCGTGGGTAGCTGGTCAGAGTCATTTCTGGAAGGTCCTCGCACTTACGACCCGACTCATTTATTTTTATTTTATTTTATTTTATTTCCAATTTATATACCGCCCTTCTCCCTGAGGACTCAGGGTGGTGTACAGCCAAAATTAAGAACATGAAATACAAATATTAAAAAAAAAAAAATTAAAATATATATAAATTTGGCCCAAAAATTAAAAATCACAAACCAATTTAAAACTTTTAAAAATTTCTTCTTAAGCCAGCTCGGCTTGCTGGAAAAAGTGGGTTTTAAGGGCACGGCGGAAGGCACCGAGGTCTTGGATTCTCCTTATCTCTGGGGGCAACTGATTCCAGAGGGTAGGTGCCCCTACAGAGAAGGCCCTCCCCCTGGGGGTCACCAGCCTACATTGTTTGGCTGATGGCACCCTGAGGAGGCCCTCTCTGTGGGAGCGCATGGGTCGATGGGAGGTCATCGGTAGTTTGTTTGCTTTTAACACTGATCAGCTGTAGGGCGGCCCTTTGAAGCCCCTCGGCAAGAGTTTAAACAGTTTTATTCCCTCTAGTCATCAGCTGGGACTCAGGAGGCAGCAATAGATTGGGGGTGGGACCAAATAAAAGGGAAGAATAATGTGGCGGGGAGGGCGGTGGGGAGAACTGGTTCGGTGACATCATATTGTCACCGCTACCGGCTCAGCTGAACCGTACCGAACCGGGAGGAGCCCACCACTGACACCGAGGAGCACCAATGGGAATGGTCTGGAGCAGAGGTGGGGTTTCAGCAGGTTCTGGAGAACCGGTAGCGGAAATTTTCAGTAGTTCGGAGAACTGGTAGTAAAAATCCTGACTGTCCCCGCTCCCATCTATTCTCTGCCTCCTGAGTCCCAGCTGATTGGGAGGAAATGGGGATTTTGCAGTAACCTTCTCCTGGAGTGGGGTGGGAATGGAGATTTTACAGTATTCTTCCCCTGCCACGCCCATCAAGCCACACCCACAGAACTGGTAGTAAAAAATTTTGAAACCCTCCACTGTTCTGGAGCCACAGAGCACAGAGGCAGATAGAACAGAAATGCATGCTGTTGTCTATCATGAGAACCTTCATTGCCTCAGGAGAAGGATTAGCTCCTGAGATACAGGTAGTCTTCAACTTACAACAAGTTCCACTTAGTGACGGTTCAGCAGCACTGAAAAAAGTGACCGACGACTGTTTTTAACAACCATTGCAGCATCCCCATGGCCATGTGATCAGGATTCAGATGCTTGGCAACTGGCATGTACCTATGACGGTTGCAGTGTCCCGGGGTCGACCTTCTGACCAGCTGTTGTGGCCCGTCAGCGGCCTGTGCAGCTAGTAGCTGATTCCGACAGAGAGGAGGCTGGTGTGGTGCTGCACCAGCAGCCTGTGCAGCTGGCGCTCGAGTCAGACAATGAGGAGGCTGGAGAAGATGTGGTGGCAGAGGCGGGGATTCAGCCAGCGCCTTCAGAACCTCCAGAAGCTCCCATAAGTGAAGAGGAAGAAGAGGAGGAGCCTCTTCTCAATGCACGGGCGCACAGAGCTGCCAAAAGGCAGGAGTGGCTCCTCAGGAGGAGGTCTCCTCGAGAGCAAGGCTTGCGGCTAATTGGCCACTCCCCTAAACTATTTAAGGAAGGACGACGACTGATGCAGTTTGCAGGAAACAACTTCGTTCATATTCCTTCGTGTCTTGATTCCAGAAACGTTTGATTCGGCTCTTGTTTTTCTCTTGTCAGTTTTCCTGCAAATTGCTTCTGGGCATTCTGCCAACCACAGTAAGATTATGGTTATCTGAAATATTGTGCCTCAGAATTGAGTTATTATTCTTTGGATTCTTGTCGGCTGTTAATGAAGTTAAATTAACAGCCCTTGTTCAGAAAAGACTGATTTAAACTGTACTTGTGTTTGAACAACTACTAAGAAAGCTCATTAGTAGTCCTTAATTAGTAAACTAAGGTTTACTAATTATGTGTCCTGCGTTCTTTGGGGTCTGTAGCTGGGGCAGAACACCAGCCAAATCAGTGGGGAAGCCAGATTCACTTACCAACCAAGTTACCAACTTAACAACGGCAGTGATTCACTAACCATTGTGGCAAGAAGGGTCTTAAAATGGGGGCAAACCTCACTTCACAACTGTCTTGCTTAGCAACAAAAATGTTGTGGTCCATTGTGGACCACAACATGATCCACAATGGACCACAACAAGTCGAGTTCTACCTGTATTGCAGTTCCACCTCTGTACTACAGAAGTGTGTTACAATTATGTTTCACATAATTTTACCACCCGTTCACTGCGCACTGAAAATGTGAAGCGGCCTATTGTGGAAACACATTAAACTTCTAAAGTTTCACTCCTTTCCTCTCTCCCCAAACATTTTATTTTTTGTGGGTGATGGATACGCTAAAATTAAAGTTCAAATTGTAACATAATGAGCCTGGTGGTGCAGCAGACTAATAGCCTGTTATTAACATTCAGTTGTGGGGGCAATAAGCTGACTTTGTATAAATATACAAAAGTATGAAGGCTATTGCTTAACACATTGTAAGCTGCCCTGAGTCTCCGGAGAAGGGTGGCATATAAATCAAATTAAACAAAATTAATAAACAATTTGCTGCTTTTATATTATCGTTTCAAATCGTTAACCATTTTACCTGGCTGGTCTCTGGTTGCATTTAATAACATTATTTTTTTTATCCCTCCAACACCCGAAGCGATAAAAGAGGGAGTAAAGAAGAAGATTATTATTTGAGACCTGAAGTTTAGCAAGTTCTATTCTACTTATTCATCATTTCACACTATTAATATTTTACGGATTATATTTATCTTTTAATGGTGGCCTAGTGGCCCTAGGTAGATGCTGTATTTTCCATCACTAGGGAGGATGCACTCCTTCCAATCTCTTTAGTTTTGTGCCATTTCATGCTAGGCTGTTGAAAAGTACCGCACTACACCGGCTGTCCTAGCTCAACAAAAGACTTGTTCCATTTTTAATCGGTGGTCTTCAGTTGTTATACCAGTTTTTTGTTTTTTTAAAAAATTTGATTTATATGCCGCCCTTCTCCGAAGACTCAGGGTGGCTTACAATGTGCTCAGCAATAGCCTTCATCCTTTTGTATATTTATACAAAGTCAGCTTATTGCCCCCACAACTGGGTCCTCAATTTACCTACCTTAGAAAGGATGGAAGGCTGAGTCAACCTTGAGCCTTGGCGAGATTCGAACCCTGCAGTAATTGCAGGCAGCTGGTCTCAATAACCAGCTTTAATAACAGGGTGCCTTAAACCCCTGTACTACCAAGGCTCTTGAATCCCATCACTGCCCGGATCATCACAATTCCCATGGAAACCGGGATGTTCCTGAAGCCAGTGATCAGTGCAAAGAGACCCCTCAACAAACGGCATGGCAGCCCTGGGCCCTATTCAGTGATGGGATTCAAATAATTCAACAACCGGTTCTCTGCCCTAATGACCAGCTGGGTAGGCTCAGTGGTCATGTGACCGTATGGGCATGGCCAACTCAACATCACTCACGTGATGCGCTTCACCTTAGCTGTTACAATGTAATAAGGGTTAAGCCCAGAGGCAGTTTCTGTAAGCAGGGCAATAAAGCTTAGGCTAGAAACACCACCAGAATGTTTCCTTCCTGCCTTCCTTACAGGATTAGCCTTGCAAAGTGGAAAAAAAACAAAATAAGATTTCTTCCAACAACCGGTTCTCGGAACTGCTTAGAAAGTTAACAACCGGTTCACCCGAATAGGTGCGAACTGGCTGAATCCCATCGCTGGCCCTATTCTTCCGAAGCATGCTGGTTTTGTTTCGGTTGCAGTCTCTTTCAAACGGGTAGAAAAGACACACACTTGTTTTGGGAACAGCCTGTTAGACAATGACTCAATCAGTTCAGCTTGTGTCCCAAGCCCCTAATTAAAGTTTTTATCCTTGGCCTCCACAGCAGATGTTCTGAAAGGTCTAACCCCCCCCTCCTTCTTCTTCTTTTTTTTAACGTTAAAGATTGTGGACGTCCTAGTACTTCATAATAACGGTTGCTATTTTGAAACCATTGTGGTATTGCCAAGAATAGCTGACAATCAGCGGGCAGAACGGGACCAGCTTAAGCAAAGCTTCTCTGCTTTGAAGCAGGCTGGCAATAATTGGAATAAAGCAAACTTTTTTTTCCCTTCTTTTTTCAAAAATGTTTGATGAAAACGTTGTGAGTTAGGGTGGGCTCAAAAACAGAACTGGCTCAGCTTTCGGAGACCTCATGTCCTTCAATTGGCTTAATTTCTCTTATTTCTAAACCTGAGGTCACCTCCATTTACTGGAAAGGATTCTAAATGTCTAAAACCCAACTTAGAAGACTGAATCCAGAAAATACTCTCTTTGGGTTGGGGGTGGAGTGGGGGCAGAAAGAGGCTACTAAAGGACTTTGCACACTCTACAATAGTGGCCAAAATTGTGGAAGCCTTTTGGGAACAGTGTATTTTTGAGGATTGATGGCTAATAACACCACTTTTTTTTTTTTTTTTTGGAGTTTCAAGATAATCCTATTCCACTGCTGGAGTGGCCTGGGAATAGCCCAGACCTTAACCCCATTGAAAATCTAGGGAGCCGACGAAAGAAACTTGTTAGTCAGAAGTGTCCCAGCAATAAAACCCAGTGAATAGAAGCCATCATTCAATCTTGGTTTCACATCAGAACAGCTGCAGAACTAAAAGACTTGGTTCACTCCATGGGAAGACGTTGTAAGGCCGTAATTCATGCTAAAGGTTACCCAAAGGTTACCCAATGAAGTATTAACTGACATGGTGATTTTTTTTAATATCTCGGAGAGAGAATGGAAGGAGGAGTAGAGGGATAGATAGGAGGAGAGAAGAGAGGAAGGAGAGAGAGGAACTGAAGAAAGGAAAAAGGAGAGGAAGAAAGGGAGGGAAAATAAGAGTAGGAGAGAAAGTAAGAAGGGAGGTGTGGGGGAAAGGAAGGGGAAGGAGAGAAGGGGAAGGAGAGGAGGAAAGAAGAAAGTAGAAGAGGATAGAAGGGAGGGAAGGGAAAGAGTGGAGAAGGAGAAGAAGGATTGTTGTAAAATAAGGGAGATGAAATGGTAGAAGAGCAATCCTGAAGATACTTAAATTGTTCACTCCATGGGAAGACGTTGTAAGGCCGTCATTCATGCTAAAGGTTACCCAACTAAGGATTAACTGACACGGGGATCATTTTTGTATATCTCGTTTTTTCTATGTGTTTCACTTTTCTTCTTTATACTGTAACTGTATTTCTTGATTAAATTATCTTTCCATTGTTTCCATAATTTTGGCCACTACTGTAGGCTGAAGGTGATCAGGAAATACCTGTGAAACCAAACCTATTGGGAAAACAAAAAGACAACGCATAGAACAGCCCAATGCACATATCCAGATGTTTCCTTAGGATGGGCTCCAACAAGTGCCCAAAAGCTTGGGAAAATAACCCTTTGGTCCTGGTGACCGAGTCAGATTGGGATCCTGCAACATTATCCTGGAACACATATATTTACTTTCATTCGCAATATTATAGAATTTATTCTTCGATCATGAGTTGGCAATTGCTGTTAAGCTCTTGTTTTCACCATTTTTAGATACCAAGACATTCCTCAAAAGGCTACAGACAGACAGAGCCTCTGCGCATCTTTGAATCTTTATCACTGATCTCACGCAAAAGTGGCTTCAGAAGCTTTGGTCACCACGATGTAAAAAAAGATGTGGACACTCTAGAAAGAGTGCAGAGAAGAGCAACCAAGATGATTAGGGTACTGGAGGCTAAAACATATAGAGAAGGTTGCAGGAACTGGGTATGTCTAGTTTGATGAAAAGAAGGACCAGGGAAGACATGTTAGCAATCTTCCAATATCTCAGGGGCTGCCACAAAGAAGAGGGAGTCATTCTCCAAAGCACCTGAAGGCAGGAGAAGAATTAATGGGTGGAAACTAATCAAGGAGAGAAGCAACTTAGAACTAAGGAGAAATTTCCTGACCGTTAGAACAATTAATCAGTGGAACAACTTGCCTCCAGAAGTTGTAAATGCTCCAACACTGGAGATTTTAAGAAGATGTTGGATAACCATTTGTCTGAAGTGGTGTAGGGTTTCCTGCCTAAACTGGGGGTTGGACTAGAAGACCTCCAAGGTACCTTCCAACTCTGTTATTCTAAGCTGAAAGATTCTGTGAAGAACTTGTACATCTGAAGGCTGAAGCACAACTTTCAAAATATTAGGAAATTAAGTAAAAAGTGAACCGGCGAAATATTGAAAATGCAAGTCATACTTCTTCCCCTCAAAGCCCATACATTATGAGAATTGAAGCCCAATTCTCACCAGACAACTTTTGGGTGTCTCCATAACTTCACAATGCTATGAGGGCATGGAAGAACTCACGCATTTCCGAAAATGAATAGAATGGGTTTGTTTTCCTTCATTCTGGCCAATTTGACCTTCCATGGAGTCACATGGAATGAATTTCAAATCTCCTTTCAGCCCGTTCTGTGACAAAATTATTTGACAGCCCTATTCAAGGGATTTTGAGAAAGTTTAATCATCCTGATAATGACTGAAAAGTTAAGATTTTTTTCTTTCTTTAGAAGATCACTCTATAATCATCGAAAATGTATTCTCCAGTTCAGGCCTGGAGATTTAACAGGGGCTGGTGTGAGAAATTGCACAAAAACAGTTGGTTTTATTTAGACTTTGTGGCACAGATGCCTAATTGGAGCTGGTATGTATTAACATAAGCTGTTTTGTCAGTCCAAGAACTGAGCTAATCATAATATTAGATCTGGTGTGCTGAAGAAAATATCATGTCCTTCTA
Organism: Pantherophis vulpinus; assembly: GCA_037215915.1. Taxonomy (NCBI): domain Eukaryota; kingdom Metazoa; phylum Chordata; class Lepidosauria; order Squamata; family Colubridae; genus Pantherophis; species Pantherophis vulpinus. The sequence continues at coordinate 30,122,494 of JAXLNS010000010.1, forward strand.
TGACTGCATCTGTAGTTCACCTTGGTTGTAAACCGCTTGCAAAAGATAGATTTGATGTATGATTGCTTTAGTGTGGCAGTTTTGGGTTCAGAAAATCATAGTTAATCTCTGGCAGTTCCAGTTAAAAGAATTAGGTAGGAACAGAGGTGAAATTCAGCAGGTTCTGGAGAACTGGTAGCGGAAATTTTGAATAGTTCGGAGAACCGGCAAATACCACCTCTGGCTGGCTCCAGAGTGGGATGGGAATGGAGATTTTGCAATATCCTTCCCCCAGGAGTGGGGAGGGAATGGGGATTTTTTTTAAAAAAATTGATTTATATGCCGCCCTTCTCCAGAGACTCAGGGCGGCTTACAATGCGTTAAGCAATAGCCTTCATACTTTTGTATATTTATACAAAGTCACCTTTTTGCCCCCATAATCTGGGTCCTCATTTTACCTACCTTAGAAAGGATGGAAGGCTGAGTCAACCTTGAGCCTGGTGAGATTTGAACTTGCAGTAATTGCAGGCAGCAGATGTAAGTGGATGTTAATAACAGTGCTTTAGTCTGCTGAGCCACCAGAGCTCTTTTGCAGTATCTTTTGCAGTATCCTTCCCTTGGAGTGGGGAGGGAATGGGGATTTTGCAATATCCTTCCCCTGGAGTGGGGTGGGAATAGAGGTTTTGCAGTATCGTTCCCCTGTCACACCCACCAAGCCACACCCACCAAGCCACACCATGCCCACCAAGCCATGCCTACAGAACCAGTAGTAAAAAAATTGGATTTCACCACTGGATAGGAATGATCCTTTTGCTCTAATATTTTGGAGAATCGCTTCCATCTAGATCAGTGGGAGATCAGGATTGCTCAACTATTCTGGACCATGGTTATACTGGGTGTTTGAAGGGATAGCAGGGACTAGTAAGGAGTGGACAGGGCCAGGATGAAAGTTAAATTTTATTTCATTGGATTTGAATCAAAGTTAAAATCACATCAAATACGGGTTATATGAATATTCCCCATCTTTCTATTTAAGCATTCATCCTTCCCCATATTTCATATTTAATTTGGGAGTCATTTTTGAAGTACCTTTCAAAATTTGCAGATTTGCAAGATGACCTCAGCATTTTGAGACACTCCAGACAAGAAGCACGACCAAGAGTACTAGCTTGTGGCTCTTCCTCCTTCCTTCCAAGGTCATCCCCACATACTATTACCAACCATGTGTTTAGGGCTAGCTTTAGAAGGGTCCAGGGGCAATGATGGCTCAGCAGGTAAAGGTGCTGAGCCTGTCAACTGAAAAACTGACAGCCCAGGTTTAAGACCCGAATGCCACATGATGAGGTGAGCTCCCATTACTTGCCCCAGCTCCTGCCCACCTAGCAGTTCGAAAGCATGCAAATGCGAGTAGATAAATAGGTACCACTGTGGTGGGAAGGTAATAGCATTCTGCGCTTCTCATCATATAGTCTCGCAATGCTCTGACGAATGCCCTAATTAACTCATGAGTCTCAAGCCAAGTTTCAAAAGAAATCCAGTTATTTATTAGGAGCAACATGTCGGCAGCTTCCCAAGTGTAGTCAATTCTGCTGCGCGTAATTTACAGCTCAACTATGACCCTGTTTCCCCCCTCCTCTCAGTCTGTGTTATAAATCACATTCTCCAACCGAGGCACTTTCATGGGCTGTAGAAACCACACCTCACAAACTGGCTCTGGTAATCTGAGATCCAACCTTGGAGGAAGGTATGCGTGGAATGTGCTGCTGAACTGCTCCGACAGATCTTCCCCCTTTCTGCCCATGACAACTAGAGAGCAGACCAGAAATTCTTTGCGAGTTGACATAGTCATGCCAGCCACATGACCACAGAAATGTTGTTGGACAATGCTGGCTCCCTCGGCTATGAAATGGAAATGAGCACCACTCTCTAGAGCCAGTCCTTGACAGGACAAGGGAAATCTTTACCTTTACGTTTTAGAAGGGCATGTTTAACCCCAGGACTTCAAATTGTTGCTGTTCAGTTGCTAAGTCGAACTGATTCTAAGTTGTGTCCGACATTTTGTGACCTCATGGACTAGCATATCAGGCCCCCCTGCCTTCCACTGTCTCCTGGAGTTTGGCCAAATTGTACCTGCCTGCTTTTGATGGGTCACTTCAGCTGGTTTCTCCCTCTGGGAACTGAAGTTTCCTGAAAAAAATGGATGTGTCCAATTTCTCAATCCCATTCCTGGCTGGCCCCGCTTACCTCGCCCCTCCCTTCCCAGGAGTCTCCACACAACCCGTGTTGGATGCAGGTAAGTGCAGGGCTCGTGTGGAGGCTTGGAGAGGGTGAAAAATGGGCCTACCAGAAGTTCAGGAAGGCCGGAAACGGGCCCATTTCCGGCCTCCTGAGGGCCTCCGGAGCCTGAGGAGGCCATTTTCGCCCTCCCAGAGGCTCAAGAAAAGCCTCTGGAGCCCAGGGAGGGCAAAAACGCCTCCTCCCACCGTGTGCAGGAGGCCGACTAGGCCACGCCTACCATGGCCACGCCCACCCAGCAACTGGTCAGAGAACCCCTTGCTAAAAATTTTGAAGCCCATCTGTGGTTTCATCCCCTTTTTTTACGTATATATATTTTTTTCCACAGTTAGTCTTCCATTGAGTTCCGGGAAATGTTATTAAAGCACCAAGGCCATAAAGCACATCTGTCCCAAATTTAGGGCTAATCTGAATTGTTTTAACATTTATTAATAGTTATGTGTTTATTCTGCATGTTTTCTGCTTCATGCTGGGAACCATCTGAAATATGAAGGAGGAAAATGGTCTGTAACGTAATCAACATCCTAGCAGATGAATAATTATCAAAGCTAGTTGGGATTTAACGGCATTTTAATGTATCACTCTTTGCCTCCTAAAAGAATCTGAATAATTATCCTTCCTCCAGAAAGGGAGGATATTATAACGTTTCTGTCAGGAGATTTAAATTTCTCATCTTCCCTTTTCAGCCTAAGCAGAAAATAGCCATGTTAATCGTAGTTAGAATATCATTAAGACTTTTTATTTGTTTTGCTTCGGAGTGATTAAAATGGTGTCCACCCAACTCAACATGCAACATTTGAGCTGTTTTTGTGTTGCGCTGAAAACACCATTGCTACGCTCACACAGCATGCCATGTTCCCCCAGCCCCCTCCCCAAATAAACTATATTCCAGATTAATGATGGTTAATCGATATTCCTGCCAGATGTTCCCTGAGTTCTCGCAATATGTCGACTCATGAATCATCAACCACCTGAATTGATGTTCATTTTTTATTTTTTTGCATTTTGCATTTTGGGCCAACCTTGCCTCCTTCTTATTGTTCATCATTTAGAGAAGAAAGCAAAGCCAGAATTTAGACCTTGTAACATACTGCAGTGAGCCGTGCCTTACTTAACCATTGTTTATTACCAGCTGCCCTGGATTAAGTTTGCACAATGCACATTGCATGATAAATGTAGGTGGTTTTCCTTCATCCCGCTAATTACAGCAAAAAAGCATAGCCTTTAAATACGGTATATGATCTTTTAAATGAGTGCAATTGAGTGAATATAAGCTTCCGAATCTGCTCATGTATATCCATACTGGCTGATAGGTCCTTTACTCATGTGGTCCTGGAATTCAAAAGGTATTTATTTATTTATTTATTTATTTATTTATTTATTTATTTATTTATTTATTTATTTATTTATTATTTATTTATTTATTTACTTACTTACTTACTTACTTACTTACTTACTTACTTACTTATTTACTTACTTACTTATTTACTTGCTTGCTTGCTTATTTATTTATTTATTTACATATTTATTTACTTACTTATTTATTTATTTATTTACTTATTTACTTACTTATTTGTTTACTTATTTATTTACTTACGTATTTATTTATTTACTTATTTATTTATTTACTTATTTATTTACTTATTTATTTATTTAATATGAGCCGAGGTGGCACAGTGGTTAGGGTGCAGTACTGCAGCTACTTCAGCTGACTGCTAGTTCAGCAGATCAGCGGATCAAATCTCACCGGCTCAAGGTTGACTCAGCCTTCCATCCTTCCGAGGTGGGTCAAATGAGGACCCAGATTGTTTGGAGGCAATATGCTATTTAGTATACTGTCGATGGTTGTAAGCTGCCCAGAGTCCTCGGAGAGTGGGCGGCATAGAAATATGAATAATAACAATAACGATAACAATAATAATAATTTACTTATTTATTTATTTATTTACTTATTCATTTACATTCATTCATTCATTCATTTGTTTGTTTGTTTATTAGCTTTATATTGCCGCCTATTTGCACATGGCGACTCAAGGTGGCTCACAAGAATATAAAAACATCATATGAAAACAATAAAGAGTCGACTCAAGAGTAAAGCCACAGGTGGACAGTGAATGGCCCCTCCCCAGAGGGAATAAAAGAGGAGCAAAAGGGGAGTGGAGCTTTCAGGAGACAATTAGTTTGCTTAATTGGTTCGGGACTCTCCAAGACTCCTTGCCAGGCTTTGAAGATATCAGCCTGGCAGCTCTCCAAGCCAGATAAGGTCTGTGACTGTCAATTCTCCCTTGAAAGACTTTGCTGGATGTGAACGAGAGGAATTCACAGTAACTTAATAAAAAGGGGTTTTTATCGGGATAAGGAGTCTGCTTCATGCTCTTGGGAAGCCTAGGTGAGAACAGTGCCATCGATTAGGTGCCATCAAGTTGTTCTTGATTCTTCATGACCTCATAGATCTGCCCCCCAAAATGCTCCTTCAGGTCTTCCAGTGATGAACCCATCACTGCTTTCATCCAAGTCTTCCTGTTCTACTTCTGTTCGATTCTGCAGTATCCCCAATGTAGCATTAGCAAAAGAAAGCATCTTTGATTGTATCCAGAGTATTTTTTCTATATGTGTGTACCAGGGATGAAATCCAACAGGTTCAAACAGGTTCTGGAGAACCGGTAGCGGAAATTTTGAGTAGTTTGGAGAACTGGCAAATACCACCTCTGGCTGGCCACAGAGTTGGGTGGGAATGAAGATTTTGCCATATCTTTCCTCCAGGAGTGGAGAGGAAATGGGGATTTTGCAGTATCCTTCCCCTGGAGTTGGGTGGGAATGGGAATTTTGCAGTATCCTTCCCCTGGAGTGGGGTGGGAATGGGGATTTTGCAATATCCTTCCCCTGGAGTGGGGTGGGAATGGGGATTTTGCAGTATCCTTCCCCTGGCGTGGGGTGGGAATGGGGATTTTGCAGTATCCTTCCCCTGGAGTGGGGTGGGAATGGGGATTTTGCAGTATCCTTCCCCTGGAGTGGGGTGGGAATGGGGATTTTGCAGTATCCTTCCCCTGCCACGCCTATCAAGCCACGCCCATAGAACTGATAGGGAAAAATTTTGGATTTCACCCCTGGTGTGTACTTAGGCCAATGTGCAGGAACACAACACACTGCAGGTGCTTGTCAGGCTTTTGTTTTGTGTTCTGTGCTTGAGTAAACACCACACAGAAGAGACCTAAATGCTACAATCTGAGACTTGTTTGACGTTTGTTGCAACATTGTGTTAGCGCAGTCACCCAACCGATTTGCTTTCCGTTGTATTGGATTTTAACCTGCCGTTTTAAGCAGGTTAAACATATGCAGTCCCAGCAAAAGGTTTATCACACACATTACATGCTAGGCTGGTTCTTTGTTCGGGAATGATGAAACAAATCAGCATTATTTCCTTTCTAAGATTCTAATGCTCTTGAGATCACTTCGCTGTCATGTCGGATTTTCTTCTCTGAAAGTAAGAGAAGATTGCAGGCAGATGAAATGAAGGAAGTGGGGAAATTCTTTACCGGTATGTGGAAGAACTAGTTTGGTCTAGCGGTTAAGGCACCAGGTTAGAAACAAGGAAGCTGTGAGTTCTAGTCCCCACTTACAGTCAGCCTGAAAGCTGGTTGGATGTTGTGATCTATTGGCAGCTGGCCCCTTCGGCAGCCAAATCAGAGGAGGAGAAGGCGTGGGAGTCAGGACCAGCATCAAGGCAACTTGACAGCTGCGAGGGGGAAGAAGGAATGGAGCTGGCAATGAGAGAGAGACAGAGGCGGAGCCTGGGCCGTCCGTCAGCCCTCAGATGGAGAGTCAACAGCTCCCAGATCTGGAGGTGGCTGATGAGGAAGAGGAGGAACAGCTGGGTCCAGTGCCTGACATGTGGATGCGCAGAATGCAGAGGAGAGGAGAGCAGTGGAAATTTATGGGCCGGTCCTTGGGATGGAAGAGCCACCTCTGCTAGCAAAGGCCCACCCTAGCTCTGGGGATAAAGGGCAGGGGGCAGAGATGAATAGGTGTGTTGCCATGTTTGGGAGCTGGGTCAAAACACTGGGGGAGACTTGGGCCAGTCACTCTCTCTAGGTCCAACCTACCTCACAGGGTTGCTTTTGTGGGGAAAATAGGAGAAGGAAGGTGTATTAGGTATGTTCTCTGCCTTGGGTTATTTATAAAAGTAAGAAAGGACGGATATAAATAAAGAAAAACAAAGGATAGGCCTTGATTTATTATTCCTCTTCTTAGTGTGTTCCGATATATCAGTCTGAGATCTCCGTCCAGTAGCCTGACTTCAGTTCCCAACTTTCCGTAGGGCCATTAATTTTGTTAGGCAGAATTCAAGAGGAATGAGGTAAAGAGCAGGTTGAACTGTGGCAATGTTCCTCAACCTTAATCACTTGAAGAAATGTGGACTTCAACTTCCAGAATTATTCCCCATCCAGCAAAGCCATCTGTGGAATTCCGGGAGTTGAAGTCCACACCTTTTCGAGTGGTTAAGGTTGAAAAAACACTGAACTATGGAATAATAAAGAAGAGAATTGGATAACAATGCTGCATCTTAGGAAAAGCTACCCTGTTTCTCGCCTGGACTACTGCAATGCTCTCTACATGGGGCTCCCCTTGAGGAGCACCCGGAGGCTCCAGCTGGTCCAGAATGCGGCTGCGCGGGTGGTTATGGGAGCGGCATGGCGCTCCCATGTGACCCCCTTTCTGTGCGAGCTGCACTGGCTCCCGGTGGTCTTCCGGGTGCGCTTCAAGGTTTTGGTTACCACCTTTAGAGCGCTCCATGGCATTGGACCGGGGTATTTACGAGACCGCCTTCTGCTACCAATAGCCTCTCACCGACCAGTACGCTCCCATAGAGAGGGGCTTCTCAGGCTGCCATCAGCCAAATAGTGTCGACTGGTGGCCCCTAGGGGGAGAGCCTTCTCTGTGGGGGCACCTACTATCTGGAACGAGCTCCCCCCGGAGATACGGAGGATCCCGGATCTGCGCACGTTTCGTCGTGCTCTCAAAACATTTTTTATTTCAGCAGGCTGGCCTGGCCTAACTCTCCCTTTTAAATTTTTAAATCGTTTTAATCTGTTTTATAAATTGGGTGTTTTAAATTTGTTTTCGGCCAAAATATTTAATAATTTTAATGGACTTTTAATGTTTGTATTATCTGTATTTTATCTTGGCTGTTCACTGCCCTGAGTCCTCCGGGAGTAGGGTGATATAGAAATTTGATAGATAATAAATAAATAAATAATAAATAAATAAATAAATAAATAAATAAATAAATAAATAAATAAATAAATAAATAAATAAATAAATAAATAAATAAATAAATAAATAAATAAATAAATAATTTCTCCAGATATAAAACCCAACTGGAAAATAAGCCCTAGCATGTTTTTTCAGGATGCTCGTAATATAAGCCCTACCCCCAAAATAAGGCCCAGTTAAGACTGTCAGCCAGATGGGTGCATTTAATGCCATATTTCCCCCAAAAATAAGACCTAACCAGAAAATAAGCCCTAATGCGTATTTTGGAGCAAAAATTAATATAAGACCCAGTCGGGCCCTCAAAACCTTTTTATTTCATCAAGTCGGGCTGGCCTAATCTCTCCAATTGTGTATTTTAATTTGGATTTTTAATGGGGGATTTTAACTGTCGGGCCAACATGTTTAATTTATTTTTAAATTGTTTTTAAATTTTGTATTTGATGTTTTTTACTTCTGGCTGTTCACCGCCCTGAGGCCTTCGGGAGAAGGGCGGTATATAAATTCAAATATTAAATTTGAAGAGCCTTGGTAGTACAGTGGTCTAAGGCACCCTGTTATTAAGCTGGTTATTAAGACCAGATGCCTGCAATTACTGCAGGTTCGAATCTCGCCAAGGCCCAAGGTTGACTCAGCCTTCCATCCTTTCTAAGGTAGGTAAATTGAGGACCCAGTTGTGGGGGCAATAAGCTGACTTTGTATAAATATACAAAAGAATGAAGGCTATTGCTTAGCGCATTGTAAGCCGCTCTGAGTCTCCGGAGAAGGGCGGTATATAAATTCAAATATTAAATTAAATTATCTTCAGGGAAACACGGTAAGCATCATGAAGCTAGCAGAGAAGGATGGTTTTGGCTTCTTCCCATTTCTCATTCAGCCTGTCCGTTTCAATGTCTCATTTCTTTGTAGATGTGTTCTTTTTAAAGAACCTTTAAAAAAAAAGATGGTGCTAAAATATGAATGTGTGCTTGTTTATTTGCCTTTCTCCAAAATGTGAGTTTGCCTGGCAACAGCGGTGTGCATTTTTTCTGCCCACTAAGTTCACAGATATATGGATTTCTGTGCAGAGTTTTTCTCCAGTGTATTTTTTTAAATTAGCATTACTGATGAAATGCATTGCAACATTCGGAGAAATATGAATTTCAGTAACTGGTAGAGATGATTCAAAAATATTCAAGGGAGAAAGTTTGCTTGCTAATGTGAATGAAGTAGTTTTCTCTCCTTTGCTAGAGGGAAATAGGGCACTGACTAGAAACTTGGCATTCCAGAATAAAAAAAACTTCTCACTAATGCGAAGGTCATCCTTTCTTTCTTTTTTTTTTTCCAGCCTGAAGAATCAGTAGACAATCATGCAAGAACGAAGTTCAACCTCTAATACTTCTTCAAAAACCAGCCCTTACACAGGGAAAGATGCTTTCTTGGACAATGAGCACTTCCTATGTGACATCATACATGTTTAGCTAATCTTTGCTTTGAGCAACGAACGGATTTTACTTTTTATTTTTATTTTGTGGTGAGTAAGAAGATTCAGGAGGATTTTTTTATACCCTTTAGAGACAGAGTCTATATATATTCGACATAAAATCGAGAGTACGTTTTAAATTGTAAGATATATATATCATCCATCTTCGGAGGCCAATGGAATAAAATATTTTTTTTCTTTTTTTTTTTCATATTTATTCTCAGATTTCTTCAGAGAGTTATAAGATCCTATGAAATTATCTATAATTGTGATGTAAGTAACAAGTCTTCAAAAAAAAAAAAAGAAAGAAAGAAATAAACTTGATATCTTCACCATACTCCTGAATGATTTTTTATCATCCAAATAGAGTGGGAGAGCAAGAAGAGTGAAAAACATTACTCCTGAGGAGTGAAAAACATTACTCCTGTGGGCTGCTGAGGGTTCGGGAGAACCTCTAGCTAAGATTCTGTGCAGTTTGGAGAAATCCCAAATCCCACTCCTGGCTGGCCCTGCCCACCCTGCCCCTCCCCTCCCAGGAGTCCCCACGCAGACCATTTTGGATGCAGGTAAGTGCAGGGCACACACAGAAGCTCAGGGAGGTGAAAAATGGGCCTACCAGAAGTTCAGGAAGGCCAGAAACGGGCCTTCAGAGGGCCTCTGGAGCTCAGGGAGGCTGTTTTCGCCCTCCCGGAGGCTCGAGAAAAGCCTCCAGAGCCTGGGGAGAGCAAAAACGCCCCCATCCACGCGCCGTGGTGCAGGAGGCCAACTAGACCACACCCAACATGGCCACGCCCACCCAGCAACTGGGCAGAGAACCCCTTGCTAAAATTTTTGAAGCCCACCCCTGCTCCTGAGGAATGTAGAATTAATTATTTCTTCCAATATTTGATTTCCAGTACAGTTACCCCAAAAAAACAAAAGGAAAACAAAATAGGACACGTTTCCAGCAGTTCAGTTACATTTCTCTTAAGAGTGAATCAAAGTAGTGAGTTACAATGGAGACAAAGTGAAAAGGAATTTCAGGAAAACTTTAAACTATTAAAAAAAAACATTAATAGAACAATTCTCTGGTTTCCAAAACCCAAAACTGAGCTTCTTGAGAAGCAATACTGAGTGTCCATTCTTGAATCGTTGGAAGAAGAACTTGGTTGATGGCGAAGAGAAAATATACCGCCCAGTTTTATCACAGGTTCTTTCTTTACATGAATGGAAACCTCGATGTTTGCCAGGTTTTGTGAGATGCAAAATTATATGGAGACATGCTAAAAAGAAGTCCAAAAGTGCAGCATCTGATAATAAACTTGACTTAAAAGCCAGTTGGAAGGCATAAAGTAATAGCCACATCATCAGCATCTAGCAAACTGGAAAAGTTGAGCTGTCAAGTGGGGAGGATGGAAATCTGATTTATGTAATATTTTGGTCATAGAGTGCCCACCCAGAGCTACACACGGATGGACGCACACACAAACTACAGTTGATCTTAGCCAAAAGGCTGAGAAATGATTTTTTTTTAATTTGATTTATATGCCGCCCTTCTCCGGAGACTCAGGGCGGCTTACAATGTGTTAAGCAATATATTATATTATTAATATAATAGTTGAATATGATGGTCATCCATATGCATAACTATATAACCCCTTTCTGAGTCCTTGGGTTTTATATTTTACTCTTAGGATGGATAGGAAGTCCTCCACTTATGACCACAATTGAGCCCAACATTTCTGTTGCTAAGCGAGACATGGGTTTTGCCCCATTTTACGACCCTTCCTGCCACGGTTGTTAAGTGAATCCAGCTTCCCCATTGACTTTGCTCGCAAAAGGGGATCGCATGACCCTGGGATATCAAAAACGTCGTAAACGTGAGCCAGTTGCCAAATGTCTGAATTTTGATGACGTGACAACGGTCGTAAGTGTGAAAAATGGTCATAAGTCACTTTTTCAGGGCCGTTTGTAACTTCAAATGGTCACTAAACAAACCATCGTAAGTCAAGGAGTTACCTGTCTTAGCACAGAGTTCCTGAATACACAAAGTAAACTACCAGTGGATGAATTCTTAACATTTGTTCCCTATCAGTGCTCTCAAAATGGCATCACCTTTAAAATCTTGAGATGACCACATATGCTGTAAGTTTATATGTTTCCATTAAATCAGGAATGTCAAACTCGATTTCATTGAGGGCCGCATCAGGATTGTGTTTGATCGGGGGGGGGGGAGGCTGGGGGGGCGTGGCCAGTGTGGGTGTGGCCAGCTCGATGTCACTTGTGTCGGGGACACCTGTGGTGGCCCAAGTGCTCTATCTGTTTCCGGCTGCGACAGCCTCCTGCAACCCGCTGACAGCGAAAACAGAGCTCGGGAGCCCCCTCCCAGGCTCCGTTTGCAGCTGTTTGTACTGGCAGAAGGCTGCAGGAGGCCGTCGAGGCCAAAAAAGGGACTCAGGAGCCCATTTTCACTGGCAGAGTACTCAGGCCGCCACAGGCACCCCCAACATGAGTAATGTCAAGATGGCCACGCCCACCATCCTGGCCACGCCCACCCCAGCCCCCCAAGGTTAAACAGAACCCTGATGCGGCCCTCAGTGAAATCGAGTTTGACATCCCTGCTCTAGCTGAAAATGGAAAGCTCCATTTTCTCTGGCAGAGGCATTGCGGGCCGGTCCTTCGCTGTTTCCAGGATGGCCCCACAGGCCAAATCTAAGCACCCTGTGGGCCTTGATTTTGACACGCCTGCATTAAATGGGGTAAAACTAAACAAAACGACGAGAACAAACCATCTCCCCTCTTCCTTCCCCCTCCCCCCTTCATTGTCTCCTCTGTTCAAGTGGCCTTGAGAATTTGTTTTGTCACTCTGCCAATCTCCCGCCCCTTCCCCTTCTTTTGACAGTAGATCAATTTAGGTTGAGGCTACTGTACATCTGATGAACAACCCCTTTGTCTCGTCATTCCCGCCCAGCTCTTTAGGAAAGAATATTGCCTCCATCCTCGGGGAGTTAGTTGGCTTTACTTTAATAAACGGAGCGAATCCTAGGTGTTGAATCTTTGACGGAGATCTTGGAAGGACTCTTAAGGAAGCAGCTGTCCAAAGCCAATTTTGTAAAGCAACGTGGCTCCTAAGCGCGAAGCAAAGCGGAACATTGAAAAAGATGCCAGATGTCATACCAGGTGTAGTGCCTCTTTGCCTTGACATTGTGCATTATGTTGTCTCTGTGATGTGAAATTCCTTCCAGAAGGAAACCAGCTCAGCCCCACGTGGGCCAACTAGACACAAAGACATAGAAATCTGGGCTCAAGACGGGTGTCCTTGATGGTGTCCTCATATCTCCTGTGTTTTTATGGGTGTCCATTTCACAAGAGCTTCAATTGTATCATCACGGCTGGCATCTTGGCGTTTTTCACCAAACTCTGTGTGTCAGTTTTGGAAGCCTTTTTTTTCTTTTAGTGTTGTGGTCCACCAGCAGCCTGTAGAGCTGCCAGTGGAGTCGGACAGTGAGGAGGCTGGGGAGGACAATGGGCCAGTCCTGGAGTCATGGGAAGGCCCAGACGAGGGCTCTGTGTTGGAGGCAGAGATGGAGCCAGGGCCATCTGGGAGCGATGTGCGGACTCCGGAGCCTCCAGAGGTGGACAGCAGAGAGGCAGAGGAACAGAAGGAGCCTGTTCCTAGTGCACGCATGCAAAGAGCTGCCAGAAGGCAAGAGCGGCTAAAGCAAAAAGGACAACTCGGGATTAAGGTCAGGAAATGATTGGCCCCTCCCATAAGGCTTAAAAGAGCAGCAAAGGCTCTTGGGCTCTTTGTAGGAAAGCAACATTGCTACATTTGTTTCTAGTCAGCGTCTCTTGTTTTTGAACTTCGTGGGGCTTTGCCAAGAAAAGCCTTTGGCAGGATGCCAAAGAAGACAAAGGTTGGTGATAAGGCCAAAGGACTTTTTCTGAAGGACTTGTTTTGGAATTAATTTGGACTAAGCTGGGAATGAAGTAATTCCCAGCTGTTATAATAAAATGGGGTTGTTTAAGACTAATTGTGTCTTTTATGCCTCAGAGAGCCTAGGTCACAACATTTAGCTTCCCGACTGCCACATATTTTAGCCTGGGAAATTGGGAGGGGGGGGGGTTGTTGGAGCAGTGGAAGAATAGCCATAACAACATTCCTTGCTCTGGGCGTCAAGGACATTTGCCTGCACCTGGATGGGAATGACTGGGGATTATCAATCCAGTTGAGCCTGATGGATGGATTGGACCATATGATGAACTTGTGGGTGTGGAGTGTCACTACGTTAAGTGTTTGCCAGCTGAGCTTCCATCCTAAGATTTATGGTAGCCTGACCAAGAACCTTATCACATCTCTGTAGTAACAGAGATAAGACTGGTCTTGTGAGACATTGGACTACTGCGCATGTCTACATTCTTTCTTTTCTAACTTCCTGATTTTCCTTTGTCCGTCTCTGAGATAACTGAGATAACTTGCGCAATAAACTCTTTCCTGCATTGAAGAGCTTGGCCTAGTTCCGTCATTTTTCCTATAACAGCTGGCCTGCAAAGGTGCACTCTAATCTTGCTGTCACTGTTATTGATGACTTATCTTTTATTTACCTTGGCTGATCTTGGGGAGGGGGTAGACAAGCAGAATGTGAAGCCTGGATGTTTCTGAATTGGAAGGCCGCAGAACATCCTAAAGCAGTGGTGAAATCTAAATTGTTTTACTACCGGTTCTGTGGGCGTGGCTTGGTGGGGGGGGGAGTAATGTGACTGGGTGGGCGTGGCCATTCTTTTTTTTTTTTACTTTTAAAACCATTTTTTTCTACAACCTCTTTGGCGAAGAGGTTGTAAAAAAATGTTTTCAAAAGGCTCTGACGATCCCAGCTGAGTTGCCTGATCGGCAGAGGCTTTTTTTTTATTTTTTTATTTGATTTATATGCCGCCCTTCTCCGGAGACTCAGGGCGGCTTACAGTGCATTAAGCAATAGCCTTCATCCTTTTGTATATTTATACAAAGTCAGCTTATTGCCCCCACAAACCGGGTCCTCAATTTACCCACCTTAGAAAGGATGGAAGGCTGAGTCAACCTTGAGCCTGGCGAGATTCGAACCTGCAGTAATTGCAGGCAGCTGGTGTTAAATTATAGTGCTTTTGTCTGCAGAGCTATCCGGGCTCTTTTTTCTTTTAAATGCCTCTGATGATCAGGCAACTCGGCTTGGATCGTCAGAGGCATTTAAAAGAAAACAAAAGCCTCTGCCGATCAGGCAACTCAGCTGGGATCTTTTGACGATCCCAGCTGAGCCGTGCGATCATCAGAGGCTTTTTTTTTTTTAAAAAAAGCATTTTTTCAGCCGAAGAGGTTGTAGAAAAAATGCTTTTAAAAGTTAAAAAAAAAGCCTCTGATGATTGTGTCTTCTTTTATTCACCTCTCCTGGCTTATGCTATACCAGGTGGTCAAAAAGTTACCTTAGTCCCTTTTCTTAAGGAAAATTTCTGAAGGAAGTGTGAGCTGCTAGAACATTTGAGAGGGGTCAGCCCAGCGAATTATTCTGCGATCACCCAAAAGGAGATCAGGCTGGATTTTTTCCCATTTATCATTGCATTACATGGAGTGTGCTTTTTAAAGGTCAGGAGCTGCTAATTAAGTGGATTCAGCAGGAAGCTGACAAAGACAAACGACTTAAAATAGTCACTAAAGAGAAATTAATCATCGGAGAGAGAAAACTTCACAAAGGAGCACAGTGTGGAATTATTTCCATTGACTATGATCACCTAGTTCTTTTTCCGCTAATGGCAATAAGAAGGGTTATTGTTTTAGTTCGGTGCCATCAAGCCAGGCACAACATTGGGTGTCTATTTAGTTACACACTCATGATTTTGGCTTATCTCCAGACTCCAGTAACAACTCACACCTCTTCAAGAACATTCCCACAATCTCAGGAGCCTGAGTGGCGTAGGAGGCTAATGCCTCCTACTAAGGCAGCACTTAACATCCAGCTGCCTGCAATTACTGCAAGTTCAAATATCGCCAGGTTCAACTTTGACTCAGCCTTCCATCCTTTCGAGGTAGGTAAAATGAGGACCCGGATTGTGGGGGGCAATAAGCTGACTTTGTATTAAAAAAAAAGAACACCGCTTAGGGGGGAGCCAAAAAGCCCTACTAAGCAGGTATATACAAAAGTATGAAGGCTATTGCTTAACGTGGCATATAAATCGAACCAATAAATAAATAAATAAATAAATAATAATATAATATAATATAATATAATATAATATAATATAATATAATATAATATAATATAATATAATATAATATAATATAATATAATATAATATAATATAATATAATATAATATAATATAATATAATATAATATAATATAATATATTATATTATATTATATTATATTATATTATATTATATTATATTATATTATATTATATTATATTATATTATATTATATTATATTATATTATATTATATTATATTATATTATATTATATTATATTATATTATATTATATTATATTATATTATATTATTATATTATAGTAATATTGTATATTAAAATATCCCTCTTCTGAGGAAGACGAGCGGTTCAAAAATGTGAAAATAAATAAATAAATAAACAAACAAATAAATAAATAAATAAATAAATAAATAAATAAATAAATAAATGTCAATCAACAGAGAAAGATGAACCCAGGGGGCAAGTTAACTAGCTGAACAGCATCTTGAGTGCAGACATCTGAGATGTTTTCACTGTCAGCCAGTGAGAAAATATTCCTGAAAGCGCTATGAGTGATGGACTCCGAAAGAAGATTAAAGAAATGTCCCCGCTAAGGGTCAGTTAAACAGCTGCGACCAAAGATTATGTCATCAGTCATCAGTGGTTTGAAGGAAAAGGGGAATTAAATAATGCAGCAGAAGATCAGCCTTGAGCAGACACAGCTTAAGCAGTGGAAAGAGGAGAAAACTCTTAAGACACCAATTGAACAAGTTCCAAAAGGGGAAAAGAATGGAAATAATTCAGAAGGCCAGCTGGAAACAGTAAAGGCATTAGCACCCATAACAATCAGAACGATAACACTGTATTTGGATGTCACTACTTGCCTCATGACATCATTATGAGCCGTGGTGGCGCAGTGGTCAGAATGCAGTACTGCAGGCTACTTCTGCTGACTGCCGACTGCCTGAAGTTTGGCAGTTCGATTCTCACCGGCTCATGCTTGACTCAGCCTTCCATTTTTCCAAGGTCGGTAAAATGAGGACCCAGATTTGTTGGGGGCAATTGCTCTGACTGAGGCTTCCCTAAAAAGCACGAAGCAGAGTCTGGGGTCCCGGCAAAACCCCTTTTATTTACACGACTGTGAATTCCTTTCATTCACAGTCAGCAAGGCCTGGCAAACAGTCTTTCAGAGGAATAGTTATCAACACAGACCTCATCTCGCTTGGAAAGCTGCCATGTCAATAGTTTTCAAATGCAGTACAAGGCAAAACTTGGCACAGAGTCTCCGGGCTTCATGGACAGATCTTCCCACTCTTGAAACGACCGAACGAACGAATTGTTTCCTGCAAAAGCCCCCTCCCCGTTCGCTCCTCTTTTGTTTCCTAGGAGAGGGGCCAATCACCTCCAAGGTGTGGCTTTACTACCAAGTCGACCCTGCTTTCTGAATTCTTCTTGTCTTCTGGCAGCCCTGCACAGGCGCACACTGGGAACAGGCTCCAGCTGTTCCTCTGCCTCACTGCTGTCCAGCTCCCTCTCTGCCTCTGATGCAGAGCCCTCGTCCAAGCTTTCCCCAGCCCCCAGGACTGGCCCATGCTCCTCCCCAACCTCCACACTGTCTGACTCTGCTGCCAGCTCTGCTGGCTGTTGGCGGGCTACAACAGCAATAGGCTGATTCTGTAAACCGCTTAGAGAGGTCTGTAAAGCACTGTGAAACGGTATATAAGTCTAAATGCTATTGCTATTGCTATAAGCATATAATTCTTGTCATTTCCATTATGGCCTCATGTTGCAAGCACCCCTGGTCCCATTGTAGACACCTATAAATGATTATGTGTCCAATTCATGCATGTTGAGGCAGAGACCTGATGTAGGAGATAACCAGGCTGAGCCGAAGCGAGGGGTTAAGTGTGTTATCAGTCAGAAGCCCCTTCACACCCTCAAGAGATCTAAGTCCAGCCCACTTTGAAATCCATTGATTAAAGGTAAAAGTAAAGGTAAAGGTTCCCCTCGCACATATGTGCTAGTCGTTCCTGACTCCAGGGGGCAGTGCTCATCTCCGTTTCAAAGCCGAAGAGCCAGCGCTGTCCGAAGACGTCTCCGTGGTCATGTGGCCGGCATGACTCAACGCCAAAGGGGCACGGAACGCTGTTCCCTTCCCACCAAAGGTGGTCCCTATTTTTCTACTTGCATTTTTTACCTGCTTTCGAACCGCTAGGTTGGCAGAAGCTGGGACAAGTAACGGGAGCTCACCCCGTTACGCGGCACTAGGGATTCGAACCGCTGAATTGCCAACCTTTCAATTGACAAGCTCAGCGTCTTAGCCACTGACCCACCACGTCCCTCTGATTCTTTGATTCTTATCTACCACCAATTTGCTTCGGCCATTAGTAATTCAGATTCTTGTAGAGAGCTTAATCTTGCAATAAATCTACATACTTATTTGAACTGCCTGAATCTCCTGATTTCTCCTGGCACCTGATGCTTGAAGAGACACAACACAGAACAGCTGTCTCAAATCCGGGCTACATAAATTTCTGTGGATAAGAAATCTGTATCAAGGATTATATGTCAACCCAATATTTTGGATTCAGCAAAATTTAGAGGCTAACGTTCGCATGACATCTTAAATTTGGTTAGGGTTAATCTCAACATTTTTCCGTATTTTAGTTATGCACACCTATTCTGGTTAGTAATGCAAATCAACATGCCAAGCTCAAATAGATTTTAGGTCATATGACTCAATATGCATATGAGCACATACTGCAATGAAAATGAAATTAGACTGTAATTTGGCTTTGGGAATAGGATTTGGTGAAAAGTTCCACAGACGTCTAAGGAGCAATAATCAGATTATATTTTAAATGGATATATTCAACACAGACCCCGCTATCATAAACTCAGCCTCAATTAAAGCTAATAAAGTCTTTTTAATTGGGTCATTAACCAGCAAATATGAAACAATGGCATTCCTTTTTAAAATATCATTTGTATTAAGTATTTTGATTACAATGGTATAAACGAATCCAAACTAAGGGAAAGAAACTAGAATAGGAAAAAGAAAGAAAGAATTTTCTCTTGGTTGATCATTTGTATTTCCTTTCTAATTTCTAAAACTTCTTTTTATATATCCAATAAAGTGACCTTTTCCACATCATTCTTTTGCCCTGTCATTTGTAGTTCCGCTTTTTGTACTTTCTCTGTCTTGTCAGATAAAATGGCCTATTATCCATCTTAAAGCTATTAGAGACCTTTCGAATGACAAGTCTAAAGTCTTCATCAGACTTGAGATTATCTTCAACTCTGAACAAAAGGGGGGGAAAAAATCATTATAAATTTAAGAACTTAAAAGACTTTGAAATAAACAGCAAAAAGCCAGCGAAGGTTTTTGATTTAAGAAAGTTGTAAGATGAAGGGTTCAGATGACTTTGGAATATTGAATTTTAATGATGGTTTGCAGTGTCCCAGGATCTTGTGATGATTAATTTGGACAAGCAAAATTAATGAGGAACACAGATTCGCTTAAAAACTATTTTACTAACTCAACAATTGCAGTCGTTCCTTTAAACAGCTGTGGCAAGGAAGATTGTAAAATGGGACAAAACTCACGTAACAACTATCTTGCTTAGCGAAAGAAATGTTGCACTCAGTTGAAATGGTAAGTTGAGAACTACCTGTAGTCCATGGTGGGTTCCTCCCGGTTCGGCCCGGTTCAGCCGAGCCAGTAGCGGTGACGATATGACATCACCAAACCGGTTCTTTTTGTTCAGGAGCTGGGCCCTCCCACCCAGTGGTGGGTTCCTCCCGGTTCGGCCCGGTTCGACCGAGCCGGTAGCGGTGATGATATGACGTCACCGAACCAGTTCTCTTTGTTCAAGAGCTGGGCCCTCCCACCCCGCCCCGCATTATTCTTACCTTTGATTTGGCCCCACCCCCAATCTCTTGCTGCCTCCTGAGTCCCAGCTGATCAGCTAGAAGGAAAAAAAAACTGTTTAAACTCTTGCCGCGGGGCTTCAAAAGGCCACCCTACAGCTGATCCATGTTAAAAGGCAGTGTGGTGGTAGACCAATGCCTCCAAAAACAAATGGGTAGACAGGTGCCTCCAAAAACAAATGGGTAGACCGGTGCCTCCAAAAATGAATGAGTAAACCGGTGCCTCCAAAAACAAATGGGTAGACCGGTGCCTCCAAAAATGAATGAGTAAACCGGTGCCTCCAAAAACAAATGAGTAGACCGGTGCCTCCAAAAACAAATGGGTAGACCGGTGCCTCCAAAAATGAATGAGTAAACCGGTGCCTCCAAAAACAAATGAGTAAACTGGTGCATCCAAAAACAAATGGGTAGACCGGTGCCTCCAAAAATGAATGAGAAAACCGGTGCCTCCAAAAACAAATGGGTAGACCGGTGCCTCCAAAAACAAATGAGTAAACCGGTGCCTCCAAAAACAAATGGGTAGACCGGTGCCTCCAAAAATGAATGGGTAGACCGGTGCCTCCAAAAACAAATGGGTAGACCGGTGCCTCCAAAAATGAATGAGTAAACCGGTGCCTCCAAAAACAAATGGGTAGACCAGTGCCTCCAAAAACAAATGGGTAGACCGGTGCCTCCAAAAATGAATGGGTAAACCGGTGCCTCCAAAAACAAATGGGTAGACCGGTGCCTCCAAAAATGAATGAGTAAACCGGTGCCTCCAAAAACAAATGGGTAGACCGGTGCCTCCAAAAACAAATGAGTAAACCGGTGCCTCCAAAAATGAATGGGTAGACCGGTGCCTCCAAAAACAAATGGGTAGACCGGTGCCTCCAAAAACAAATGAGTAAACCGGTGCCTCCAAAAATGAATGGGTAGACCGGTGCCTCCAAAAACAAATGGGTAGACCGGTGCCTCCAAAAATGAATGGGTAGACCGGGGCCTCCAAAAACAAATGAGTAGACCGGTGCCTCCAAAAATGAATGAGTAAACCGGTGCCTCCAAAAACAAATGGGTAGACCGGTGCCTCCAAAAACAAATGAGTAAACCGGTGCCTCCAAAAACAAATGGGTAGACCGGTGCCTCCAAAAACAAATGGGTAGACCGGTGCCTCCAAAAACAAATGGGTAGACCGGTGCCTCCAAAAACAAATGGGTAGACCGGTGCCTCCAAAAACAAATGGGTAGACCAGTGCCTCCAAAAACAAATGGGTAGACCAGTGCCTCCAAAAACAAATGGGTAGACCGGTGCCTCCAAAAACAAATGGGTAGACCGGTGCCTCCAAAAACAAATGGGTA
Organism: Pantherophis vulpinus; assembly: GCA_037215915.1. Taxonomy (NCBI): domain Eukaryota; kingdom Metazoa; phylum Chordata; class Lepidosauria; order Squamata; family Colubridae; genus Pantherophis; species Pantherophis vulpinus. Next base: position 30,142,963 of record JAXLNS010000010.1, read on the forward strand.
GACCGGTGCCTCCAAAAACAAATGAGTAAACCGGTGCCTCCAAAAACAAATGGGTAGACCGGTGCCTCCAAAAACAAATGAGTAAACCGGTGCCTCCAAAAACAAATGGGTAGACCGGTGCCTCCAAAAACAAATGGGTAGACCGGTGCCTCCAAAAACAAATGGGTAGACCGGTGCCTCCAAAAATGAATGGGTAAACCGGTGCCTCCAAAAACAAATGGGTAGACCGGTGCCTCCAAAAATGAATGAGTAAACCGGTGCCTCCAAAAACAAATGGGTAGACCGGTGCCTCCAAAAACAAATGGGTAGACCGGTGCCTCCAAAAACAAATGAGTAAACCGGTGCCTCCAAAAATGAATGGGTAGACCGGTGCCTCCAAAAACAAATGGGTAGACCGGTGCCTCCAAAAATGAATGGGTAGACCGGGGCCTCCAAAAACAAATGAGTAGACCGGTGCCTCCAAAAATGAATGAATAAACCGGTGCCTCCAAAAACAAATGGGTAGACCGGTGCCTCCAAAAACAAATGAGTAAACCGGTGCCTCCAAAAACAAATGGGTAGACCGGTGCCTCCAAAAACAAATGGGTAGACCGGTGCCTCCAAAAATGAATGGGTAGACCGGGGCCTCCAAAAACAAATGAGTAGACCGGTGCCTCCAAAAATGAATGAGTAAACCGGTGCCTCCAAAAACAAATGGGTAGACCGGTGCCTCCAAAAACAAATGAGTAAACCGGTGCCTCCAAAAACAAATGGGTAGACCGGTGCCTCCAAAAACAAATGGGTAGACCGGTGCCTCCAAAAACAAATGGGTAGACCGGTGCCTCCAAAAACAAATGGGTAGACCGGTGCCTCCAAAAACAAATGGGTAGACCAGTGCCTCCAAAAACAAATGGGTAGACCAGTGCCTCCAAAAACAAATGGGTAGACCGGTGCCTCCAAAAACAAATGGGTAGACCGGTGCCTCCAAAAACAAATGGGTAGACCGGTGCCTCCAAAAACAAATGAGTAAACCGGTGCCTCCAAAAACAAATGGGTAGACCGGTGCCTCCAAAAACAAATGAGTAAACCGGTGCCTCCAAAAACAAATGGGTAGACCGGTGCCTCCAAAAACAAATGGGTAGACCGGTGCCTCCAAAAACAAATGGGTAGACCGGTGCCTCCAAAAATGAATGGGTAAACCGGTGCCTCCAAAAACAAATGGGTAGACCGGTGCCTCCAAAAATGAATGAGTAAACCGGTGCCTCCAAAAACAAATGGGTAGACCGGTGCCTCCAAAAACAAATGGGTAGACCGGTGCCTCCAAAAACAAATGAGTAAACCGGTGCCTCCAAAAATGAATGGGTAGACCGGTGCCTCCAAAAACAAATGGGTAGACCGGTGCCTCCAAAAATGAATGGGTAGACCGGTGCCTCCAAAAACAAATGAGTAAACCGGTGCCTCCAAAAACAAATGGGTAGACCGGTGCCTCCAAAAACAAATGGGTAGACCGGTGCCTCCAAAAACAAATGGGTAGACCGGTGCCTCCAAAAACAAATGGGTAGACCGGTGCCTCCAAAAACAAATGGGTAGACCAGTGCCTCCAAAAACAAATGGGTAGACCAGTGCCTCCAAAAACAAATGGGTAGACCAGTGCCTCCAAAAACAAATGGGTAGACCGGTGCCTCCAAAAATGAATGGGTAAACCGGTGCCTCCAAAAACAAATGAGTAGACCGGTGCCTCCAAAAATGAATGAGTAGACCGGTGCCTCCAAAAACAAATGGGTAGACCGGTGCCTCCAAAAATGAATGAGTAAACTGGTGCCTCCAAAAACAAATGAGTAGACCAGTGCCTCCAAAAACAAATGAGTAGACCGGTACAGCTCTGCAAGCAGTTAAAAGCCTGGTAAACCAGTACCTCTGCTAAATCCTAAAGAATTGTCACATGACCATCAAGCCACGCCCACAAAATAAGCCATGCCCACAGAACCAGTAGTAAAAAAATTTAGAACCCACCCTTGGGTCATTTATACTAATGACCACGCTATTTGGGGTTCCCCCTTTTATTAGACAGACTACAGAATAACAGAAAAGACCTTGAAAGTCTTCTAATCCAACCCCCTACTCAAACGGGACCCTACAAACATTCCAGATAGAGAGTTTAATGAGATTATTTAAACAACTATAAGAGAGAGCATGAACAAAAGTAGAATACAGATGCATAAAGCAGGAATTTAAAATATTGCGGAAGATACAGCTTCCTAATGAGTGGTGCGGTGGCCTAGAGGTGGAGCTCTCGCCTCGCAATCAGGAGGCTGTGAGTTCAATCCTAGGCGGAGGCAGATATTTCTCTCTCTGGGCACGTTGAGAATATAACTGCTGAATATAACTCCGCATTGGCGACAGGAAAGGCATCTGGCCAGTAAACTCTCAGCTCCATTCAGTTGCCCCGACTCCACCCCGATGCAAGGGATTACGGGGTCATTAAATGACAAAATAATAACAGCTTTCTAATGTATCAGTAATTAGTTGTAAATAAATAAGCACTTTGTATATCCCATTACTAGATGAAGAATCACTATTAGAATTAAGAATAAATGCCAAGGATCATGGTTTACCACAATATAATTAAAAGCTTTAATAAATCCAATTGATAGCACTAAATATCTGTTTTGATTTAGGTATCGTATCAAATGTAAATTTAGTTACAATGCATAAAAGTAAAGGCTCACCCCGTTACGCGGCACAAGAGATTCGAACCGCCGAACTGCCAACCTTTCCATCGACAAGCTCAGCGTCTTAGCCACTGAGCTACCACGTCCCTTTCCCACACACAGGTAAACTCAAATTTTGGATGGGATGCCAATCCATGTATTTAATTATGATTTTAGAATGGTTTCTAGTTTCATCTGAACTCTGGGTTGGATTCAATTTATGATAGAAAGTTATTCTAAACATCAAAGGATATTTCACAGAACATAACCATTCTTCCATTGAAGGATCAGACCACAGTACTGGAAGAAGCACTTCTGCACTAGAGAGCTAATTTGATATTCTTTGAAGGAATTCATAGGCTAGCCAAGTTTAGCAGGAGAATGATAGATGAGACCCGTGTTTCCAGGGGTTGTTACAACAAACTCCATCATCTTCAAAGGCAGCTGCTCCCTAATCAACTTTCATAAGGAGAGTGTAGATTTTTTTTACCCAAAGCTTTTCCCTAATAGATTTTTAATCAATTGCCTGAACGCTTTTATTTGCATCTTAATGAAGTTGCAATCCTGTCAATGGAAAAATCAAAGGCAGGTGCTGGGAATTCCACTCCATTTCGGTTTGCCGGGAAGACAAACGAAAGAGTTTAAAGCTCCACTAGTCAACTGCAATTTTGGAAAGCGCGTCGTCGAGGAAGCTCCGTGGGCTCTTAAAATGTTGTGAGTGACAACAACGAAATGCCGTTGCGATTTATTAAAATTTCAAGCGCAGACGATATTGTTAGGGCCGTACAAAGTGCTTTCCTTCGGTGATGTTTGAGCTTAGCATCCCCATGATGCTGATTTGCAAAACAAGGACCCTCCCTGCCTCTAAGAGGGGGTAGAAGTGACAGGGTTGCCTAGTTCTGCTTCGCTGACCCTCTTCCGCACTCGGCAGCTTCCTCCAATGTTTGCAACACCCAGCAGAGACATCTTGCATGCCTAGGAGCCTCTCTTGGCTTCTGCAAGCGGAGAAGGGAATTGTGGGGAGCGGGAAAGAAGAGGAAAGTGACAGGGAGAAAGGCAACATTCTTTTCCAGAATCTTAGAATTTTAGGCCATCAAATCCAGCCTATTTAGAATAACGGAGTTGGAAGGGACCTTGGAGGTCTTCTAGTCCAACCCCCTGCCCAGGCAGGAAACCCTACACCACTTCAGACAAATGGTTATCCAACAACTTCTTTAAAACTTCCAGTGTTGGAGCATTCACAACTTCTGGTGGCAAGTTGTTCCACTGATTAATTGTCCTCACTGTCAGGAAATTTCTCCTTAGTTCTAGGTTACTTCTCTCCTTGATTAGTTTCCATCCGCTGCTTCTTGTCCTGCCCTCAGGTGCTTTGGAGAATAGCTTGGCTACCTCTTCTTTGGGGCAGCCCCTGAGATATTGGAAGACTGCTATCATGTCTCCCCTGGTCCTTCTTTTCATTAAACTAGACATACCCAGGCCCCGCAACCGTTCTTCATATGTTTTAGCCTCCAGTCTCCTAATCCTTTTTGTTGCTCTTTTCTGCACTCTTTCTAGAGTCTCAACGTCTTTTTTACATCGTGGTGACCAAAACTGAATTCAGTATTCCTCATGCTCAGTCTCTCTCTCTCTCTCTCTCTCTCTCTCTCTCTCTCTCTCTCTCTCTCTCTCTCTCTCTCTCTCTCTCTCTCTCTCTGTATCTTTGAGTTAGCTTTGATTTCTGGCAATTGTTTGGACAGGTCCCTGCAGTTTTCTTGGCAAGATTTTGCAAGTGGTTTTTTCTTTGCAAGTGACCTTCTTTTTCCTATGGCTGAGAGAGAACTTGTCCGAGGTCACTCTCCTTGGAATGGGACTACTTGCCACAGCCAACTCTTCGCAGCCAATTTGTTGTGGCCAGTTCCCCATGGCCAACTCACCCAGGGAAAACTTGCTGCGAGTTACACCAATATGAAGAGTTACACCAATATGAAAGAAATAGTGGAATAGTATCATTAAAGAAAGGATGCCAAATGTCTATTCTGCATTTTTCCATCTTACCAAGAAGTAGATTGTGGTCTACTTTGTCAAATGCCTTACTGAAAACTAAGTATACTATGTCCACAGCATTTCGCTGGTCTACTAATTTAGTGACTTTATCAAAGTCACTGAAGAGCCTGTAGTACAGTGGACTAAAGCACTGTTATTAACATCTCCTGCTTGCAATTACTGCAAGTTCAAATCTCACCAGGCTCAAGGTTGACTCAGCCTTCCATCCTTTCAAAGGTAGGTGAAATGAGGACCCAGATTGTGGGGGCAATAAGCTGACTTTGTATAAATATACAAAAGTATGAAGGCTATTGCTTAACGCATTATAAGCTGCCCTGAGTCTCCGGAGAAGGGCGGCATATAAATTAAAGCCAAAAAAAAAAAAAAAAGAATGAAATAAGATTGGTTTGGCATGATCTGTTTTTAACAAACCCATGCTGGCTACTAGTTATAACTTAATTTGCTTCTAGTTGTTCGCAGATCTGTTTTTTTGATTATCTTTTCCAGGATCTTCCGAGGTATTGAAGTTAGACTGATTGGTCTGTTTCCCCCCCCCCCCCCTTTCTTGAAGATGGGAACTACATCAGCCTTTTTCCAATTCTCAGGTTCTTCCCCTGTGCTCCAGGATTTTTGAAAGATTTGGTACAATGCTTCTGAGATAACAACATCTGCCAGCTCCTTCAGAACATCTGGGATGTAATCTGGAGATTTATATTCATCAACTTCAGATAGGTATTTGCTTACCATTTTCTTGCTCATTTTATTTTAATTTTTATTTCCGGTTTGTCTTTTACAGTAGCTTTTTTGGTACATTGGACTAGAATTTCTTTTTGCCTGAAGACTGATGCAAAGGATAATAAAATAATAGAGTTGGAAGGGAACTTGGAGGTCTTCTAGTCCAACCCCTTGCTCAAGCAGTAAACATTATACCATTCTGGACAAATGGCTGTCCAGTCTCTTCTTAAAAACCTCCAGTGATGGACCACCCAAAATTTGTAGATGAGCCATTCTACTGGTTAATTTCTCCTTAGTTCTAGATTGGACCTTTCTTTAATAATCTTCCACCCATTACTTCTTGTCCTACCTTCAGGTGCTTTGGAGAATATGTTGAGCCACTCTTCTCTGTGACACCCCCTGTACTAGAAAATTGCTACCACATCATCCCTAGTCCTTCTCTTGATTACACTAGATGTATCCAGTTCCTTCAACCATTCATTTATGCTTTGCCACCAGCCCCCTAATTATCTTTGTTGCTGTTCTTCTTTGTTGTTGTTGTTAGTTGCGAAGTCGTGTCCAACCCATCGCGACCCCATGGACAATGTTCCTCCAGGCCTTCCTGTCCTCTACCATCCCCTGGAGACCATTTAAGGTCACGTCGACTGCTTCAGTGACTCCATCCAGCTACCTCGTTCTCTGCCGTCTCCTTCTTCTTTTGCCCTCCATCGTTCCCAGCATTAGGCTCTTCTCCAGGGAGTCCTTCTTTCTCATTAGGTGGCCAAAGTATTTGAGTTTCCTCTTCAGGATCTGGGCTTCCAAAGAGCAGTCAGGGTTGATCTCCTCTAGGACTGACCGGTTTGATCACCTTGCAGTCCAAGGGACTCGCAGGAGTCTTCTCCAGCACCAGAGTTCAAAGGCCTCCATTCTTTGACTCTCAGCCTTCCTGAGAGCGTATGCACCAAGACAAATTCCTTGTGTGTCCAATCACACTTGGCCAATAAAAAATTCTATTCTATTCTATTCTATTCTATTCTATTCTATTCTATTCTATTCTATTCTATTCTATTCTATTCTATTCTATTCTATTCTATTCTATTCTATTCTATTCTATTCTATTCTATTCTGGTCCAACTTTCACAGCCATACATTGCAACTGGGAAAACCGTAACCTTGACTATACGCACTTTGTTCTTCTTTTTTACTTCTTCATTCCTTTATTCATATAAGTTAAACTTTCTCTTGTTCTGTGCAAAACAGGAACTGTATTTTTGATCTGAACAAAAAAAAAATCAAGCCAGAAATTCAACACATTGGACAACAGTGTCTAAAGGCAAAAATAAAAATGGAGCAGCTTATTCGGGACCTCCAATGGGACTTTTATGCAAGATTCTTTTTTTTTTAAGGCTGATCTTCTAAGTTTTCAGGCATACAAAGACCTACTTCTGCCTTTATTAAAAATGCAGGCGCACATTTGCACTAACGGACGTCTGCCCCACAAAATAGTCAGCAAACTTGACTGTACTGAGAATAAAGTGCATTCCCTAACGTTTCATCATGTTGAAGGAAGAAAGAAATGTTCTGCTTTGATTAACTTCCTGATCCAAAGCTTACCAGAAGAATTTGAGTCCCAAAGTGCCCAGAATTCCTCATGATTTGTGTTTCCATATGCCTTTGAAAATGGGGGCAGAGGATGGGAGGGGGGAGGAGAGAGGGAGGGAGGGAGGGAGAAAAGGAGGAGGAGGGGAGGGGGAGGGAAGGAGGGACAGGAAGGAAGGAAGGAAGGAAGGAAGGAAGGAAGGAAGGAAGGAAGGAAGGAAGGAAGGAAGGAAGGAAGGAAGGAAGGAAGGAAGGAAGGAAGGAGCCTGGATAGCTCAACAGACTAAAAGCCTGTTATTAACATTCAGCTGTCTGCAATTACTGCACATTCGAAACTCACCAGGCTCAAGGTTGACTCAGCCTTCCATCCTTTCTAAGGTAGGTAAATTGAAGACTCAGTTTGTGGGGGCAATAAGCTGACTTTGTATAAAATATACAAAAGTATGAAGGCTATTGCTTAACGCATTGTAAGCCGCTCTGAGTCTCCGGAGAAGGGCGGCATATAAATTTAATTTTTTTTAAAAAAAGGAAGGAAGGAAGGAATACCAATAGCAATAGCAATAGCACTTAGACTTATATACCGCTCCACAGTGTTTTACATCCCTCTCTAAGTGGTTTACAGAGTCAGCCTATTGCTCCCAACAATTTGGGTCCTCATTTCACCGACCTCGGAAGGATGGAAGGCTGAGTCAACCTCGAGCTGGTCAGGATCGAACTGCTGGCAGTCGGCAGAGTTAGCTTGCAATACTGCATTCTAACCACTGCATCACCACAGTTCTAGGATCTAGAAAGGAAGGAAGTAAGGATGGATGGAAGGAAGGAAGGAGGGAGGGAGGGAGGGAAGGAAGGAAGGAAGGAAGGAAGGAAGGAAGGAAGGAAGGAAGGAAGGAAGGAAGGAAGGAAGGAAGGAAGGAAGGAAGGAAGGAATAGCAATAGCAATAGCTATTTTGGGACTTTTTATCCCAGTTTGATTTTTGAACTTAACTTTATTAAGCATAGTTCTTAATAAAGAACTATTTAGGGAGGGAGGGAGGAGGGAGGGAGGGAGGGAGGGAGGGAGGGAGGGAGGGAGGGAAGGAAGGAAGGAAGGAAGGAAGGAAGGAAGGAAGGAAGGAAGGAAGGAAGGAAGGAAGGAAGGAAGGAAGGAAGGAAGGACTGTTTATCCCACTTTGATTTTTGAACTTAACTTTATTAAGAATAGTTCTCATTGTCACTTAAAGGGAAAAAATGAAAGGCATATTAGTGTATCTATCATGCCATTTCCACCTCCTGGTGTGGAATTCTACATTCTACCTCCTGCATTCTAACCACTGCATCACTACAGTTCTAGGATCTGGAAAGGAAGGAAGGAAGGAAGGAAGGAAGGAAGGAAGGAAGGAAGGAAGGAAGGAAGGAAGGAAGGAAGAAAGGAAGGAAGGAAGGAAGGAAGGGACTGTTTATCCCAGTTTGATTTTTGAACTTAACTTTATTAAGAATAGTTCTTAATAAAGAACTATTTAGGGAGGGAGGGAGGGAGGGAGGGAGGGAGGGAAGGAAGGAAGGAAGGAAGGAAGGAAGGAAGGAAGGAAGGAAGGAAGGAAGGAAGGAAGGAAGGGACTGTTTATCCCAGTTTGATTTTTGAACTTAACTTTACTAAGAATAGTTCTCATTGCCACTTAAAGGGAAAAAATGAAAAGCATATTAGTGTATCTACCATTCCACCTCCTGGTGTTCTCCCTAGCACCAGTTTCACTGCAGCGCTTTGATTATGAGCCAAACAAGCATCTGCTCTGACTCACTTTTTCCTCACAGCCTGCTTCGCACAACCACCTCCATCTTGGTGGCAGCTGTGCAGAGGGAGCGTCACGAGATTTATCGGAGAGGAAACTGACTTTTGCAAACCATTGTGCGGGGGTATTTAAGAAGCAGCCACCCTGAAGCAGAAACAGCTTTCGTGTCCTATCCTGACCCACATTCTAACTTTCTCTTCCTTTCTTTAAGTCTTCCTCAGTTTCCCTCCAAGGGCGATCACGGAAAGTTCCATGAGGAGATTGCAAGCTGTGAAAAGCAGCTTTGCTCGTTCTTAGGGGGCCTCCTAGTAGTAGGTATTTATTTATTTATTTATTTATTTATTTATTTATTTATTTATTTATTTATTTATTTATTTATTTTATTGAATTTCTATACCGCCCTACTCCCGAAGGACTCAGGGCGGTGAACAGCCACGAAATAAAACACATACATATAAAAATTTAAAATCGTATAAAATGAATTAAATAAATTTGGCTGAATTAATACCCATAATTTAAAATACCCATATTTTAAAACACATTAAAATTTAAAATTTGCACTTAAAAGGGAGAAGATTTAGGCGAGGCCAGATTGATGAAATAAAAGAGTCTTCAGGTGTGTGTGAATTGGGGTAAAACCTAACCCATTGTACTCTTTTCTTGCAGAGTAAGGAACTTCCATGCTGAAGATTAATATTAAAATAGCCAGAAATATATTCATTGGATTACGGGGCTCTCCAGCCACTTTATACTTTTTCAGTAATATATACTGCTCAAAAAAATAAAGGGAACAGAAGCAGAAGACATCCGAGATCTGAATGAATGAAATCGCCTTATTAAATACTTCGTTCTTTACATACAGTAGTTTATACACTGCTCAAACATTCATTCAGATCTCGGATGTCTTCTGCTTGTGTTCCCTTTATTTTTTTTGAGCAGTGTATATATATCATCTACTGTATCTTCTGCCTTTATTGGAGTGTTTCTCAACTCTTAAGAGGGGCGGACTTCAACTCCCAGAATTCATTTCCCCATGGCTGGCTGGGGAATTCTGGGAGTTAAAGTCAGTGGTGAAATCTACTTTTTTTTTACTACCGGTTCTGTGGGCGTGGCTTGGTGGGAGTTGTGTGGCTTGGTGGGCGTAGCTTGGTGGGTGTGACAGGGGAAGGATACTGCAAAATCCCCATTCCCTCCCCACTCGTGGGGGAAGGGTATTGCAAAATCCCCATTCCCTCCCCACTCCTGGGGACTGTATGACTGTAACTTATTGCTGTATCCTTACAATTTATATTGATTGTTTCCTAGTATGATTTGATTGCTTATTTGTACCCTATGGCTATCATTAAGTGTTGTACTTTATGATTCTTGATGAATGTATCTTTTCTTTTTATGTACACTGAGAGCATCTGCACTGAACATAAGCACATAAGACATCAGTGAGAAAGAATCCATTTTTCCTATACTCTTTTTGCCCCCTTTTTTTTTTTAAAAAAAAGAAGAAAAAAAAATCTTTCAAGATTTTGCTTTTAGGGGATTATCTATATTGAGCGGTCCTATTGCAGTCAACAGCTGCCACTTCTGCAGCTTATTAAATCTGACCTTTTTAGGGACAATCAATCATGACAGCGTTATTTGCTTCTTGAATGCATCATTTATCCCTATGATAATGAATGTTCTGAGCTCACAAAATTTAAGCCTTTGACATAAACAAATGCCCTGGAACATGCAAGCTTCTTTTCACTAATTTATGCTAATACATATTTTATTTGCAACCCCCAGCGTGAACAGATCACCGGATGAAGATGGATATAGATCAGAATTCAGAATTCTTTTGGCCTCTGTTACATCTGCTGGATGTTGGACAGCAAGTGCTCCGAATGGTGAAATAATTTACATCTCCCTGTGTTGATTTTTCGGAATGGAAGCCAACATCAAGGCACTGAGATATGTTGACTGCATATTTTCCAGTAATTACCTTATTTGCACATAGCCTGACTTAATGCATTAGAGATGCTTACTTGGCCAGGCATCTTATGCTTCCCACATGCATCTGTTCAACACATATAAGTTACCAATTCTCAGACTTCTCAGGAAACAACAACTGCATGAAAAACTGTGTGCTTGGACCATCTATGCATGCACAAACCAGGGGTGAAATGCTCCGGGTTCGGACCGGATCGCCTGATCCGGTAGCGATGACGGCAGGTGCTTCAGAGAACCGGTAGCAAAAATCCCTGCCCACCCAACCCCCATGCCCAGCTGAGCCACGCAATCATCAGAGGCTTTTTTTTATTATTATTTTTAAAAGCATTTTTTCTACAACCTCTTTGGCAGAAAAAAATGCTTTTAAAAGTAAAAAAAAAAAGCCTCTGATGATCGCGCAGCTCAGCTGGGATCGTCAGAGGCTTTTAAAAGAAAAAAAAATCTCTGCCGATCAGGCAACTCAGCTGGGATCGTCAGAGGCTTTTAAAAGCATTTTTTTAATAATCTCTTCGCCAAAGAGGTTGTAGAAAAAATGGTTTTAAAAGTTTTTTTTAAAAAAGTTGGCCACACCCACCCAGTCACATTACACCCTCCACCAAGCCACGCCCACAGAACTGGTAGTAACAAATTTTAGATTTCACCACTGGCGCAAACAGAGGGTAAAAAACAGGTTACTTCCTGGTTAAAACCAGGAAGTAACAGCATCCGGGCGGGTGGGCAGAGATTCGCACTGCTGCCGCTATTGATTCTCCAAACCACCCACCGTTGCTGCCGCTACCAGTTTGACTGAACTGGTGTGAACTGATAACATTTCATCCCTGGCCTGGTCTAAAGATTGTCACATTTTCCCAATCAAAACTATGATTTAAAAGAGTCCCTTGGGAGTTGGGCGGCATAGAAATGCGACAAAATAAATAAATAATAAATAATAATAAATCTTAAGTCATTTCTCTTTTATAGCATTGAACCTACAATAGGCCACACAGTTTAGGGATTGCAACTATCATATAGTCAGACCATGTATAATTGACACTGGGTTCTCTTATAGATTTTAGTTGTCATTTATTATTTCATACTAGAATTTTAAGTGTGTATATACTGAGTGCTTTTTATTTGTTCTGGTCTGAGACGGTAATAAATTGTTGTTGTTGTTGGGAAATTGAAGAATTTTCGTCATGTCTTCTGACAGCCATGTACATGGATGCATTCTGCCAGCCTTCTGCCTGTTCGTGCTACATCATGATTGTTGCAGTGCTAGCACTGATGATTTTGACTTTCACTGATGACTTTTAGCTATACAATGTGGGATGAACACCCTTGGAAGGGTGTGGGAATAGGCATGGATTTCCAGAAAAAAACTTAAGACTACAGGAACCATTTGCACCACTCAGGTGACCCTGAGGACACAGATAAACCTCCTAGTGCTTCAACGACCCTCTAACAGGATGCAAATGACCAGTTGTCTGCAAGGAGCATAAATCCTTCCATTCCCCACCATTCTAATGTGAATGGTGTAGGAATAGTACAGGGTCAGCTATATGAACACTGAAGGACCCGCTTTATTCACATTATTATAAGAAAGAAATGTGCTTGTTTAGAGATTACACTAAGTCAGCTAAATTCCATTCTTGGTAATATATATCTTCTGAGGGGCCTAGCTGTCAAGGATGCAAGGACATCCATCTGAAACAAAATGTTACTTATTATCCAAAGCAGCCATGAATCTACGCATCAGCAAACACAGAACTGAGGAAGGTTGTTTAGCTAAGATAATCTTATGAACTAGAAAATAATGAAGGAATTTAGTAATTAGAAAGTGTCAATTATAATGTAACAAATGTATGTTAACCATATATGGAAAACTGCTGTGCTCGCAAAATCCTTTGTCTTGGAGATGTATAAAAGCAGTTGTATCAGAGCTCTTCTGGGTTCAGAATTGCGGATACAAATCTGATTCTGAAACTGCGCAATAAACTGTCTCTGGCTGACCCAGGAATGTTGTTTGGTCCCATCATTCCATAACAATTCTGTCAGAGCTGAAGAAGCTTCTTGGATGAGAAGCGAAATATCTTCAAAGAAAAAACAAGAAAGTCCAGTTGCCTCCTGAAAAAAGCACCTTTGGGACAACCATGACCTGGATGACTGAGAATCTCTACAGACAAGTGCCAGGATTTTGACCATGTGGGCTGCTGCAAAATCTTTCAGTCAGGCCTGTCAAAATGGCGGCCCGTGAGGCAAATGCGTCACATGCAGGCCACACCCAGCCCGACTCCACAAAGGCAAAAAACATCGCAATACGTCACGTGACACGATCAAGTTTGACACGTGCATAAAGTGCAAGGAATTTTTTTTTTTTTTTAGTGCCATTGTAACTTTGGTTGTTCAACAAATGATTGTAAATTGAGGATAACTTGTATCGCAATACTCACTGCTGAGGAAAATTCTGGCTTTTGCGAGATTGATCTTTCCTTGGAGCAATCTGATGAAATCACCCGCCCAATTTCTCTGGATAAGACATTTTTAATTTTGTGTTTTTATTCTTTTCAGCGTTTAATTGTTTCAATGTTTTTAAGATGCTTTTCCCGCTGAAATTTACATACGTATTAATTTAGGTTGCCTCCTTCCTCTCAGACCAAATGCTTCCCCAGTGACTGGCAAACACACCATAACCCTTTTTCAAACAATTGGGAGTAGGAACATCAGCAGAACATTAGTAAGAAAGCAATTCCAACTGTCACTAGATAGCGGGGGCTAATATTAAAAAAGCACTACTGCGGTTTCCATAAACGTAACAATAAAAAGTGTGAGACATCTTGGCTTGGCTGTAAAGAAATGATGCAGTAGCCACCCAATGAACTTTCAGTACAGGATGTTCCAGAACCCAAGGTCCATCTGAAAAAGTCCATTTTTTTAAAAAAATTGATTTATATGCCGCCCTTCTCCGGAGACTCAGGGCGGCTTACAATGCGTTAAGCAATAGCCTTCATACTTTTGTATATTTATACAAAGTCAGCTTATTGCCCCCACAAACTGGGTCCTCATTTCACCTACCTTAGAAAGGATGGAAGGCTGAGTCAACCTTGAGCCTGGGGAGATTCGAACTTACAGTAATTGCAGACAGCTGGTGTTAATAACAGTGCTTTAGTCTGCTGCGCCACCAGGGCTCTTGGCTAATGTTTTTTCTACTGAACTTTGTCTCCAGATTTGCTACAACCCCTCAATCCAACAATCTCTGGATCAGTAGAAGTCAGTCAGAGGAAATCTGTTGCCTTCCATGATAAGAGTCTTCCAATATTTGAGGAGCTGTCATAGAGAAAAGAGGTCCAATTTATTCTCCAAAGCACCTGAGGGAAGGTCAAGAAGTAATGGGTGGAAGACTATGGAGATTCTCAGTCATCTCAGGTCATGGTTGTCCCAATGCTTTTTTTTTTTTTCAAGAGGAAACTGGACTTTCTGGTTTTTCTTTGAAGACGTTTCGCTTCTCATCAGAGCTGAAGAAGCTTCTTGGATGAGAAGCGAAACGTCTTCAAAGAAAAACCAGAAAGTCCAGTGGCCTCTTGAAAAAAAAATCACCTTTGGGATAATGGGTGGAAGATCATTGAAGAAAGATCCAACCTAAATTTCATGATAGTTAGAACAAATAACCAGTAGAAAGGTTTACCTTCAGAAGTTTTGGGTGCTCCATCACTGAAGGTTTTTAAGAAGAGATTGGACAGCCATTTGTCTGGAATGAATTAGGCCCTTGATGGCGAACCTATGGCACACATGCCAGATGTGACACGCAGTGCCCTCTATGATGGCACTCGAGCTGTCACCCCAGTTCAGCTCTGCTGCACATGTGTTCATGCTTCCCCGCCGGCCAGCTGGTCTTCGGATCTCTGCTGCTCATGCGCAGGGGGTGGGGGGCGCGGGCATATGTGGGAGATGGGGTGCATGCAGGCAGCTGCATGTGTATGCGCTGGGGCGGGGCACATGCATGGGGGCCGTGTGTGTATTGCATTTTGGGGGTTCGTGCTCATCTCTGTTTCAAAGCCGAAGAGCCAGCGCTGTCCGAAGATGTCTCCGTAGTCATGTGCCCAGCATGACTCAACGCCAAAGGTGCACAGAACGCTGTTACCTTCCCACCAAGGGTGGTCCCTATTTTTTCTACTTGCATTTTTTACATGCTTTCGAACTGCTAGGTTGGCAGAAGCTGGGACAAGTAACGGGAGCTCACCCCGTTCCGCGGCACTAGGGATTCGAACCGCTGAACTGCTGACCTTTCGATCGACAAGCTCAGCGTCTTCGCCACTGACCTCTCCAGTCTGGTGTCCCTATGCCTTTTAGCAGACAAACAATGTAGCTTCTACCTTCCTACACTCGTATTTATAGAGGGAAGGAAACAGCAGCTGACAGTTCCAAAAGATCTACCAGATCTAAGCGGAAAGCATCCAAACAACCAGCGAATGGTCGAAAAGAGACACAACACATTATTTCTCCCGCCATCAAGTGATCGTCTGGATTTTTTCGCTGCTACATCTGTTAGCCCTACCCCCCAAAAAAGACGGTAATAATTCAATGAATGTGAGCCAAATTGGCGTGTAGCGAGGGGAACATCAAGCAAGATTACACGGTTAACAAACTCAAATGCCTTGGAGGAAATGCCACAGCATTGACAAACATGTCACATTCCCAAGATTTTGCTAATAACTCCAAGCAGCTAATTGGCTTGATTCAATTGCATAATTGCCTGCTGACTTTCAGCCAGGACTTTTGAAAGAGTTACAAAAACTGACCTGATTTCACAGGGTTTGAAATTAGTAAATATTTCGCATGAATCTATCAAAATATTGTGCTTGGTGCTCATTGGCGCTCGATGGATCTTCCTTCTGCTTCGGCATGGCTGCGTTTGCACTTGCTGTTCTTTGGCCCATCTCTGTTCAGTTCATTGTTCTTAGATATTGCAGAAACACCCCTAAAGAAAGTCTGTAGATAATCCTCGACTTACAACAGTTTGTTCAATGACTGTTCGAAGTTACGTGTCAAGCTTCGTTGTTATCTCCAAATAAATGAATTTCCAAATGCCCAATCTTTGAGGAAATTTTTCTCTTTATTGAGCATAACGAACTGACCCTGACTCAATGCACAGTTAGCACTGAACTTTGGCCCACCTCCAAAACCTCTCTTTCCGGTTCCCAATTCTCTGCGTCTCATTGGCCATCTTCCAAGTCACTCTTCTCATCCCATCTCCGTCAGTTCACAGGAATGTCCCCCCTCCCATCCCATCTCCGTGGAGACAGTTCTTCAGGGGAATTAAGTAGATGAAAGTTCAAGCCTCTCCTCTCCTTCCTTATGGCAGCTTGGAAGCTGACATTATGACACTGAAAAAAATGACTTACCATTTTTCACACTCACGACCATTACAGCATCTCCATGGTCACATGATAAAAATTCAGACACTTGGCAACTGTCTCATATTTATCAGGCTTGTAGTGTCCCGGGGTCAAGTGATCAATCCCCTTTTGTGACCTGATGAGCAAAGTCAATGGGAAAGGTTCATGGAACAAGCGTCTTACTGATTAAACAACTGCAGCCAAATCAGAGGAGGAGGAGGCGTGGGAGTCAGGGTCAACATCCAGGCAACCTGAGAGCTCCGAGGGGGAAGAGGGAATGGATCTGTAAGAGAGAGAGACAGAGGCGGAGCCTGAGCCATCCATCAGCCCTCAGATAGAGAATCAACAGCCCCCAGATCTGGAGGTGGCTGATGAGGAAGAGGAGGAACAGCTGGGTCCAGTGCCTGACGCGCAGATGCGCAGAAGGGAGAGGAGAGCAGTGGAAATCTATGGGCTGGTCCTTGGGATGGAAGAGCCACCGCTGCTACCAAAGCCCCACCCTAGTTCTGGGGGATAAAAGGCAGGGGGCGGAGATGAATAGATATGGCAGACAACTATTCATCTCCTGGACAGATGGACTTCTTAGCCTGCTGTGTGAGAGAGAGAGAAACTTTTTGCTGGTGCTCCTAATAAAGGAATCGTTGATTTAACTACAGAGGGTTTGTTGTATTTGGGGAGCTGAGTCAGAACAGATTCACTTAACAACTGTGGCCAGAAATGTCATAAAATTGAGCAAAACTGATTTAAGAAATCTCTCACTTAGTGTTCTGCCCCAACTACAGACTCCAAAGAACGCAGCACACACAAAGTCATCTGCACTTCCACAACTGTCTGGTTTGGTTCTACAACCCAACAAGACAGACACAGACTTCAGAGGATAATTAGAACTGCAGGAAAAACAATGGCTACCAATCTGCCTTCCGTTGAGGACCTGTATACTGCACGAGTCAAAAAGAGGGCTGTGAAAATATCTACAGACCCCTCACATCCTGGACATCAACTGTTTCAACTCCTACCCTCAAAACGACGCTATAGAGCACTGCACACCAGAACAACTAGACACAAGAACAGTTTTTTCCCAAACGCCATCACTCTGCTAAACAAATAATTCCCTCAACACTGTCAAACTATTTTCTAAGTCTGCACTACTATTAATCTTCTCATCGTTCCCATCAGCCATCTCCTTCCACTTATGACTGTATGACTTGTATCCTTTGATTTATATTGATATTGTTTCCTGATTGCTTACTTGTACCCTATGACTATCATTAAGTGTTGTACCTTATGATTCTTGATGAATGTATCTTTTCTTTTATGTACACTGAGAGCGTATGCACCAAGACAAATTCCTTGTGTGTCCAATCACACTTGGCCAATAAAGAATTCTATTCTATTCTATTCTATTCTATTCTATTCTATTCTATTCTATTCTATTCTATTCTATTCTATTCTATTCTATTCTATTCTATTCTATTCTATTCTATTCTATTCTATTCTATTTTCCAGTCTTCCATTCTATTCTATTCTATTCTATTCTATTCTATTCTATTCTATTCTATTCTATTCTATTCTATTCTATTCTATTCTATTCTATTCTATTCTATTCTACTCTACTCAACAGCCAGCTCCGCAGGATCTGAGCAATGCCAAGAGAAAAACCGGCTGCACCCAAAATCACCTAAAGCTACAGAGTGGGAAAAGTAATAGTTCTTCTCCAACCCCTGAATATTAGCCCAGCAAAGAGGATGAGAAATACCAATAAAGGAAAAAGAAGGGAACATCTAAATTGGGAAGACGGCCTGGTTTGAGAATTTGAGTTCAGCGCAGAAGCCTTGACTGAAAGTAAGTACACTGAGTCATAATATGAATATACTTAATGGCATAGAAACTGCGTGGAGGAGGGATGTCGTTGTAGAAATATGGTAATCATTGGCGTTCTACTTCAGCCATTTATCATCCTCTTCTCCCTTTCCCAGCCATAGTGAAACAACCAATTTAAATAGCAGACTTGTTCTTAAATTAATAAGTGGCATTGTGGAGGTGTTTACACAGAGACGAATGCAAACATCTACCTCTCTCTGTGTGTATGTATGTGTGTGCATCTATTTTGCAGTGTGGATGTTAATCCCATTAGGGTTGTATGCTATAAATTGATCTCTCTCGATAGCTTTATCTGCAGAAGAATACATTTCATTTATCGGAAGGAAATGCTTTTAACGGCCTTGGACACATGACACCAAGGGTATCGGCAAGCCCACAAACCCCACTGATTAGCCCTGGAGAAGTCCAGGGTCAGGGGAACAAGCTCTCAAAAGAAGAAGAATGTCCAAAGATCCCAGACCCAAGTCATGCACGGAAAAGATGGCTGCCTCCCCACCCAGGTTTCCGTTTTGTTTCCAAAAGGGTGAAACGGAATGTAGTAAAAATGTAACATGGTTGTCCTCAGGAAATGAAAGACAGTAAAAACAGAGAGAATAGCAAGCAAGGAAGAGAGGGAGAGTGAAAGGGAGGGAGGGAGGGAGGGAGGGAGAGGGAGAGCAGGGAAGGAAGGAAGGAAGGAAGGAAGGAAGGAAGGAAGGAAGGAAGGAAGGAAGGAAGGAAGGAAGGAAGGAAGGAAGGAAGGAAGGGCGATAGTGAAATGTAGGGAAGGCCTGGCTAGGGGAAGGGAGGGAGGGAGGGAGGGAGAAGGAAGGGAGGGAAGGAAGGAGGAAAGAAGAAAGGAAGAAAGGAGGATAGTGAAATGTAGGGAAGGCCTGGTTAGGGGAAGAGAGGGAGGGAGGAGGAAGGAAAGAAGGAAGGAAAAGGAAGGAAGGAAGGAAGGAAGGAAGGAAGGAAGGAAGGAAGGAAGGAAGGAAGGAAGGAAGGAAGGAAGGAAGGAAGGAAGCTTCTGATCAACAGAAATATAGAAAAAAATGCCTTCCTTTACCAAATCAGAATTCAGGAGTCAACACCCCCTCTCAGGAGGTTCACTGCAGGCTCCTTTGCACAATTCTCTAGCAAGTAAGTCATTTCATGCTAGAGGAAAAAACCCTGAATATATATATATGTTTTTTAATAATCTGTTGGTGTAATTTTAATATAAAACATAAGAACCTCATGTTATTAAGCATGTTGAGAATGAATATTTACAAGGACTTTAAAAAATGGGATGCCCATTGTCTTCTGCCTTCATTAAAAGATCCACTGGGCTTCTCTTATGCTCACTAAATAAGAAACACTGGGAAAATAACAAGCATTTCCAGATGAGAAATTTCCATATTAACACCTTTGGGGGAATAAACTATGCAGCTGCTCTGCATTCAAAAGATGCATTTGTTGGATTTTGGTTTCTTTAGTGGAGAAAGAAAGATCCCTCAAAACCAGACACAGAAGAAAATGTGAAGCAACCAGAAAAGCTTGGGAGATGGCAAGGGATGGTAATAGCACTTCCATGTTCAGACAGAATCCCTCTCTGGAATCAATTAGCTCACAAGGATAAACTATATATTTCTGCTTCTTATGTTTGTGCAGACATTCAGATAATCAGTAATTGGAATGAATATATATGTAGCCCAAATATGATTATATATATTAGATAGAAGGTGATAGATAGATAGATAGATAGATAGATAGATAGATAGATAGATAGATAGATAGATAGATAGATAGATAGATAGATGATGGATGATAGATAGATGATAGATAGATAGATAGATAGATAGATAGATAGATAGATAGATAGATAGATAGATAGAAGAGAGAGATACAGATACACACACACACACACAGAGAGAGAGAGAGAGAGAGAGAGAAAGATAGATAGATAGATGATAGATAGATGATGGATGATAGATAGATAGAAGATAGATAGATGGATAGATAGATAGATAGATAGATAGATAGATAGATAGATAGATAGATAGATAGATAGATAGATAGATAGATAGATAGAAGAGAGAGATACAGATACACACACAGAGAGAGATGATAGATAGATAGATAGATAGATAGACAGACAGACAGACAGACAGACAGACAGATGTTAGACAGACAGACAGACAGACAAACAGACAGTAAGACAGTCTTCAACTTAGTCTTAAGTTGTCTAGTCTAGCAACTGCATGTCGTCTTCCTAAGATTGAGAGGAAGTGATTGGCCCCAGATCTCAAGTACTTCCTATTGCTAAGGATGAGCTACGGTTTCTCCAAATCCTGGACTAAATTCATCCGTTACCAAAAGCATTTCAGAGCAGAGGTAGCATAACACATCCACAAGAAATATAACTGCAACATAGTACAAATAATACGCAGCAGAAAGCAAGCAACCAATTCGGCAGAATAATAACATACTGAATTGTAGGTAGCGATGTCATGCGATGGGGCTCAATCGCCCTACAAGGAATGAATGACTATAGTCAACTTAAGTACAACGTGAACTGAGTTCAGTTCCTAGTAGGAGGTACCAACCCCATGGCTAGGGACATTTGAAGGATCCCAAATAGGTCAACGCCAGTTATATTTTGTTTTGTTCAGAAATTTTTGCCTCAATGAACACTATAAATAAAGTTGAGGTATTTCCTCTTGCAGTTTCCAAAATGTGGTATTTAATCTAGATTAGCATTTAAGGTATCTTACTGAAGCCTCTGTCTTCCTTCTTTCCTTGATGTTGCCCAGGTGTGGGAAGGTTGGCATCTAGGAAGGCATTCTACCTCTCTCTGAACTGTGCCATCTAGGGAAGTGGTGAAATCCAATATTTTTTTACTACCGGTTCTGTGGGCGTGGCTTGGTGGGTGCGGCAGGGGAAGGATACTGCAAAATCCCCATTCCCACCCCACTCCAGGGGAAAGATACTGCAAAATCCCCATTCCCTCCCCACTCCTGCAGGAAGGATGTTTCAAAATCTCCATTCCCACTCCACTCTGGGGCCAGCCAGAGGTCGTATTTTCCGGGCTCTGCCTCTTGTCTCCATCTCTGCCAGCTCTGTTCCCTCTTTTTTTTTTTTTTTTTAATTTGATTTATATGCCGCCCTTCTCCGGAGACTCAGGGCGGCTTACAATGTGCTCAGCAATAGCCTTCATCCTTTTGTATATTTCATACAAAGTCAGCTTATTGCCCCCACAACTGGGTCCTCAATTTACCTACCTTAGAAAGGATGGGAGGCTGAGTCAACCTTGAGCCTTGGCGAGATTCGAACCTGCAGTAATTGCAGGCAGCTGGTCTTAATAACCAGCTTAATAACAGGGTGCCTTAGACCACTGTACTACCAAGGGTCTTCCCCCTCCTGACTCCCACGCCTCCTCCTCATCATCATCATCTGATTCAGCTGCTGGAGGGACCGGTGGCCAATAAGCCACAACACTTCCACGGATGATGGAATCTGTGGCTTTCGAGCATGAATTGTGCCGTGCCAACGGAGGAAAGGAGGAAGAAATGACACACAACCTCTGCTTATGTTAAGCAAGCAACATTTTTCCTTGCCTTGAAAATAGAAAGTGAGGAGACTGCCTCCACACTCAACATTTTGTGGATGGATCCTTCAAAACAGAAAAGACAAGAGGGGTGATGGAGATTGTTCTTTTGCCCTTTGCACCGGCTGAAAGTGCAAACAGCATCTCGGATGTGAGGTTCACCAGGGGATGAAACATGCAGTTAAGCAACCTGGCTGAGGAAAACAGCAAACTAAGCGATTTGCAAAGGCTCGGAGGGGCCCGTGTGCTGCAAACGGACAGCAGAACATAAAAAGCAATGCCCAGTGTGGCTGGAGAGCAGATGGTTGTACTTCGGCTCAGCTGAGAAATTACCATCAGCTTCCACCCGTCTGCCCATCCTTTAGACACAGATTTCCACGGCCTGCTTTCACCTTGGGCCAGTTTAGAGCAAATGCCTCAGAGTATCATTAAATGCCAAGCCAGTTTGCCAAAACGATTCATCCTGCCAAGCAAGCAGAGCTCCCTCGATCTTGGAATTACCTCCTGCAGTAAATTAAACTAATGATATTTGTGCAATAACTCAGATGCTTGAGAGAAAGGGAGACGGGGAGAGAGAGAGACCATTATCCAGTAATTCTGGAAAAGGTTACAGAGGAGATCCAGAAGAAGAAGAAAAGACCATCTCTGAAAAGCTGGATGATGGATCTTCAGCTAATTAAGGCTGCAACCCTGAACAGAAAAGAGTTAGTTTCATTGAATTTAGCTGAATCAACTCCTGTATTGATGGGTACGCTGGCAAAGATGATGTTATCTGTTACTCTGGCTAGAAGGAACAGTGGATAAAAAGGTAAAAGGTAAAGGTTCCCCTCGCACATATGTGCTAGTCGTTCCCGACTCTAGGGAGCGGTGCTCATCTCCGTTTCAAAGCCGAAGAGACAGCGCTGTCCAAAGATGTCTCCGTGGTCATGTGGCCGGCATGACTCAATGCCAAAGGCGCACGGAACACTGTGACCTTCCCACCAAAGGTATAATAACAGGATAACATGGTTGGAAGGGATCTTAGCAGAAGTGAGATTCAGCCAGTTCGGACTAATTTTACATCTGGTTTGCTGAACCTGTAGTTGCAAAGACTGGTTGGCCCTGCCCCGCCCACCCCACCCCTCCCTTCCCAGGAGTCTCCATGTGGCCCATTTTGGATGCCAGGTAAGTGCAGAGTCTGCGGGAGGCTCTGGGAGGGCAAAATATGGGCCTCCCGGAAGTTCCAGAAGTCTGGAAATGGGCCTGTTTCTGGCCTCCAGAGGGCCTCCGGAGCCTGGGAGAGGCTGTTTTTGCTCTCCCGGAGACTCAAGGAAAGCCTCCGGAGCCTGGGGCGGACGAAAATTCCCCCCACACCCGCACCATGGTGCAGGAGGCCGAGTGGGCCACACCCACCCAGCAACTGGGCAGAGAACTGGTTGCTAAAGTTTTTGAATCCCACTCCTGGATTTTAGAGGTCTTCTAATCCAACGTTCTGCTCAACTGGGAGATACTATCTCATTCCAGACAAATGGCTGTGCAATCTCTTCTTCGAAACCTCTAGTGATGGAGCACCCACAGCTTCTAAAGGCAAGCTATTCCACTGATTCATTATTCTCACTATCAGGAAAATTTCTCCTTAGTTCTAGGTTGAATCTCTCCTTGATAAGTTTCTATCCATTACTTCTTGTCCTGTCCTCAGGTGCTTTGGAGAATAAGTCAACCCCTTTTTCTTTGTGACAGCTCTCAAGTACTGGGAAGATTGCTATAATATCGCCCCTAGTCCTTCTCTTCATTAGACTACGGAATACCTAGTTCCCTTAATCATTCATCGTACGGTTTAGCCTCCAGACCCCTCATCATCTTTGTTGCTCCGCTCTGCACTATTTTTCAACATCATTTTCGTAGCATGGTAATCAGAACTGCCTGCAGTACTTAGGGTTGCCAGGTCTGCTTCCAAAAAACAGCGGACAAGCCGGGTGGGGGTGGGGGTGGGGGTTAAGTAGTAAAAAAATTAAAAAAAAAATTACAATTAAATTATATATTTTCTTACAAACATTTTAACACGTATTAAAATAATCACTTCAAAACTTTACTTAAAATTCAAATATATTATAATAGTATGTAAAATATTAAATTACATTTTAATTTCATCATAAAGCTTTTGAATAAAAAAAATGTCCACTATTTTGTGAAAAAAAATAGTGAACATAATGTGAAAAAAGCGGACTGTCCACTCAAATAGTGGACACCTGGCAACACTAGTTACTCCAAACAGGGTCTCACCAGTTGTTGATTTTGTCTTCTTATGCCTCACTTGATTTGTCTTCTGGAACTAACTTGGCTCGATTTCCCAAAATCCAGGACAAAAAAATAGATTTGGAGCAGGGTTGGACTTCAGAGTTTTCAGCAAGGAGTTCTCTGCCCGGGTGCTGGGTGGGCGCGGCTATGGTGGGCATGCACCATGGCAGGGGGTCGTTTTTGCCCTCCCCGGGCTCCGGAGGCTTTTCTCGAGCATCTGGGAGGGCAAAAACCGCCTCCCCAGGCTCCAGAGGCCGTCTGGAGTCCGGAAATGTGCTTGTTTCTGGCCTTCCTGAACTTCCAGTAGGCCCATTTTTCACCCTCCTCGAGCCTCCGTGTGTGCCCTGCACTTATCTGAATCCAAAACGGGCCTCGTAGGGACTCCTGGGAGGGGAGGAGTGGGGTGGGCGGGGCCAGCCAGGAGTGGGGTTTGGGGATTCTCCGAACTGCACAGAATTTTAGCTAGAGGTTCTCCCGAACCCCTGCGAACCCCCATCAGCCCACCTCTGATTTGGAGTCCCAAGAGATGGTAGCAGCTGGATAACCTTATCTAAGCCTAGAAGCTTAGTAACCCTACTAACCCTAACCCTCCATCCTTCTGAGGTTTGTAAAATGGACTTGCTTAATGCTTGGATGGGAGATTTCTTGGGTAGTATGAACTACCCAAGATAGTCCACCCCCTCTGAGGAAAAAAAAAAAGCCAAAAGGGCAATGACATAACTGTTGCAAATAAAACTACAGGGACATGGGTGTTGTGGCCCGTCAGCGGCCTGTGCAGTTAGTAGCTGATTCCGACAGCGAGGAGGCTGGTGTGGTGCTGCGCCAGCAGCCTGTGCAGCTGGCACTCGAGTCAGACAATGAGGAGGCTGGAGAAGATGTGGTGCCAGAGGCGGAGATTCAGCCAGGGCCTTCAGAACCTCCCATAAGTGAAGAGGAAGAAGAGGAGGAGCCTCTTCTCGATGCACGGCGCGCAGAGCTGCCAAAAGGCAGGAGTGGCTCCTCAGGAGGAGGTCTCCTCGAGAGTAAGGCTTGGGGCTAATTGGCCACTCCCTTAGCCTATTTAAGGACAGATGACGACTGAGGCAATTTGCAGGGAACAACTTAGTTCACTCTCCTTCGCGTCTGGATCTTAGTTCTTTTATCAGTGTCCTGCAAATTGCTTCTGGGCTTTCTGCCAACCCTAGTAAGATTACGATTATTTATTCTTTGGATTCTTGTAGGCTGTTAAGAAAATTAATTAACAGCCTTTGTTTGAAAAAAAAAACTGATTTAATTTAGTAAACTAAGGTTTGTACAGACTTTATGTGTGCTGTGTTCTTTGGGGTCCGTAGCTGGGGCAGAACAATGGGACATGAACCCTTCCCACCCCTAGAAGATAAAGTTAGGTTGAAGGAAAACATATTTTTGACTACTAAAGTAGCATGAGACCAAAAACAATAACAACAACAACAAAAACCACAATCACAAAACCAACGTTAAGGGACCCTAGATTCCAAATCCCGAACTGTGAACCTCCTTTTCCAAAAGTAGATATCATTGACTCAAGTCCAGTGGGCACATTTTTGAAAAGCTGATTTCCCACTGGAAAATAAAGATTTCTGCACCCAGATTTTCGCATTCATTGTCCTCTTTAATGCAGGATTGGAGTGGCTGAGGTGCACATTTTATTTTTTTTAAATTATTTTTTTAATTTGATTTATATGCTGCCCTTCTCCGGAGACTCAGGGTGGCTTACAATGCGCTAAGCAATAGCCTTCATACTTTTGTATATTTATACAAAGTCAGCTTATTGCCCCCACAAACTGGGTCCTCAATTTACCTACCTTAGAAAGGATGGAAGGCTGAGTCAACCTTGAGCCTGGTGAGATTCGAACTTACAGTAATTGCAGACAGCTGGTGTTAATCACAATGCTATCAGTCTGCTGAGCCACCAGGCCCACCCATGTGGATTTCTCCGCATAAGGGATCAAATCTGATCTATTCACGCACATATTCTGCTTGAATAAACATTCTTAGCTGGATCAAGGTTATCTTTTTTTCCAAGTTTGCTTCCTTTCATATTTTTTTTTCCTAGTTGATTCTTATGATTCACAACTATAATGGATTCAAGCTAAGACTTCAGGCCAAGTTGAACCGTTTAAAAATATT
Source organism: Pantherophis vulpinus (assembly GCA_037215915.1). Lineage (NCBI taxonomy): Eukaryota > Metazoa > Chordata > Lepidosauria > Squamata > Colubridae > Pantherophis > Pantherophis vulpinus. The sequence goes on from JAXLNS010000010.1 coordinate 30,168,983, forward strand.
ACAAGGTGATTTCACAGAATCAGCAATATAATTGCATTTGGCCTCTTTGCCTCCAATTAAATAGTAGATAGAAAACAGCACATTCAGAGGTAGAAAACAGAATCAGGAGGGATTTTTTTGCTGTGCTTTTTACAGAGAATGGCTGGAGGAAAATCAACCATCAAAAGCTTGCAGCCGTTACGTTCCAACTGAACTTATGATCAAGGTAAACTTAAAATTTTCTCACATATCCATGCAAAAATATAGGTGGGGTTTTTTTTTCCCTCCTCCCTGCCATCCTTTAAATTAACGAGTTCAAAGAATGATATATACTCGTGACAGGAGTGCAATTTCCCATTTGCAAAATGAATGAGTAAAGATAATTTTTCTATCAAATGTGCTCGTAACCCTGCAGGAAATGTTAAATATTGTAACCGATGGCATAAACAAAAACGACTCCTACTTTTTCTCTCCGTCGAAGATTTTTGGAAACAGCCTAGAGGTGTAAGCGTCAAGCCAATGATAACTCCTAGAAGACCCAGAGTATTTTCGAACATGGGACTTGTTATATAAATGGTTTGGATAACAGAGGTAGAAATTAGGAGCTGGAAAAATGTTATCATGTAAGCCAAATTGATTCGGACAATACATAGAATCAAGATCGCGTGAAGTGTTAATACCACTTTATAAGGCCTTGGTAAGGACACACTTGGAATATTGCATTCAGTTTTGGTCGCCACAATGTAGAAAAGACATGGAGACTCTAGAAAGAGCCTTGGTAGTACAGTGGTCTAAGGCACCCTGTTATTAAGCTGGTTATTAAGACAGCTGCCTGCAATTACTGCAGGTTCGAATCTCGCCAAGGCTCAAGGTTGACTCAGCCTTCCATCCTTTCTAAGGTAGGTAAATTGAGGACCCAGTTGTGGGGGCAATAAGCTGACTTTGTATAAAATATACAAAAGGATGAAGGCTATTGCTGAGTACATTGTAAGCCGCCCTGAGTCTTCGGAGAAGGACGGCATATAAATCAAATTAAAAAAAAAAAAAGAGTGCAGAGAAGAGCAACAAAGAGGATTAGAGGACTGGAGGCAAAGCATAAATGAATGGTTACCAGGAACTGGGTACATTTAGTGTAATCAAGAGAAGGACTAGGGGTGATCTGGTAGCAATTTTCTAGTACAGGGGTTGTCACAGAGAAGAGCTCAAAGAAAGAAATCAAAGCTAACTCAAAGATACACACGCAGAGAGACACACACACTGAGCATGAGGAATATTGCATTCAGTTTTGGTCACCATGATGTAAAAAAGATGTGGAGACTTTAGAAAGAGTGCAGAGAAGAGCAACAAAGAGGATTAGAGGACTGGAGGCTAAAACATATGAAGAACGGTTGCAGGAACTGGGTACGTCTAGTCTAATGAAAAGAAGGACTAGGGGAGACATGATAGCAGTCTTCCAGTATCTCAGGGGCTGCCCCAAAGAGTCCTTCGGGAGAAGGGCGGTATACAAATTTAAAAATTAAATTAAATTAAATTAAATTAAATTAAATTAAATTAAATTAAATTAAATTAAATTAAATTAAATTAATTAAATAAATAAATAAATAAATAAATAAATAAATAAATAAATAAATAAATAAGGAGTCAAGCTATTCTCCAAAGCACCCAGAAGGCAGGAGAAGAAGCAATGGGTGGAAACCAATCAAGGAGAGAAGCAACTTAGAACTAAGGAGAAATTTCCTGACAGTGAGAACAATTAATCAGTGGAACAACCTGCCTGCAGAAGTTGTGAATGCTCCAACACTGGAAGTTTTTAAGAAGATGTTGGATAACCATTTGTCTGAAGTGGTGTAGGGTTTCCTGCCTAAACTGGGGGTTGGACTAGAAGACCTCCAAGGTCCCTTCCAACTCTGTTATTCTATTCTATTCTATTCTATTCTATTCTATTCTATTCTATTCTATTCTATTCTATTCTATTCTATTCTATTCTATTTTCTTATATTCTATTCTATTCTCTATTCTATTTTCTATTCTATTCTATTTTCTATTCTATTTTCTATTTATTCTATTCTATTCTATTCTATTCTATTCTATTCTAATTTTTTTTTAAAAAAAAAAAGCTTTCCGAGCTCATTCCAGCAGTCTACTCAATTCTGATGGTTGAGTGGATTCCCTTTTATTATTTCAATTGATTCAGAAAATCAATGTTTCCTTTCAGGAAATCAAATCAGGTCATTCCATCTGATTTCCTGATTCGATTATAAAGGGCTTGTGAATCTATTCATCTCTCTGGAGACATCCGGTTCGGATTGATGAGAGACTCTGAATTGTCAAACTGATCCACAAGATTTTAGCCAGAGATTCCTGTCAGATACTTTGGAACCAAATCTCTTGCCTAGCTTTGAACATTTATTTAATATATTCATAGAACTAGACAATTTTGGTTAATCGATGATTTTCACTGTAACAATATTTCCAGTTTTTTCCTCCTTTTAACGCTGTAAAAAAATTTGATTGGGTGCAAAGTTCAGGGATTCCTAGTAATTTTAATCCTTTCTTCCTCCCTCCCTCCCTCCTTCTCCACCCATCACTCCCTCCCTTACCTCTTCTCCTTCCTTCCTTCCCTCCTTCCTCCCTCCCTCCTTCCTTCCTTCTCCACCCATCACTCCCTCCCTTTCCTCTTCTCCTCCCTCCCTCCCTCCTTCCTTCTCCACCCATCACTCCCTCCCTTTCCCCCTCTCCTTCCTTCCTTCCCTCCTTCCTCCCTCCCTCCTTCCTTCCTTCTCCACCCATCACTCCCTCCCTTTCCCCCTCTCCTTCCTTCCTTCCCTCCTTCCTCCTTCCTTCCTTCTCCACCCATCACTCCCTCCCTTTCCCCCTCTGCTTCCTTCCTTCCCTCCTTCCTCCCTCCCTCCTTCTCCACCCATCACTCCCTCCCTTTCCCCCTCTCCTTCCTTCCTTCCCTCCTTCCTCCTTCCCTCCTTCCTTCTCCACCCATCACTCCCTCCCTTTCCCCCTCTCCTTCCTTCCTTCCCTCCTTCCTCCCTCCCTCCTTCCTTCCTTCTCCACCCATCACTCCCTCCCTTTCCCCCTCTCCTTCCTTCCTTCCCTCCTTCCTCCCTCCCTCCTTCTCCACCCATCACTCCCTCCCTTTCCCCCTCTCCTTCCTTCCTTCCCTCCTTCCTCCCTCCCTCCTTCCTTCCTTCTCCACCCATCACTCCCTCCCTTTCCTCTTCTCCTCCCTCCCTCCCTCCTTCCTTCTCCACCCATCACTCCCTCCCTTTCCCCCTCTCCTTCCTTTTTTCCCTCCTTCCTTCCTCCCTCCTTCCTTCTTTCTCCACCCATCACTCCCTCCCTTTCCTCTTCTCCTTCCTTCCTCCCTCCCTCCCTCCTTCCTTCTCCACCTATCACTCCCTCCCTTTCCTCTTCTCCTTCCTTCCTCCCTCCCTCCTTCCTTCTCAACCCATCACTCCCTCCCTTTCCTCCTCTCCTTCCTTCCATCCCTCCTTCCTCCCTCCCTCCTTCCTTCTCCACCCATCACTCCCTCCCTTTCCTCTTCTTCTTCCTTCCTTCCTTCCTCCCTCCCTCCCTTTTCTAGCAAGTCTAACTATTCCAAGCTAAAATATGTAAATAAGAATATGTTGCAGAAATTGAAAATATGAGTGATCAAGCTGACACTTATTCAGGGAAATCTCCAGTGCCCTTTCTGGTTTTCTGGCTCAATTCTGCCTGAAAAATTAGAATATAAAATTTAGAATTGAAGACGTAATCATGCAGCATGAAAGAAATCATGCACATTTAAAGTGTTTAATTACTTAGAATTAATACATTTTCCAAGCCATATTTTCTTTTCCAAAGGGCAAATTCTTTGGCTAATCTGATGATGCAAAATGTAATCCAATTATTAACCAGCAATAAATACAGAAAATTACAACATGCCAAAGCTAAACATGGCAGAAAAACAATCCAAGAAATGCAAAGTAATCAACATAATACAGATAACTATGGATTCAAAACCACATCAAAAGAAATAGCTTCACAACAGAGATAAGGAAGAATAGTTTACAACCGAGCTGTGGTGGCCCAATGATCAGCCTAGCAGCCTTGCAGGCTGATTCTGCTCACTGATAGGAGTTCGATCCTGACCAGCTGAAGGTTGACTCAACCTTCCATCCTTCCGAGGTCAGTAAAATGAGGACCCAGATTGTTGGGGGAAGAGGCTGACTCTGTAAACTACTTAGAGAGTGCTGGAAAGCATAAGTCTATTGCTATTGCCCTCCTTCCTTCCTTCCTTCCTTCCTTCCTTCCTTCCTTCCTTCCTTCCTTCCTTCCTTCCTTCCTTCTTTTCTTCTTTCCTTCCTTCCTTCCTTCTTTTCTTCCTTCCTTCCTTCCTTCCTTCCTTCCTTCCTTCCTTCCTTCCTTCCTTCCTTCCTTCCTTCCTTCCTTTTTCCTTTTGATTAGAATGCAGCATTGCAGACTAACTCTGTTTACTGCCAGGAGTTTGATCCTGACCGACTCAAGACTGACTCAGCCTTCCATCCTTCCGAGGTCGGTAAAATGAGGACCCAGATTGTTGGGGGAAGAGGCTGACTCTGTAAACTACTTAGAGAGGGCTGGAAAGCATAAGTCTATTGCTATTGCCCTCCTTCCTTCCTTCCTTCCTTCCTTCCTTCCTTCCTTCCTTCCTTCCTTCCTTCCTTTTTCCTTTTGATTAGAATGCAGCATTGCAGACTAACTCTGCTTACTGCCAGGAGTTCGATCCTGACCGGCTCAAGACTGACTCAACCTTCCATCCTTCCGAGGTCGGTAAAATGAGGACCCAGATTGTTGCGGGCAAGATGTAAATAATTCTGACTCTGTAAGCTGCTCAAAGAATGCTGTAAAGCATTGTGGAACTGTATATAATTCTAACTTCTATTGCTATTACAATCCTGGATACCTTAGGTGACTCTTAGGCTGATTAGCTATGTTGGCTTAGGTAAAGGTAAAGGTTCCCCTCGCACATATGTGCTAGTCGTTCCTGACTCTAGAGGGCGGTGCTCATCTCCGTTTCAAAGCTGAAGAGCCAGCGCTGTCCAAAGATGTCTCCATGATCATGTGGCCGGCATGACTCAACGCTAAAGGCGCACGGAACGCTGTTACCTTCCCACCAAAGGTGGTCCCTATTTTTTCTACTTGCATTTTTCTCCTTGCAACTAATCAAGGAGAGAAGCAACTAAGGAGAAATTTTCTGACAGAACAATTAACCAGTGGAACAACTTGCCTCCAGAAGTTGTGAATGCTCCAACATTGGAAGTTTTTAAGAAGAGATTGGACAACCATTTTTCTGAAGTGTGTAGGGTTTCCTGCTTAAGCAGGGGGTTGGACTAGAAGACCTCCACGGTCCCTTCCAACTCTGTTATTCTATTCTATTAAATGTCTAGGTTTGATTATAAACACCTTTTTTTCAATTACAGTTTTAACAGTTAGAGGATATTTAATGTACTAAATCATTCAGGCAGATTGTTTTTTTTTTAGAGGATTATACATAGAAACATCTAATTTCATAAGGAAGCCAAGCGAGGAAGAAGGAAAAGGTATGAACCCCCCATCCCTGTAACCATAAATAAAACATTCTCATCCAATTCCAGACCGAGTGGGGGAGAAGAAAAAACATGGCAATATTGATCTCATAAATATGGAACTATCTATTTAATCGTATAAATAACTTTTGTATATTTTGAGTGGTGAGAGGATTTTTATTGCCCAAAATAAGTTGCCATCTCCAGGCAGAGGCCAGGTGTCATGATATAATTGCCTCTTGGGAACTCAATCCTGGGGCTGCATTTCATTCCGTCGTGAGCGCAAGACTCCTAGAATATTCACTCTTTAAAAGTGCGTAAAGAACTTGCTTGCTCAAACTTATTTAGGGATGCAGTTCTAGGCTCATCATCGTGCAAAAATCAGGAATTAGTAGTATCCCTCTATAATTTAGGGGATGAACCCCCATTGTGCATCTTGTCAACTCGCAAAGCATCCATGGCCTGCTCTTGAGTTGCCATAGGCAAGGGGGATAGGAAACCAACAAAGCAGCACGGCAGCCAAAAACAAAAGCACATTCCAGACCTATCTCTCTCAAGGCTGTTTCCCAGGGTTACCCACAGCGGCCGGATGGGAGTGAACTCTACAACCCCTGAAGTTGCTCCCTTGGTGAATCTGATTGATGACACACCCTGGGGGGTGGTGGGAAACAGGTTCATGATTGGGGTGTAAATTATGTGGGTCAGAGTTGGCTTCACTTGGAACGTGCTGACATGAAGCTCCTAATAAATGACTGGATTTCTTTTGAAGCTTGGCTCGAGGCTCATGATTTAATTAGCACATCTGTGGGAACCCTGACACATCTATTGAATCCCAGAAATATAGATCTTAAGAGTGCAGGAAATAACACAAAGGAAAGATAGCCAGTCTACTAGCTAGATACCTGGATAGTAAGTCTATTTATGAGTCCTTATTTGTGACTAGATTTTTCTCTTTAAGTCAACTTTTTTTTTCTTTTTACAACCCTGTGTAACCCTTTTAATTAGGGGTGAAGTTGGACCAACGGGGTGGAGCTGAGCATTTACTGGCCAGATGCCTTTCCTGACACCTATGCAGAGTTCACAGTACATATTGTTTTTTCTTTGTGCCCTGAGAGAGAAACATATGCTGCTACATAGGATCAAACTTTCAACCTTCTGAGTGGGAGGTGAGTGTTTCATCACTAGGCCACTGGGCCACTCCTCTGGTTAGTCAACTTCTATTCTTCTGAACCTGGGCATGTCTCTTGGCCGGAGCATAAAGGTGAGGTTTGTGGGAATAATGATTGGTTTTTGCCAAGCTAACCCAACAAATGAATTCCACCATTCTACTCCCAACCCAGAATTTCTTTGTGTATCATTTACCTGAATTTCAGTACTGGTCTGTGGTAAGCCTCAGATCTCACTATTAACCATCTGCTCAGTTAAATGGCTTGTGACAGAGAGTAGGAAACTGACATACAGAGAGAGAGGGGGGGGGGACCAGAACTTCCTAAAACCATCCTAATGAAACCAAGTAGCCATTTTTCAAATAACAGCAACACAATTTTCTACCAATTTTCAGCAGGAAAGGAAAGGAAAGGAAAGGAAAGGAAAGGAAAGGAAAGGAAAGGAAAGGAAAGGAAAGGAAAGGAAAGGAAAGGAAAGGAAAGGAAAGGAAAGGAAAGGAAAGGAAAGGAAAGGAAAGGAAAGGAAAGGAATGTATCGACCAACTTGCAATTTCAGAGGAGTTTATGCTGCCTGGGAATGGAAGGGAAAGGTTTGACGTACCTGGAGAGAGTCACGTTGAGGGGCATCTTAATTAAGCATTTGGACAGATTTAGAGCTTGTCCCTCTAGACAAGGAGCTCTCCCAGGTCCTGAAACATCTCTTCCACTACCGTATTTTAGGGATGGGTAGCTAGGTATTCAGCAAGATGCACTGGCAAATTCCCTTTGTTGCACAGTGACATTGGATACTATTTCAGCTTTTGCATGATCTGGCATGCAAAAATTCTCAAAAGAGTTCTCTTCCTTCTTATCCTCCTCCTCATCATCCCCCTTCCCTTTCCCCTTTTCCCTGTACTTCTCCTTCTCTTCCTTCTCCTGCTTCTCCTGCCTTTCCTTCTCCCCCTTCTCCTTCTCCCTCCCTCTCCTCTCTCCTTCTGCCTCTTCCTCTCTCACCTTCTGCTCCCTCCCTCTCCCTCTCCCTCTCCTTCTCCTTCTCCTTCTCTCTCTGTCTGCCTCTCTCTCACCTTCTGCTCTCTCCTTCCCCTTCCCCTTCCCCTTCCCTTTCTTCTTCTCCCTCTCCCTCTCCCTCCTTCTCCTTCTCCCTCCCTCCTCTCTCCTTCTGCCTCTCCCTCTCTCACCTTCTGCTCCCTCTCTCTCCTTCTCCTTCCTCTTCTCCTTCCTCTTCTCCCTCTCCTTCTCTCTCCTTTTCCCTCTCACTCTCTCACCTTCTGCTCCCTCCCTCTCCCTCTTCTTCTCCCTCCCTCCCTCTCCTTCTCTCTCTGTCTGCCTCTCTCTCTCTCACCTTGTTCCCTCCCTCTCCTTCTCCTTCTGCTTCTCCCTCTCTTTCCTTCCCCTTCCCCTTCCCCTTCCCCTTCCCCTTCTCCCTCTCCCTCCTCCTCCTCCTCCTTCTCCTCCTCCTTCTCCTTCTCCTTTTCCTCCTCCTCCTCCTCCTTCTCCTCCTCCTTCTCCTTCTCCTCCTCCTCCTCCTCCTCCTCCTTCTCCTCCTTCTCCTCCTCCTCCTCTTCCTCCTCCTCCTCCTCCTCCTTCTCCTTACCACACACAATAGTCTGTTCCTAACAAAGAACAAGTTAGAATATGTTGCCTAGTCCAACACACCAGGAGGTCTCTAAATCATCATTTATTGCTTTCTATGCTGTAAAAAAAAAACCCTTCTACTTGATATCTGTTCCCTGATGTGGTTACACAGAGAATATCCAGCACCCTCCCGCTGTATTTTTCCTTTCATTCTGATTAACTACAACTCTCCAAATGGGTAAAGGAGATTTTTTTTTTTGGCGAGGATATGGAATTTATTTATTTTAATAGGCTTCAAGCAACCTATGAATTCAGCAGCCTTTGTTCAATCATGGGTCAATTGTTCTTGTTTTGAGTGGAAAACTCATTTTAAACATAAAAAGTAGGGTTTCTATTTTCACGAAGGCAGCGTTTTATTTTTCTATTGACCTCCAACTAACCTTCATTCCAAGTTTTGTTCTCCAAACTTCCTACACCAGAGCTTTGAATCATTGGTGCTATTGTTTATTGACTTGCCCCCCATCTTCATTATTTTCCTACCTGCTTCCCAGCTAAACCTCAGGGATCTGCTCCAATTTTTGATTTGTATTTCTTTCACTCAGCCACTATGGAACATTTTTTTTTTCCTCTTTGCATTTCGAGATTCTCATCTCCTCTTCGGAAAGCCATTCGCCATCCTCTCCTGACTCATCCAAACTCCCATTTTTCATAACCAGAATGATAAATCGAGCCATCTTCCATCTGAATTGGAAGGAAGGAAGAGAAACAGATGCCTACAGAGGGATGCACAGGTTTTTCTTTTCTTTTCTTTCTTTTTTTTGTGGATAAGATTTACTTGTACATTTATGCTGGAACCAAACAAGTACACAATCTGATGGATTTCATCCTGCATTGGATAGGCTTTCCTAGAGTTTTTGTGTTGTTTTGTTTTGCAATGTAAATGTAATTTCTCCACCTGTGAGGTTTCTGAAGTTACTTAAGTCTTTTGGGGATATGAGAATTAAGAACATAAAAGTTATATCTTGGTTCCTTGTAAGCCAGCAGTGATTAAATTGCTTAAAGAGGATGAAAGGGAAATTATCCCTCTTACATAAGAAGCTCTCCATAGGCTTCATATAATCTAACTCCTTAATATTTGTTCTGACAATACATTTGTCCTATATTGGCATCATATGCTTTCCCCCCTTTACACAAACACACACACACACACTAGAAGGAACCTGTGGTGCAGTGGTGAAATCCAAATTTTTTTACTACCGGTTCTGTGGGCGTGGCTTGGTGGGCGTGGCTTGGTGTGGCTTGGTGGGCGTGGCAGGGGAAGGATACCGCAAAGTCTCCATTCCCACCCCACTCCAGGGGAAAGATACTGCAAAATCTCCATTCCCACCCCACTCCAGGGGAAGGATACTGCAAAATCTCCATTCCCACCCCACTCCAGGGGAAGGATACTGCAAAATCTCCATTCCCACCCCACTCCAGGGGAAGAATACTGCAAAATCTCCATTCCCATCCCATGTGTATGCGCTGGGGCGGGGCACATGCATGGGGGCCGTGGGTGTATTGCATTTTGGGGGTTCGTGCTCATCTCTGTTTCAAAGCCGAAGAGCCAGCGCTGTCCGAAGATGTCTCCGTAGTCATGTGCCCAGCATGACTCAACGCCAAAGGTGCACAGAACGCTGTTACCTTCCCACCAAGGGTGGTCCCTATTTTTTCTACTTGCATTTTTTCCATGCTTTCAAACTGCTAGGTTGGCAGAAGCTGGGACAAGGAATGGGAGCTCACCCCATTACGTGGCACTGGGGATTCGAACCGCTGAACTGCCGACCTTTGGATCGACAAGCTCAGCATCTTAGCCACTGAGCCACCGCGTCCCTATGCTGTGCATACGGTGGTTATTTTTTTTCCAGACCATTTAGCCATAAAGGATGCGGCTCACAGCGTAGCAAAATCACAACAGTGGCAGCTTCCCACACAGCACAATGCAGGGAATGTGGAAATGGAAACAGTGGCAAGAAGGAGCATTAGCACTAATGGATTGCAGTGAGGTTATGCTCTAACCTCAGCTTGGCTGGAAGCCCGATTCCTCTTTGAAACTCAGCAGGCCTTCAGCATGAAAGAGTTGATAGCAGAGAAGAGACAGGACTTCGCTTTGGCTTCACGTTGAGGTGGCTTATTAATTATGCAGATTCCCAGGCAGAATTTACCCTTTGCAGGTAATGTTGAAAGGTACGCTTTTCTACATTAGTAATGAAGAAGGATGGAGGGAAGAAAGAGAGAGAGAGTGAGAGAGAGGAGAGAGGAGAGGAGAGGAGAGGAGAGGAGAAAAGAGAAGAGAAGAGAAGAGAAGAGAAGAGAAGAGAAGAGAAGAGAAGAAAAGAAAAGAGAAGAGAAGACAAGAGAAGAGAAGAGAAGAAAAGAAAAGAAAAGAGAAGACAAGAGAAGAGAAGAGAAGAGAAGAGAAAAAGAGAGAGGAAAGAAAGAAAGAAAGAAAGAAAGAAAGAAAGAAAGAAAGAAAGAAAGAAAGAAAGAAAGAAAGAAAGAAAGAAAGGAAGGAAGGAAGACGAGAGAGAGAGAGAACAAGTTTAGGTTTAAGTTTAGGTTTAGATCTGGATTTGGTCTATTTTTGAAGGTTTTGAACAGAATAAGATTAGAGATGCCATTGTCAACAGTCTGACTGATGAACCCAACCCAAGCAAACATGGTTTGTTGTCTTCTGCACACTGGGATCGGTCTCCAGCTGTTCCTCTGCCTCGCTGCTGTCTATCTCCCTCTTTGCCTCCGACTCTGTTCTGCCCCAGCTCCGGATTCCCAAGGATTGTGACACACACCAATGGTCCTTATCAAAGTTATAATGTACCAAGAATAAACAAAGTCCGGCAAAGGTTGGCAACCAGCCCAGAAAACAAGATACGATAAGACACTCACTCTCCAAAACGCTCTGTAATAATTACACGTTGTTTCCAGCAAGAAATTACTAACTGCGTGCGACTTAAATAGGCTAAGGGAGTGCCCAATTATCCTCAAACATTACTCTCGAGGAGACCTCCTCCTCCTGAGTAGCCACTCCTGCCTTTTGGCAGCCCTGTGTGCTCGAGCATTGAGGAGAGGCTCCTCCACTTCGCTCTCTCCACTTGAAGGAGCCTCTGGAGGTTCTGAAGACCCAGGCGGAGTCTCTGCCTCTGGCACCACATCCTCTTCAGCCTCCTCGCTGTCCGACGCGAGCGCCGGCTGCACAGACTGCTGGCGCAACCCCACACCAGCCTCCTCCTTGTCGGGATCAGCCACGCTCTGCGCAGGCCACTGGTGGGCCACAACAGACGTAGAGCCTTCGTCTGAGCTTTCCCCAGCCCCCAGGATTGGCCCATGTTCCTCTCCAACCTCCTCACTGTCCAACTCTGCTGCCAGCTCCGCTGGCTGCCAGCGGGCCACAACACATGTCCCATACTTTCACATTGCTTCCAAAACTCCATAAATATAACAAAACTCCTTTCTGGTGAACACTTTCCTTCTTACATAAAAGAAAAATGAGGTTTAACTGGATTTTGTACATGAACAGAAAACAAGCTTTGCCTCAAGCAATCAGATGCCCTGGGCCAGTTTAACAAGTTTTCATAGGTAATACTTATTTATTTTAAAAAAAGAACCCCTTGATAGTTATATAAATGTTTTAATAATTGAATTAGATAAGTATACACAGAATTCACTATTTATTTTTTTAAAAAAATAATTTTCTTTGTTGTCGTTTCTTGCTTTTTTAAAAAAAAAAAAGCATTTTCTTTGTGTGTGTTTTTTTTTTTTTCTTGGATGGTGCATGTATTTTTGTCACAATTATCATCGTGTTTTAGGGGATTATTTTTTTTGTCCTTATTTAAAAAGCAATAAAATATGTAAATAAATATATAACGTCTTTTTAGCGAGTGGCGCTCAATGGACATTGTGTGTGATCTTATCACAGTCCCTGAAGCTAGCAAAGAAATGGTCAAGATGCTTATAGAGTAAGGATCCCGTAAACTACCCAAATCTATAGGATTTCATCTATTCCCATGAGACAGCTTTTCAGCTAATGTGAATTATTGTGGTGCTGACTTGCCAGAATGATGCAGTGAGGCAGGGGTGGGCTTCAAAATTTTTAGCAAGGGGTTCTCTGCCCTGTTGCCGGGTACTGTCGGCCAAACAATGTCGACTGGCGGCTCCCAGGGGGAGAGCCTTCTCTGTGGGGGCACCTACTATCTAGAATGAGCTCCCCCCGGAGATACGGAGGATCCCGGATCTGCGCACCTTCCGTTGCGCTCTCAAGACTTTTTTATTCCATCAAGCCGGCCTGGCCTAAATCTTTCCCCCTTTAAAATGTAAATTTTAATTTGTTTTTAAAATTATTGGGTGTTTTAAATTTGTCTCGGCCAAATTGTTTAATTCGGTTTTATTCTGTTTTTAAATTTTGTATTTATGTGTTTTATTCTGTGGCTGTTCACCGCCCTGAGTCCTTCGGGAGTAGGGCGGTATACAAATCCAATAAATGAAAATGAAATGAAATGGTGGGCATGGCCTAGTTGGCCTCCTGCCCCACAGCAGGGGGAGGCCTTTTTGCCCTCCCCGGGCTCCAGAGGCTTTCTTTGAGCCTCCAGGAGGATCCAAAATTCTATGTGTTTTTTCATGAGAAACCTCATTTATTCATTAAGAACTATTCTGATTTAATGACATGTTTTGGGACCTTTGGGTCAAACATCCTAAGCCAACATTCTAATATGTGTACGTGAGAGTTAATTAGACTGCCTGCAGACTGCATCATTGAGGAATGTCTGGAAATTGTCTTTATTCGATAAGGACATCGTTCGCAAAAGCTGCCTGGTAATTATGTCTATCTCTTCATTTTGATAATTAATGTTAACACCGCAATGCAGTCTCTGGGATTTGGATGTAATCACCTCATATCTAACATGTGCATGGCAATTATGAATCTCTGACAGGGAAAAATGATAATATTGCAAGGCAACTCCTGCAGATTTTTAAAACATCCTTATTCTTTCCACAAAGCAATAAAAGTCAGCGATTGTGGATTCCTTCTGGAAATAAAGTTGAACAAAATGATCTCTGGCATCAATCTGGTTGAATTCCCTGCATCAAGTCTGAATCTCCCAAATTAATTCCAGCTTCGGTATCCAGCTTGACCTGTAAGGCAAGAGGTTTATCTACACCTTAAAACATACAGCAGAGATAAATACAAAAATTCTTGCAGATTTCTACGAAGGCTCTGCAAAGTTTTAGTATGCAGCCAAGATTGAAAGGATGTAAGAGAGGACAGGATTTAATTTTGTGACCCATTTCCTCAATCCAGTTTAGCCGTATTTGTAAACACGAAGACAGTTTTTGGCTTTTACTGTTAATATTTATAGTCCAGGTAGGAGAAAAAAAATGCAATTTTCCACTCATGATGGACTACACTTCCATCATTTCTGATTAGGCATGCTGGCTAGGCTTATGCTAATAGAGACCCTAACAACATTTTGAAGGGCATAAATTCTGCACTTACAAGTGTCATCTACAGTGTAAGGAGTTGATCTATATTGAGAGTGATCCAAAAATCTAAACTCAAGTGAACTCCGTGAGATTATTAACTAGGCTGTAAGGTCTAGAGGCCTCTAGGAAATTTCAGAACTGGTTGGATCACCTCACTTCTATTTCAAACAGTTTATTTCAACCCGTAGCTTTTAAGAGGTCTGATTTTGGCCCTAAAGATCCTGTTCTGTCCCCAACCCCACGCACACACACCAACAGATGTTCAAGAGTTAAAGACCAAACCAGATGACAAAATCCTTTTCCTTATGATAACGGAACTTGGCAACAAACTAGTGGCTGCCTGCCAAGAGTTTATTATTTACAAAGAGGAGAGATAACTTCTCCCCGCTTCTGGTACATCAAAGGAAAGCAGCTCAATAATTACGGAACTAATCAAGTCCAGAGATACTCCAGCAAAGTCTTAAAGCAAAAGTCCGGCAATGCAGAATGGCGTGGAAGCTTTCAGCTTTGTTCGTCACAAGGTTTGACTGGCCACCACGCTCCCTTTTATATCCTGTGGGGTGTGGTCCAGCAACTCAGCCTAATCTCGGGCACGCCATTTCTTCTGTTGCGCGCGCTTATCTCTGCAATGATGGCATGGGTCCAGCCAAGACTCATTACCCTCATCACTGTCCATCTGTGGCTGCGTGGACGTGCTTGGCCCCAGCCCTATCTCTTGCCCTTCGGCGGACACCGAAGGCATTGCCAGAGAGGAGGGTCCTGGAGAGGGAGGCCTTGCCAACTCCTCCCCTTCACTCTCGGAGTCCTCTCCTGACGATGATACAGGCTCCGGTAATGGAGCCACAACAGATCCCTTACAAATTTGCAGCTGATTTGTATTTTTTAATGTGGAAAAAAAAGAGAGAGAGGGGCGTGAGAAAAGAGGCATTATGGATTTGCAAATCAGGGCTGATCCAATTTGCTGAATCAATCAAGAAAACCAAATTGATTCAGTGTTTTGATTGGTCTCTCCAATTTTATCTGGGAAGGCAGATAGTTTCAATTTCCTAGCAGGATTTAGAAAATGAACCTTTTACACATGCACAGTTGATCTAATTGCTCTTCATCATGATTCATTGCGTCAATTGATTGGAAGCTTTGTCAAATGGATTTGTTATAATGAGGTTTTGCATATCTTTACAATTATTTACCTATCTGGGAAATAATCATGTAATATCCATATTTATAGAATTCTGGGAGTTGACGTCCATGCAGCTCAAAATAGCTGAATTTGGAAAACACTGCCCAAGACTAAATAGAAACATTTAGAAACCTACCTTGTAATTGGTTCTATATTATTACATTTCTCAGTTTAATAATGTATAGATCTGGCTATCCAGATCAATAGAACTTAATTTTCTGAAGCATTCAAAGGCCAGACAAGGAATAATGGATGGAAACTGATCAAGGAGAGATTCAACCTGGAAATAAGGAGTAATTTTCTGACAGTGAGAACAATCAACCCATGGAATAGAAGTTGCCTTCAGAAGTTGTGGGAGCTTCATCCCTGGAAGTTTTCAAGAAGAGACTGGACTGCCATCTGTCAGAAAGGGTGTAGGGTCTCCTGCTTGGATTAGATGACCTACAAGGTCTCTTCCAACTCTGTTAATCTGTTAATTTCTACCTCTTATCTCCTCAAAGACCAAGGACAGCTCCAGCCTAGAAAAGTCAACATTTCTTTGATTTGTGTGAAAGGAAGGCCTTAAATAGAGTTGAACCTTGAATCTGATCCAAATGTTATGCAGTGTGAGACAAAAACTTTTCAAGCTGCTTCCTGTGTTGGCAAATCTAGCCAAATAACACCTGGCATTCAGCCCAGGTGCCTCTCTTGGCAGCTGGCCAAAATACCAGGTGACAAATGCAAGGTGCCCGCAAAATTTACACACTCTCAACCATATGCGCCTTCAAAATATGCTGGATTGGCACTGTACGTCTTAATGGCTGGAAGGATTTTATATACGTCCTTTATTGGACAAGTCCTTTGTTTCCCAGTTTGGAAGACCGGCTAACTAAATGGTGAGTATGGCTCCCATAGGTGGAAATAATTCTGTAAATTTTAAATTTACTTAGAACATAGAACGTGGAACAATAGAGTTGGAAGCAGTGGTGGAATTCAATTTTTTTTACTACCGGTTCTGTTGGCGTGCATATTGTGGCTTGGTGGGCGTGGCAGGGGAAGGACACTGCAAAATCTCCATTCCCTCCCCACTCCTGGGGGAAGGATATTGCAAAATCTCCATTCCCAACCCACTCTGGGGCCAGCCAGAGGTGGTATTTGCCGGTTCTCCAAACTACTCAAAATTTACGCTACCAGTTCTCCAGAACCTGTTAGTATCTGCTGAATAGCACCCCCGATTGGAAGGGACCTTAGAGGTCTTCTAGTCCAAACCCCTGCTCAAGCATGAGACCCATTCAGATAAATGGTTGTCCAGTCTCTTTTTGAAAGCCTCCAGTGATGGTCCAATCATCCACAACCACCAACTTCTGAAGGCAAGCTTTCCATTGATTGGTTGCTCTAACCATTAAGGAATTTCTCCTTAGTTCTTGGTTAGTTTCCATCCGTTGTTTCTTGTCTTGCCTATTGGTGCTTTAGAAAATAGTTTGACCCTCTCGTCTTTGTAGGAGCCCCTCAAATATTGGAACACTGCTATCATGTCTCCCCTAGTCCTTCTTTTCATTAGATTAGATTAGACATAGCCAATTCCCGTAACCTTCTTCATTTCTCTTTAGCCACCTCCTTTTAAAATTTAATTTTTTTATAGTAAAAAGTAAACCCAATGAAGGATTTAATTCTAATTGGAAATCTTTCCTGGTCTATGCATGGAATTGCAGTACACCCAAAATTTTATTTGTAGAGTGCCTATTTTAATTCGTAGCATAATTTATAATACAATACTGGCGGCACATCCTATTTCTTAATTATCATTTTCTTTTAATGGCAGCCAGTGTTAATCAAGTATTTTTTTTTTATCGTAAAGCTTAATAGGGATAGATGGATTTTGATAAGAAAATTGATAGAAAGTATCTCATAATACCATAAGCTTCTTGTGAAATGTGGGAATATGTTAGATTTATGCTATATCTTACTTGTTCTTTAGCTACCGATATTTTACTATTTGGCCCTGATTTTCTTATCTGTACTTGCACTTCTTATATTCTTTCAGAAGGCATAATAAAGAAATGGAAACAAATCCTTTGAAATATAGAGAGGGTAGATTTGTTATACTTTCATGTCTTGTGATAGAAGGATTTGCTGCTTTTTTTTTTTTTTTTCTGATTTCCTTGGCCTCAAATTTGAGTTGTTCCGAATATCAGTTTAACTGGGACACGGTTTTAAAATGAATCCTGCCACACCTATACGCAGAGTTAGCTTCACCTTAGTTTCCTCTCTCTCTCTCTCTCTCTCTCTCTCTCTCCTACTGTGCAGCTAGAGTTATTTTACTTGCAAATATTCTTACAGATATCTCAAAGGTGGGGGGTTTTTTTACTTTTACTTTTTACTTTTTATTACTTTTATTTTACTTGCAAATATTCTTACAGATATCTCAAAGGTGGTTTTTTTTTTTACTTTTACTTTTTACTTTTTTTTACTTTTATTTTACTTGCAAATATTCTTACAGATATCTCAAAGGTGGGGGTTTTTTTCCCTTTAAAAGGCAACTGGATTGTTTTTGCCATAATAATAATAATAATAATAATAATAATAATAATAATAATAATAATAATAATAATAATAATAATAATAATAATAATAATAATAATAATAATAATAATAATAATAATAATAATAATAATAATAATAATTTTATTTCTATACCGCCCTTCTCCCGGAGGACTCAGGGCGGTGTACAGCCTATTTAAAAAACAAGATAAACATCAATTTAAAATAATTTAAAAATATTAAATAAATTTGGCTTAATTTAAAACCCCCAAAATTTAAAACATCCAATTTAAAATTATGTTGCTAACCCAGCCTGGCGGAACAACAGGGTCTTGAGTGCGCAGCGAAATACCCGGAGGTCAGAGATCTTACGCATTTCCGGGGGCAGTTCATTCCACAGGGCTGGGGCTCCCACAAAGAAGGCCCTCCCCCTGGGTGTCACCAGCCGCCGGCAAACGGGCCATTTTCAGCCTCCGGAGGGCCTCTGGGGGAGTGGGGAAGGCCATTTTCATCCTCCCCAGACTCCTAGAAAGGCTCTGGAGGCTGGGAACAGCAAAAAACAGGCCTACTGTGCCATCACATGCCAGGAGTGTGTGTGTGGGGGGGGTCATGCGCACATGCACAGGGGCAGGGTGCATAGAATTATGGGTGTGGGCACGCGCACGCATGACCCCCCCTCCCCGCTCCTGGCACGCGATGGCAAAAGGGTTAGCCATCACTGTATAGGGTCTTCTGCTTGAGCAGGAGATTGGATTAGAAGACCTCCAAGGACTCTTCCAACTCTGTTATTGTGTATTCTGCAATTAATAATTGAAAAGCTAAAAAATATAAAATACACAAAAAAATATTTTAAAAGGCTTTGTGTGTGTGTGCACGCGCATACACTAAAACCATATAAAGGGGTAAAAGCATTAACTAAATGCAGAAGACCATAAACGTTAATATATGGCTAACTAAATCTATCCCAAATACAAATTGTGCTTTAAGAATGAAAATATACTAAGTGGCTTAATCCTTCGTATGCCAACTGTCTGATAATATGCTGTGCTGAGCTTTGGGGGCCCAGATGGCATGGAAATTGAATTTTTTATTAATCGTCACACATCTAAGGCTACAATATCTAAGCTTTAATACTCTGAATGAGCTCTTTTTTATCAACAAAGAAGGCTCTTGAGATGCCGTATCAATTGGACAACATCCAGTGGTAATCCGTTTGTGGTCATCTTAAATCACACCAAAGCAATATCGTTTGGAAGAAACATCTGGAAATTAAGGATTTATTATTTATTTATTTATTTATTTATTTATTTATTTATTTATTTATTTATTGGTTCGATTTATATGCCGCCCTTCTCCGGAGACTCAGGGCGGCTTACAATGCGTTAAGCAATAGCCTTCATACTTTTGTATATACCTGCTTAGTAGGGCTTTCAGCCCCCCCCCTAAGCGGTGTTCTTCTTCTTTTTTTTTAATTTGATTTATATGCCACCCTTCTCCGGAGACTCAGGGTGGCTTACAATGTGCTCAGCAATAGCCTTCATCCTTTTGTATATTTATACAAAGTCAGCTTATTGCCCCCACAACTGGGTCCTCAATTTACCTACCTTAGAATGGATGGAAGGCTGAGTCAACCTTGAGCCATGGCGAGATTTGAACCTGCAGTAATTGCAGGCAGCTGGTCTTAATAACCAGCTTAATAACAGGGTGCCTTAGACCACTGTACTACCAAGGCTCTTTTTATACAAAGTCAGCTTATTGCCCCCACAATCCGGGTCCTCATTTTACCTACCTCGAAAGGATGGAAGGCTCAGTCAACCTTGAGCCTGGTGAGATTTGAACTTGCAGTAATTGCAGGCAGCTGGTGCTATTTAACAGCACTTTAGTCTGCTGTGCCACCAAGGCTCTTATCAATCAATGACTTTTGAAGGATTCTATCAAAGCATACATTTCATGACCAAATATATATATATATATATCGATCTCTCCATTCACCCCACCTTTTGAAATAATTTCTATAAATAAATCGAGTGGATCGACCTGGCATTTTGAAAAGGGACCTTGATAAGGGACCAGAAACAAAATACCATGGCAACAACTTGGAAAAAAGGGAACAGATCTCAAGGAAGAAGCCATGAAGGTAAATGGGAAGCTCAGTTTTTTTTAAAAAAGGATGAAATTCAACGGGAGAATATTAAAGGGACGCATACAGCTTATTTTCCTTTGTTAAGATGATGTAGTGAAATGAAGCCTGGATACCCAACAGGGAGGGGCTGCATTGCAGAGGACCAAGAGACAGCAAAGTTTAGATACTTTGGTTGGGAGGAAAAGAGTCAAACCAGGGGTGAAATCCAGCAGGTTCTGACAGATTCTGGAGAACCAGTAGCGGAAATTTTGAGCAGTTCGGAGAACCGGTAGCGGAAATTTTGAGCAGTTCGGAGAACCGGAAGCGGAATTTTTGAGCAGTTCGGAGAACCG